>JAGFMF010011796.1:2162636-2196495 GCA_019455555.1 Galemys pyrenaicus | reverse complement strand
AAGTAAGTCAGAAGGCAAAAGAAAAATACCAGATGGTTCCTCCCCTAAGAGGAATATAAGGGAACCAAATAAGGATCAAGGAAAGGAATAAGAACAACACCAATAATAATAACAACAATAAAGACACAAAAACCAAAAATGAAAAGAGAAGGACAAACTGGGGACATTTGGTGGGGAGGGGGGAGGGGAAGAGTTGAGGGCAGACCGGAGCACGGGGGACTGAGGTGATGGTGCACTGGTGAGATGGTGATGGGGAACACATGGGGATTACAAATGATGTCAAATATATGTAAATTAAAAAAAATTATAAAAAAAATAAAATAAAATCACTCATATATGTAAATTTGTACTTCTGAAAAACTGAACATACAGGTATATATATTCATATGTGCGTATGTATATATTTTTTTCAGAAAACAAAAATTGTTAGTTTCTTTTAAACCAAAACGTCACAGTATCTTAAGACAAAAATTCAATCATACTCTTGTACAACTCCAGCTAAACTGACTTCAACCTTGAAATGTCCTCCATTATAATTTAAATAACTGTTAAGTTTTAATTCACTCTGGGAGTAATATTCTAGAGTTTCAAATCCCTCCTGACTTCTCAAGATGGTGTCAGCCTCCTGTGGTTGTGCGGTCCACCCAGCCCTTCCTCCTGGCCATATTAGCATTGCCTTTTAGTCCCACATGGGAAATTAGGTTAAGAGTAAGTATATGGACAAAAGTTTAGATGTCAAATTATTATTTACTTTTAATTCCATATTTCAAAACTAGATTTTACACTGTATCTTTCTACTCTAAATATGTTTTAAGAAGGAAGATAAAAAGCATTCTCCCAGGTCCTCTTACTTCCCCATCATTTGTATTAGTTATAACTTTACATGACACATGTGTGTTCTAGTCTGTAATGAAAATTCTCTCGGTTTTGCCTTCTAACTTAAATTCATTCAGTTACTTTTTATAATGGTTTGCTCACTCTTGAGTTCTTAGCTTTGATTCACCTGGATTTTATTGAGATATATTTTCTTAGTAGGCGTTCCAGGATACTATTTTCTCTGGAGTGTTTAACATGGAAAGATAGTTTATTCTCTATTTCACAAAAACTTTGCAGGCACTGCTCCATCATTTTCCTGTGTGGATTGATGTTGCCAGGAAATTTGAGACAAGTTTCATTTTTTTCTCCTTAGATAAACTTGTTTTGTTCTGTCTGCATACGCTCCTTGTCCTTGAAGGTTAGTAACTATTCCAAAATATGCTTGGAATAAATAATTTAGGGTTATTTTTCCTAGGTTACAAAATACCCTTTAATATAAGATTAAAGACTTTATTTTAAAATATTTTTTCTGTTACCATTTGCTTTGAGCCCTTCTTTAGCAACGATAATGTCCAACTTTCATGTTTCCTCTCTACAGTCATTTAAGCTTCTTTGTTCTTTTCTATGTCAGTATTTTTGCCTCAGTTCTATTGACCATGTATCAGAGCATATTTTATCCACATTCTTGCATTTTGACTCTCTTTTATGTAGTTTTCTGCTCTGCAGTATACTTTTTCTTTGATATCTTTCAACCTGTTTTTTCAACTATTACTGTTTAATAATCTTTTAAAACCTTATGTTCTTCACTTTAATTATCATTTTCCATAATTTTTGATCCTTTGATATGTATTTTTCTCTACTATGAAGGCTTTATTCTTAATGTTTCTGGTGGGAAATTATGTGATTGCTGTGCCTATAACTTTTCTACCCTGTGACCATTGTTATCGTGCTGTCTTTCCCTCCTCCACCCTCCCCATTGTTCATTTTGGCAGAATTTAAGCCTAGGCATCTTATTGATTATTGTCTAATATTTATCTTTGAATGGCATCTATTTTAGGCTGAAGAACAGTGTGGATATGGGAAGATGGTGAGATGTGACAAAAATAGTTTTAATTTTTGTTTATGATTTAAAATAACCTCTCAATAAAATCTGCCTTTCTCTACTATGTTCTACAGTTGTTCTGGGTTTTCACTATCCCATATGTTGGTATGACAGATCATGGATCCCCTAAGACACAGCCACCTATTTCTCTTTCTTTCTCTGCCAGCATCCTTGCTAGAGGCCTCCTGATCTCAGAGACCAGATGACCAGAATGGGTGCATGTTCACATGCTTAACGGGACTGATCAAGAGACTTTTCTGATTCAAGTGAGCCTGAAGGGACATTGTGTCCAGTCCAAGAATACTTGCTACTTAAAAGGAACAGCTAGTCTTTAACTACACCTGCCGATGACCATGAACGAGTTACAAGAAGTTTTGTCTTTTCCCAAAGAATCTTAGGTTTTTATTTCAGCTCTCCATAAAAGTTAGCAAAGAATAAAAATAGAACACAGAATATTTTAAAAATAATTATTTCAAGTGAAATATGTACATAGACAACCTTCAGCCTGAGCATCCATCCATGTTTGATGTTATTCAAGGCAAATGGAGTCCAGTTTTGTGGTTTCTCCTTCAGCACTCTCCTGCCTACACTTCTGTGATGTCAGAGGGGTCTGTAGAGGAACAACAGTGATTGCTGCTCCCATGGTAGACCCAGGAACCTCATGCAAATCCCAGACCCTGAGATCTACCTTTAAGGCACTGACACTGCTTTTCAGAGAAATCGCTCTCATGATTTATAATTAGGAAGGATGTGACTGCCTTCCCATTCTTTAAGGGTTCCTCTCATAATTTGGCATTTGACATTTTTTTCTTGGTGAACTGGATATGGTATTACATATATTTTTTTCTTTCTTGCTCTTGTTTTAATTAATTTTGAGGGAAAGAGTTGAGCAAAAACATACTTCTGCTATTTTGTTGTTCTTTTAAAAAAATCTTTTAATATTAAAAGCAGGCTTTTACTATCCCACTTCAATTTCTGGATTTGCTAATGACTGCTCCTCCACTGTCCTCTGGGCAACAAAGTTGTTTCTTTTCTATTGTTGAAATCCATTTGTTACACGCTGATTATGTGGAATAAGAAGTAGCCTTTCCTGTGGGCAAAGGCAGCAACTACATATGCAGATTGACTTTAGGAAAGCCAAGAAAGCCCCAAAACTCCTCTCTGCAACTCAGCAATTCTTCCACCCACAATTCTGCAGGCTTTTCATTTCTTTGACTCTTTATTCTTTTTTAAAATTCTGGAGCACTGATGAGAATACAGTGATCAATGTTTCCTATTGCTGTACTTTTGAATGGCAAACTCATTAGATCCACACATCTTGAGTGTAGGAAGTATATATTTGGAAGAAACATAGGGATGGAAAGAACTTGGGGGAATTGGAAAGATTAGCCTTGTGCTTGTCAAAGTGTTGAGACAGAAGTTCAGGTTTACGTTCTATTTCATGGTCATGCATGCTTCCAAGCAACATTAGAAAGTCTGATGAGAAGCTTACCAGGTGAATGAATCCTGCAGCAGTGAACCAGGTACTGAGAACTATTGCTAACAGCTTGGAAAACTTTACTGAAGTGCTAGAAGAAGAAAGACAAAAAGCTGTTGTGTCTTTTTTTTTTTTAATGATTTACTTATTTATGCATACAAGCACTGGGGTGCAGGCCAGAGGTGTGGGGGGGGGGGTGAGAGGATTCACCAGACAAAGCGGGGAGCAGAACAGGCAGATCAACTGAAGTACGCTGCTGAGGGGAGCAGTGGGCAAGGCAGGAGAGGTCTGCCGTGCCACGTGGGTTCCCCTCCTGGCCAGCAACAGGGATCGAACTCGTGCTGCAGTGGCTGTGGTTTGCTTCATAGTGCGTTGCTTAACCCACTGCGCCACCAGGCGAGTTCCAGAATAACACAAATAACCACACCCTCTAAAACCTTAGTTCTAAAAATGTGGTTCATGGGCCAGAAGTAATGACATTGCCGGGGAGGGTGTTTGAAATGCAGAACCCCAGGTGCCACCCCTTGACCTATGAATCTACATTGTTACAAGACCCTCTCCTTGATTCACAATCTTGTGAGAGTTTGAGATGCACACACTAAAATACACCCTGTCATGCATGTGTTCAAAGAAGTGCAGATGTGACTATAGCCACTAGCCTCATATTACATTGCTTTTTAAATATACTATTATGTGGTTTATCATAAAATCAGTTCAATAGGTTGCCACATTTTCTAGTAATAGTACAGAATGCTTTTGCTCAAAGGTATTTTTTGAGAGACTTGGGTCACTAATTCTAAGCAATGGTTTATTGCTTCTTCTGGGCAGCTGTCACACTTGGAGGAATGCACCTACATTTCTAGGCAGGAAAGAGTCCTGAGACCTAGAAACATGTTAGAATAAAACCTCTGAATTGTTTTGATTTTTTGGGGAGTGGGGGATGTGGGGTGCATGTGACTGGTCCAGAATTAAAGTCTGAATAGACTTAAGCATTGTAGCTATACAACAAAGAAGAAACAAAGGCTTATTAACTTTTTAGCCAGTGTGTGATGTTGATGTAAGGGAAAGTAAGGAATATCTTGGGGGCTCAGGGATTTCATGGTTTTTGCTCTGAAATTCTGATGGGAAATCATTTGAGTTGAAGGCATGGTTAACATTTTCCAAAGCAAGGCAGGAAGTACCACAGGCAAGGCTGGCAGTTACCTGGTCTTGATGGCTCGTAGCATCTGCAAGATTTGAGGGAGTTCAAGCAGCCGCAGAGCTCTTAAGAATCTTAAACCTATGGAGCAATCATAGGAGAAATTAGCCCAGAGGAAAGGGCCATTGCAGGTAGTAGTCTCAATTATGACTCAGTTGGGACTGCTTACTTTCATTCCCTACCTGAAATGCTCAAAAATATACTATAATATCACAGGTTAAGAACATGAACTTGAGTTCAAATCCTTAGCCTGATACTTAAAGTTGTAATCTAAAACAATTCCCTTGACTTCTTTAAGTACTCATCTGTAAAATGGGGGTTATAAGAGGACCTACCTCTTCATATAATATAGCTCTTATATTAGCTCAGGATGATTGAGCTAATATAAGGAATGAGGAAGCACCTTTTGCATGTAATAATCATGACTCATATTTTACTCTATTTAACTTTTCTTCAAAATAGAGAAAAAACTATCCATAGTCCACTTAAACTCCATGGTATAACATCTCTACAATATGCATATCAGTGTATCCCTGATGTTTTATTTCATATAGCATGATAACAACAATTGTGAGAAATAGTGTATAGATAATAAATAATATAAAATCATTATAGTATATATTAATATATGTACAATTTTATAATTATAAAAATATACATATATTTATATTACATATAAATATAAAATACAATACATAAATCATAATTTTATAATAAAATGAAAACATTAATGATGATGAAAGCCACATAACTCCTGTGCACTGTCAATATATCCAGCTTAAAGATGAAACAATTAATTAAACAAATCTTTAACATATCACGTCTGAATATGATGATTTGTTGCTTTCAAAAACTGAAGCAGGTATTTCATGTTAATACAGGGGTTAGGATTTTCATCTTCCATGGTCCATAAGGGATCCCACCACACAGGTGCCCTTGGGAGTTATTGCCTTGGCTCTCAGGTTGTGGATGAATTAGTTAGTAAACAATAAATGCTGGTTGTGCATCAGCTACATCCATAGCTACTGAATACAAAAATAATGAGTTCTGAAAATATATTAAAATACTGTATTAAAGTACTGTAAATCAGAGCAGGGAATTTTTTTAAATTATGCTTTTGAGGAAAATGGAGGATACTTATGAATGAGTATTGAGGATTTTTTTTAGAGATTATTCCTGATTCCTCCAACACACTTACCTAGCCAATTACTCTTCAAATAATAAGAAATAAAGGTCGGTGGGATAGTAAAGATGTCCACAATGGAATTCATCTCCATCCAGAACTTGATTTTGTCAGCAGCTGCCAAAAACTGTGAAATGGAAACAAAAGACTCCTATTGACTTTTGTTACCCTCAAGAAATTTTGAAGTGCGGGCTTCCTTGGTGGCCTAGGGGTTAAGTCTCACCACAATGGCCTGAGTTCGATCCCTGGCCAGGGAGGTGACCCACATGGTACAGCAGACCTCTCCTGTTGCAACCTCTGCTTCCTCAGCAGTGTATTTCAGTCAATCTGCCTGTTCTGTTCCCTCTCTGGCTCTGGTGAATCCTCTCATCCACTGCACCTTTGGCCTGTACCCCAGTTCTACTCAAAAATAAATAAAATCTTTAAAAATAATAATTTTAAAGTAGACAGCATGGCTTTATTCGAATACATTTTATTCATCAGCTGAAGCTTTGATGTTATTATAAATATACATTTATATAGCTATATAAATATTTATAAATTAGACAGTGTGTTCAGTTTGTGTTCAATAGGTAATATGAACCTATTTTACTTAAAAATACTCACATCTCAGATGTGATAGACTCACATCTCAAAATAAATATCTTGACCTTCCTACTGCTTTCAGAGTTTCATTGACTTATACAGAGAAATCCCTACTGTGTACAGTGAAGATACATGATTTAAGATAATTTTTAATGGAAAGGTACAGACATAGTTAATCAAAGTCTTTGTTAATGAGCTTCTCTATTTAGATTAAGAAAACAAGAATTTTCAAGTGGGAGAGTATTTTGCTGTAAAAAGATTTTGAGGGCCAGTGTGGTCAAAGTAAGTTTTGAAGGAAGGTCATAGAAATATATCTCATGTATATGTGTGTGTGTGTGTGCGTACACGCTTAAACATTGATCCTCAACAACATGGGGGTTAGAACATAGAGGTATTTTTTTTTCAGAAGATTTATTTATTTATGCATACAAGAGCTGGGATACAGGCCAGAGTTGTGGGAGGTGAGAGGATACACCAGAGACTGAGTGGGGAGCAGAATAGGCAGCAGAACTGAAATACACTGCTGAGGGGAGCAGTGGGCAAGGCAGGAGAGGTCTGCTGTGCCATGTGGGTCACCTTCCTGGCCAGAAATAGAACTTGCGCTGCTGTGTCGTGGGTGCTTCACAGTGCAGCGCTCAACCCACTGCCCCACCAGGGAAGCCCCATGGCATAGAGGTATTGTCCCCTGTCTGTGTATAACTTATTGTTGGACCTTATTATGGGGGTTTCCAAATTTGGGGACTCAACCAACACACATCAGGGTTAGTTGAATCTTTGAATGTGGAACCTGTAGAGAGAAAGATATCTGTAAATAACTGAACCTTGTCACTCAAACCTGTGTTGTTCTACACTGAAGGTTGTGTGTGTGTGTGTGTAAACCAGGTCCACTAGTTGCACTGCAAGCATCTTTTCTGCAAACATTTTCACCACATAACTAATTGGAAATTGGCTGTGAGGCAATTTTGCCATAAAAAAAGGAAAGAAATAGCTGACAGGATGACAGTTTGGCTTCATTTCTCTGGCTTTATATTCTTTGATTTCACACTTGTAGATAAGTTTGATCACTGAAAAACACCAAAAAAGTAGACAATACTGTGAACAAATGAAAGACTTGGAAGACAAGTACTTAGGTGCAATCCAGAAAAGGAAGGCAGTTTTGTTCAGTATAGCTTGGCATAAATCTACACGGAGAGTATTTGTAAACATATTTGAACATATTTTGTCTTTTTAACTTTATTACTTTTTCATGTTCATGATGTAACTTTCAAGGTCAATCTTTTTCCTTTTCTGTTTTACTGCAAAAGAAAAACAGTTCTTTGCGGAATGTTGCCATGAATCTACCCACACATGCAAAGATGTCTCTTTAATTCTGTTACTAATTTTTCATTTTTCATTATGACCTTTTGACACCACTTTTACTTTTTTCTTTCTTTTTTCCTTTGTGGCAAAATTGCCTTATGACCAATTAGTTATGTGACAAAAATGTTTGTGGAGAAACCACCTATAACCATATGAAACACATCTTTTTTTACATATAAACATTCATATATAATATACACATTATCTACTCATGTATATGGAATGGATGATTACATTGAAATCTAGAGATAGGACAGATCCTCAATAAAGGCATGTGGAATGAGAGATTTATTTAATAAATGAGTATAAAAAGATACAAAGATATTTTATGTAGTTGTACAGCACATATGTCCTCAGGGGAGTCAGCGACATTTCCAGAAGCTTACTCGGGTTCTGCCAGCTTGTGACAATCGGGAAAGCTTTCTCAGTGGGAGGTGGGAAGCCAATAAAGAGGACCCTGTGACAGGGTGATGGTATTTGAAATGGAATCATTTTCATTTGCATTGAAATTTTTAGCCTGATACAGTGTTTCAAATGTGAGAGAGAATTTGACTTCTCATACATTTAACATTTAGGGCACAGATCCTCTCTACTTTTAGAGACTGAAAACACAGGCAGATTGTATAACTAAAGCACACACAAATCTCTTTGTGTTGTGTCTGTTGTGTTTGTCTGTTTACTCCCACTTTCAATAGGTACTTACCCTCAACCCAAAATAGAAACTAAAGAAAGCATTGAAAGTCAAATCAATAGGAATGGTTTTGTCTTGGTATGAAGAACAGCTTCCAACAGGGCTGGAAAAAAAAAAGGACAGTTTACAAAAATGAACATTTTTGAAACTGTGTCTCCATAGGACCAATAAAGGGAAAAGTAGACAATTTTCTATTTATTCAGCATGAATGGTCCATCCAGATGCTTCAGTTCAGATTTACTTTTCAGTTCAGAAATTACTCTTCTTCTGGGAGTACAAATATGTATGAACACCAAGTTGTGTGTGCATGGAGTTGAAAGTAACAGGAAAATTGTATGTTCTTCCTTTCAGGGTTTATTGGTTCTATTCCATTTTATCAATGGAAATGAGTATCCAGAGGACTCTTGGTTAGCATTTGTCCAGTCAGGACATTTTGTCTTTCATACTCTTCTGATGCAGTTCAAATGAACTGATCAGAACCAAACTCAAGGAAGAATTTCCTAAAATATCTGTAAGGAAGTCACAAAGCAAAGCCTACTGGTTACCCTAGGATGTTTAAATTTGTGTGAATTTTGTGGTCTTGTAGTCCCAATTTTATTTCCAATATAACTTGCAGAATATAAGTATAGTTTGGATCTATTAGGTTATGCCTTCTAAGTTTGGGATAGAAGTAGAGGATGCTTTCGGAGAAGAGAAACAGTAAATTGCTACTTTATTCCCAGGTAAGGTGAGGTCTAGCAAAAACCATCCAAAGTTGTTTGGACCTTATGAGAAATGTTGAAATCACTACAGAATATGTGCTTTAACACCTAAGGACTCCAAAAGCCTCAAATATCCTCATAAGTGGCTCAGAAGAGAGAGTGGAGGAAGTGGAGGCTTAGAAAGTTTTGATTTTTGTGTAATTGTGTTTAGTGTTTCCTGGGAAAAGTTAAACATTTATTCTTGTGTGTGTGTAAGTATATTAAACATTACTCCTGGGAGAAAATCCCCAAATAGATGGCAATTTACTGATAGAGCAGATGATGGTGACTGGGGATTTTACTTACTCGGTAGAGTTGATGAAATAGATAACAAGAGATCCGATGCTTAGTACAAAGACAAGGATCACCTAAAAAATAAGAACAAAAAGAGAAATAAATCCATTTTATTGACATGAATATAGATGAATAAACAAACCAAAATTATTTTTTATTTTTATCATCTATCTATCTATCTATCTATCTATCTATCTATCTATCTATCTATCTATCTATCTACCTACCTACCTATCTATCTGTCTATCTATCTATCTATCTATCTGGAGTGAGAGAACATTCCACACAGTATGCTCGCATTCATTCAAAAAAAAAAAAAGTTAACTGGATTATATTAGAAAAACTAGTGGATATTCAATAAGGAAATGTACCTACCCATTTTTTTCCCCTTACATTGAAGTAACACTGGTTTACATCTTTGTGTTTTAGGCATTCTTCCTTCACACCTTGTCACACTCACTATCAACACATCTGTAGCCCATCTTCACAGTCCATTGTCCTCACTCCCCACTTTGTTCTAGGCCCTCCGTCTCCCCTCTGGCAGCCTCAGACCTATTCTAGCTTTCTAGGGCTTGTTGTTAGTGTGGCAATGAGTAGACAAGATACTGAAACTTTGATAATACACTGAAGGTGTATAATACTTTGGTCATTTTAACAATGTCAATTTTTCCAATGCATGATCAATGATTATCTTTCCATTTCTTTGGCCTTCTTCTAATTAGTTTAATGATGTCTTACAGTTTTCATTGTGCTATTTGTTCATGTCCTTTGTTAAATTCATCTCTAAGAATTTAATTCTTTAGATGAGATTGTAAATTTTTTTTTTTTTATTATTTCACTTCTAATTTGTTGTTTGCATGTAGGAATGGACCTGATTTTTTAAAATATGCATTTATTTATGAATATAAGAACTGGAGTACAAGCCAGAAGCGTGGGGGGTGCAGGGTGAGAGGATTCACCAGAGACAGAATGGGGAAAAGCACAGGTGGGTCTACTGAAACACACTGCTGAGGGATGCAGTAGGCAAGGCAAGGAAGGTCTCCTGCAGCATGTGGGCCAACTCCCAACTGGTGCTGCAGTGGCTGCAGATAGCTTCACAGTGCTGCAACTTAACCCCTTTTGCCCCCAGGAGACCCATGAACCTGATTTGTGTACATTGATTTTGCAGCCTGACAATTCACTGTGCTGATTTTTTTTTTTTTTGCTTTTAATAGTATTTTAATGAACTCTTTAGGACTTTTCAATTATAGGAACAAGTGTCCAACAAAAGATGAATGGATTAAGATGTGGTATATATACACAATGGAAATACTACTTAGCTATTAAAAAAAGATGAAATCTTGACTTTTGCAACAAAATAGATGGAAGTGAAGGGGATTATGCTAAACAAAATAAGTCAGGGAAAAGGAAAATATCAGATGATTTCATGCATGTGGAATACAAAGAAGCAAAACAAAGAAACAGTCAAAACTAAACCAAAGAAAAACCCTTGAAATCTGACTACAGAGTTGAGGCTACCAGAAGTGGGAAACAAAGTTGACAGGGATCTGGGCCTCCCTGGTGGCTCAGTGGGTTAAGCAACGCACTATGAAGCAAACCGCAGCCACTGCAGCATGAGTTCAATCCCTGCTGCCGACCAGGGAGGGGACCCACATGGCATAGCAGACCTCTCCTGCCTGGCAGTATGTTTCAGTCTGTCTACCTGTTCTGCTCCCAACTCTGTATGATGAATCCTCTCATCTCCCACAACTCTGGCCTGTACCCCAGCTCTTGTATGCATAATTAAATAAATCTTTAAAAAAAAAAGAAAGTTGACAGGGACCTAATGGACTAGGCAGGCGATTATGGGTACTTTAGTAGTATGTGTGGTATGGTGACATATACCTGAAAAGGTATGAATCTAAATCAACATAACTGCAATAAAATAATTCAAAGAAAATAAAATGAGAAGCAGGTTATTGAAACTGACACATAACTGAGTAAAAATGGGCTGAAGTTTGAAAAAAATAAAATTTTAGCATAACACCAATATCACGCCAAATGAATCCTATGAAGACATAATATATAACAAACACCAAAATGTATGACATACCAAAAGAAGGCACAGGGAACTAGTAGTCTGGGGACATTGTTCAATGATTGATTAAGGTGGAAATGGGAGATAATTCTGAGGTGATCTTTCCATTTCTGTATACTAAAGAGCAAATCAGCAAGTGCTGGCTATTCAGAAGAGACAGAAAGCTCTTTCTAAGCCAGAAAGTCTATGAACTAAAGCCAACAGAGGTTACAAATGAGTTTGTTCTGAATTTTATTTGCCTAATATGCCTCTGATTTTCTATTAAAAATGGAACAATTCAAGTCAAAAAATGCAAAAAAAATATAAAAGTTACAATAAATAATGGAAACAATTAGCAATTAGCCAATGGGCAGTACTTACCATGCTCTGATGGTTTATAGACATTATATAATTCTCCCTGTATTACTTCATTACTGTTATTATTATTATTATTATTTTATTACATGAATAGCATCCAATTTAGAGAAACTAACTTACTCAAAATTACACTGTAGGAAGTAGAGGACTTAATGTTGGATTCACAATCATCATGTAATTCTGCTTCTCTAGTAAGAGACTAAGGCTGTGAGGGAGTTCCTAGTGTATAGCTAACATGCTTTCAACCATCTTTACTGACAGACATCCCATTTGTTAGAAGACACTGATATCTAGATATCCTATTACACAGCAAACTCAATCTCTACTATAAGGACCAGTAAAACATCATGATAAATGAAAATAATTTTCCTGGTAAATTAATAATTAAATGCATTCTTAACACATAAAATAACAAAAATCCAGCCACATGATATTTACAAGCTACAAACCTAAAAAGCAATAGGGCAAAGACTGAAAGAGTGCTGGCAAAGACATTCCAATCAAGTATGAATAACTTCAAAGCAATGTTACATTCTAATATTATATTCTACAGTACTCTAATAAAAAAAAGCACTATGAAAAAAATCATTAAATATGACAAAAATGAATATTTCATATTGTGAAAAGGCACGACCAACCAAGAAGATATAATAGGTAATGTTATTCACTAATTGAAGTTATATAAAATATGTGATTTAAATCTTTTGGCAGTGTAAGATATTTGATAAAGCTATAAAATCATAAATGAGAATTTTTGGCATGCCCCTTTCAATCAGAAAGCCAATAATTAAGGATATGGAAAATACATATAACATAATTAATGGTGCTTACATATCAAACAGATAATACATATGTTTTCAAAAGTCCATTAAATAGTAGTAAAAATTGATCATGCACTAGGCAAAAAAATTTTTCCCCATAAATTGCATAAACTAGAAGTCATAAAGGCAATTATATTCTTGGACCATAAATTTTACCAAAGTAGAAAAGATATCCCCAAGAAAATAAAAGCATACAAAATTCCTCTAAAGAGATCATGAATCAAATGAGAAATCAAATTAAAATTTAAAACAACTTAAGTTAGAATTATGCATCAATAAAAATAAGAGCATTACTTGCCAAAATCTATGCGATATGGTCAAAAGAATAGCCTGAAGGGACAAACGAATTATAAACCAAATTCAGCTGGAGAAGTTGGAAAGTTTAGCACAGCCTAGATGTTCTGCTAGTGGTAAAAGCTGCAAGAGTCTCCTGGGACCCGGTGCTTGGTAGGTGCAGTGCGGACCTGTGGCTTCCAGTCTGATGGGGTATGGGGAGGAGCAACTTTGGTTCTAAATACAGGGATCCTCAGATTGACAAGGAATATGACCACCAGCACCTGGCAGAATGACTGATGAGGACGTAGGCAGGCGAGCTCAAGAAGGTTGTGCTCATCAAAACTACCCAAATGGGGCTTCCCTGGTGGCGCAGTGGGTTAAGCAATGCAAGCAACCCACTATGAAGCAAACCGCAGCCACTGCACCGAGTTTGATCCCTGCTGCAGGCCAGGGAGGGGACCTACATGGCACAGCAGACCTCTCCTGCCTTGCCCACTGCTCCCCTCAGCGGTGTGTTTCAGTCAGTTTGCCTGTTCTGCTCCCCACTCTGTCTCTGGTGAGTCCTCTCACCGCCCTGGACTCTGGCCTGTACCCCAGATCTTGTATGTATAAATAAATAAATCTTAAAAAAAAAAACAAAACACTACCCAAATGATGAACAAAACTGTAGTGTTTGGACACCCAGTGACTACAAGCCTTGTTTAGGCTTGCTTGTTGATTTCTCTGTTGAACTATTTCAAATAATTAGCTGTTTTATAACTCCTTAATTTCTTACTACCTTTTATATGTATTGTGTTTAGATTGAAACTTTTTTTACCTTTTGGACTTATACTTCATTTAATTATTAATTATTTATCACATTAAGATTTTATTTTTAGAAGATTTTATTTTAGTATTTTTAGAACAACTCCTGTCTCATACTATAAGTGTGAGAGATAGGTAGTGTTTCTACTACCTTTATGCTCTAAATATTCTTAAATCATGTTGATTTCTATGATTCAAAAGTAATTTAACAGATTTAAAAATTTTGTTTGGCAGGGCTTTGTTTTGGTTCTTTTTCCTGTATTTAGCCATTATTTCCCTATATTTACTGTATTTAATTTACTGCAGTTAACATCATCTGTCTGTACTTCATAAGTTTATAATTGGGATTGGTTTTAGTGGCATAATATAAAAAATATTGAATTTTTACAAACCATCTGTAGACATTTGTAAGTTTAATTTCTGATTTTAGCATATGGAGTTTCCATTTCCATCAACTCCTATTAATTAAACTATTTTGTTCTTCTTTATACTTATTTTTATACTTCATGCTTTTTCATGTATTATGCTATATATTTAGTATGACTTGATAGGAAATAGTTGAAGTAAAAACTCCTACTACCAACGTATTTGTAATGTTTTGCTTTTATTTTATCATTAATTAATGATCTTGAAATTATAGTTTTGGTACAGTGATACTCATCATGCTATATTTTGGTTGAGATGCATTTCATTGATATCACAAAGGTTATGTGTTGAATGTCTCTTACCCACAAGTTACTTTGAAGTCTTTACCCACAGTACCTCAGAAAATTACTGTATTTGGATCTTTGAAGCTGTAATCAGATTAAGATCATGAGAACTGAATATAATTCAATACGATCAGTGTCCTTATCAAAAGGAAAACTCTGTGGACATGAAAAGAGGCAACACCCCATGAATTACATGTGAAAATGAAGACAAATATCTGGTACATTTATAAGTCAAGGAATGTCAAAACTGCCACAAGGAATGTCAAACCCCCACAAGCCAGCATAGGGTTATCTCTGTCTCACAACCCCAGAAGGAACTTAACTTTGAGAGTGATATCAGCATTATGGTAGCATGGTATCCTTCCTTTGTTTCTTCCCTTTAATTTACGACTAGGATAGCTATAATTCATCAAAGATTCCTCTTTTCATCACGTCAGGACACTACAGAGATGCACACTGTGTCTGAGGTGGGCAGATAGGGACTGGTGGATGCATCAGAGCTGGTGAAGCAGTGAGGGCAGGGCCAGCAGCCCAATCCATATTCCCAATGAGGGGAAGGACAGATGATGCTGATTCCTGTACCTTCAGCCCAAGAGAATCCCATGGTGGTGAAGGCAAGGCATACCACACAAGCTGGAACCCTAGTGAGGGAAGAAACAGCAAAAGCATGCATGATAGCCACTCTCCCTTTCACCTTTGTTGCTACAGTTCAGGCCTAAACAACCTAGTCAAAAAATGAGCAAACAAAGGATCTTAATAGACACTACTCCCAAGAAGACATACATATGGCCAACAGACATAAGACAAGATGCTTACAATCACTTACCATTAGGGAAATGTAAATCAAAACACAATGACTTACTAACTCACAGTTGTCAGGGTGACTAGTATCAAAAAGATAAGAAACAGCAAGAGTTGGTAAGATGGGACGTGGAGTGCACTATTGTAAACTGGTGTAGCCAATGTGTAAAAGAGTATAGTGATTCCTCAACAAATTAAAAATAGAAATGCCATATTATTCAGCTATACCTCTTAGCATTTATCTGAAGAATACAAAAAAATTTAATTGGAAGAACTATATGCAACCCTATGTCATTGCAGCATTTTCAGTAGTCAAGATATGAAAACAATCTAAATGCCCAAAATGGATAAAGAAGATGTGGCATTTATACACAATGGAATACTACTCAGCTACAAAAATGAGATTCTGCCATTCGTGACAATATGGGTGGATGTAGAGGGTATTTTGCAAACTGTAATTAGTCAGGTGGAGAATGACAAATACTGTACAATTTCATTTAGAACCTTCCATATAGAAAAAAATCAAAAACATTAACCAAGAAAACAAAGCAAAAACAGATTATGAGAAGATAATGGTGGTTATTAGAGGGAAAGTATGATGGTAGGGTGGGTAAAATTAATAAAGAGGGTCAATTGTATGGTGATGAATGGAGATTAGCCTTGCTGATGACCATAATTTAATTTACATGGATTTCAATATATAACATGTTACATCTGAAAATTATATACTGTTTATAAAACAATGACACCTCAATAAAAAACAAACAAACAAACAAACAGAAAATAACAAGTAGTGTTATTGTGGAGGTGAAGAAATAAAGAAATTGGCAAAAGAAAAAGAAATGAATCCTTGATCTTAGACTTCTAGCTTCCAGAACTGTGACATAATATATTTCTGTTATATATGCCATTTATTTTTGTGATACTTTGTTATAGCAGTCCTAGTAAACTAATACAGCTTATTTGGCTTCAGTGATTGTTTTTTACCTTGAGTCAAACTTATTTGATATTAAAGCTATACTCCTAATTTCTATTGTCACTTGCCTTGTATGCCACTGACAATTCCTTTTTTTTTTTTTAAGATTTATTTATGTATGCATACAAGCACTGGGGTACAGGCCAGAGGTGTGTGGGGGGTGGGGTGAGGTGGGAGAATCCACCAGAGACAGAGTGGGGAACAGAACAGGCAGATAGACTGAAATACACCACTGAGGGGAGCAGTGGGCCAGGCAGGAGAGGTCTGCTGCCATGTGAGTCATCTCCCCTGCCAGCGGCAGGGATCGAACTCATGTTGCAGTGGTCACAGTTTACTTCATGGTGCTTTGCTTAACCCACTGCGCCACCAGGGAGGCCCACAATTCTTTTATTTTCAAACACAAATTCAAATTGCCTTTTAAATTTTTAAAACCTAACTAGACCATATCAACCCCATATTTAAGAAAAAACATCAATGATTTCCTTTTGCATTAGAATAAGTGCGTTCTGATTAACTAGCCTTGCTCCTTACAGTAAAGTATGACTACTCCAGTCCTCACCCTCCCCTCCCCTCCTGACTTCTTACACTGGAGTCTCATTTTGATATATTTGGTAATGAAAGCGCCTTACTCTGTCTCTTTTTGGGAATCTTGTACTTTCCACTCTTCCATTGGTCTTTCTAGTTTTTCATGATTCAGCTCAAATCTTAGTTTTTCAGAGATTTCTTCAGTGAACACTATATCTAATGTGATCTAACTCCATAACTCCCCAAACTCCCAAACACATTACTCATAACTCCTTCATTGCATTGATCACTATCTGAATTTATCTTACTTATTTATTTCTAACTCCACTGAAATTTAAGTCCTGTTAAGTGCAAGACCCTTAACAGCATTTTTCACTTGCATTTTCATGCAAGTGTCTGCCTTGCATGTTGTTGGCCAATGATAACTATTTGCTGAAAGGATGAGGTGAGAGCATTACAAAGGTGGAAAACAGGAAGGATGATCTCATTTAATCTTTTCATAATAAAATATTTGTGCGTGACCCCTATGAGTCTCAATTACATGTTTCAATGTTAGGGTATTTATTTTAATTTGACCTTTACACCATGCCTCCTGTTGTTCCAACTACATAATCAGATTGAAAAAACAATTTTTTCATCATTAAAAAGTAATTTTTACTGGTATCAGTGTTCTTTCCTTCTCCATCTCTCCGTATGCAGGGCTCATACAGTCATCGGTGTAAACACTCTTCTGCTTTACCCCAGAAACCTTTTTCTTTTTAAAGATTTATTTATTTATGCACACAAGAACTGAGGTACAGGCCAGAGGTGCAGGGGTAAAGGGGTGAGAGGAGTCATCAGAGATAGAGTGTACCCCAGAAATCTTTCAAACATTATCCCCAATATTATCTTCACACAGTCAAACATGATTTGAATATTTGAAAATCTCCTAGCCAGGAAATCCATGATATAATCAGAAAGAATCACAAATCTTTCTATAAAGCTGTTATAAATCAACAGGCATTTCAGAGAAGGGACCAAAACCTGAAAAGGCAGGAAGAGGAGAGGTCCCTGCCCGGGTTATTCTACTCCCCTGCATATTTCATGAAAGCAATTTTATTTATGTACTTCCAAACAAGTATTTAAAATTAATTATGTCTGCATTAAGCTGCAGTAACCAGTAATGAAGCAACACTTTTACTAATAATAAAAAGAATAAGGTGTTCTCCTTCCACCATACCACCATCTGATGGCAGCATACCCTCAAATTACAGGCTTTTAAAATATTTCAGCTCAAACCATGCTATTCAAATGATGATCAGTGCAATATTGGTTGATGAGGCATCTGCTATTCCCAGACAATGGGATATAAACGCCTCATTGAAATAGTCTGTGTCTCAGGGAGTTCCCAGTACACTGGGAGGCCACAGACATACGTACAGGTATTTTTAATAACTGTGTTCAGTGACTATTACAGAAGCTTCCCAGGACGCTTAGCCGATGGGAGAGGCTAAGGACTCTTAACCTATGGAAATATGATTAAGATTTCCTGCAAAGGTGATGTCCAACTTACTTAGATTGAAACAGGAAGTAAAATACTAAGTATCATATAGGGGCAAAAAAAGACCACATTGGATAGTAAATAAAAGACATCATTGAAATCAAAGAAAGGGAAAATAACTATATTTTTTCATTCAAATGATCCACTGAACATCATTTATTTTGAGTCTCTAGTACAAGCCAGATAACATCTACATATAAGCAGGATAAAATGCATACAACTTTTGTCATAATAAAGACATTTCTTCTATAGAATAGGTTGACAGTGAATGGAAAGTATAAGACTAAATAATTATAGTCATTCCAAAGAAAAAAACAAGTCAAATAATGGAAAGAGTGATGGACTCAGGGAAATCGGATTTCCTATGGAGAAATACCAGATACTTACCTGGAAGGTAAAATTACCCAGAATGACTATAATCAGCCTCACAGTTAAAGTTCATCAGTAAATTAACAGTGAAAATTTACTTACCAACACTTGCCCCACAAAGGTCTGTGCTGAAAGCAACATTTCTATACGATCACGGAATATTCCTTGGAAGTGGAGACTGTTGAAACGTTTTGTGAAGATGCCATGTGATAAGATTAGTTTCTATAATAAGAGAAAGGAGTTGAGATAAGCTGGATCTCAATGCAAGTAATCTGTTTTATGTATGTTGATGGAGTCCCCTGCTGTGCTACCAGCCAGAAATCACTCCACCTTGTCCAACTCAGGGAAGTTGTTTATTCAGTATTTCATAAAATGAATTTTACTGGACTTGCATTTTACTGATTTTCTGCACAGCTTTTAATTCTGAATCCTGCAGTCCTCATCATGCTTTTCTCACATGTTCTCAGTCCCAGACCCTTCAAACTGACATTAGTGTGCTAATCAAGATCGAGAGCAGCATGCTTTATTTCTACCTTGGGACTAAGTGTCTTACCCTTTTCTGTCAAAAAACATGGACAAAGGAAAAGATTACAAATTGATTTTCAGGTGATTGCTTAAGTATCTGTCCTCCCCTCCCCCTTTTTTTCTTGAGAGAGCAAAAGAAAGCAAGTTTCAACAATTTTATGTTGCCTTATCTGGTATCACATCCTGGTGAAATTATACTCCTTCACAGTTACAAAATGCTTTTACTTATTATATTTAAAATTTATTATAACTTATGAAATAGATACTGTAAGTATAATTAAATCCACTTAAAATTTATAAGGAAGCCAAGGTATAGGTAAATTGAATGACTTTCCCATCATCCAGCAATGTGGAAAGGCTGGAGTTTGAGAAAGTCTTCCCGCCCATGACTGGCCTTGAAATATCAGAGAAAAAAGAAAGTGAGCAAGGTATGACCGTGCTATGCTGGGACCCTCTGACACTTAAAGAAGCTCATTTTATGTGCAACTGGGGTTTTGAAATGACTCAATTTTTCTACTCATATATTCTGAATGTTGGAAAGAAAAGTCTCACTGAGTGACTATTTGATAGAGTTCACATGTTGATCAATGATTTGCCCTCTAATGCCTATGACTCATCAACTGTATTCCTGAGATGATGTCTGAGAATTCATTTTTAAAAATACATTCACTATGACATCAACAGGGCAC
Organism: Galemys pyrenaicus; assembly: GCA_019455555.1. Classification (NCBI taxonomy): domain Eukaryota; kingdom Metazoa; phylum Chordata; class Mammalia; order Eulipotyphla; family Talpidae; genus Galemys; species Galemys pyrenaicus. The sequence continues at coordinate 2,176,580 of JAGFMF010011796.1, read as the reverse complement.
TCATTTGAATTCCATCATCACATAGGAGATAGCTTCTGTGGGAAAACAATTGACCCTGAGATACCAAAACTGGCATAGAAATGTAATAAATCTTTGATTTTTAATTTTTTGTTGATGTAACATTGTGTGATAACATTATAGAAGTTTTATGTGTTCATGTTTGAAAATCAGCACATGCATTTAACGACGTTAAATTCACCACTAGACGTTCAAAGTTATCCTTTACCATACCATTGTCTTCCTTCCCTGATTTTACACCCCACCCCTTTTCCTTCTGGAAACCACTAGTTCTTCATACAACCTACACATTTATTTTAGTTTGTTTTGTTTTCTCTACATACTACACATGACTAAAGCCATACAGTGTCTTTTTCTATCTGGCTTATTGAAGTATATCTTTCTGCTTAGTGAAGTAAATCTTTTAAAAGTACACATTTAAAAAGAAAATTGTGACTTTCTAATTTTTGAAAGAAGTTTCTACAGAACCTAGATTTGTGATATTTTTACATTAGGTTAACCTCCCTAAGAGTCAGAGAAAAATATAGCAGTCTTAATTTAAGAATATAACATTGAAAAGTGATTCAACTTTTAACTCTTGCCTCAAGATTCAGAAATAAAACAGTAGAGCATTCTGGTTGCTTAGATTCTACTTCTTAACATTTTATAACATTTGCTGCTTCTTTGAAATTAAGAGATACCTCTGGACTGAATGTCTGACATAAATTATATCCAAAGAAACAAGTGAAAAATACAGCAAATGTCTATGGACAAATGGCTTCTCACATTTTTGGAGCCACACAAAAATGAGTATAATTGGGAAGAAGATGTACTTCCTAGAGCAAAAGTCCAAGAAATTAAAATATTCTGCCATTTAGGTATGTACTGAAAATATAGAAGTTAGAGACCATGAGGAAGACTCACTATACCATTTACTCAGTAGACACCTTCAGTCTTTTTAAGAATTCAGTACCTTATAATTTTCTTCAATTTTTATGACATAGCTTAAAATCCTTAGTCTAAAAATAAATACTAAGAGTGAACTCATTTAGCAACAAAATCTATGAATTTTTTCAATACAAAAACCAGAGGATATTATCGATGACCTTAAAAAGTTACCAAAACAATTATACATTCTGTCATCTTATCCCAGCGTTTAGCATAAAATCTTTTAAGCAACTTTTCAATGCTCATTACAACATATAGGTGAAATGTGTTTTATTATGGAAGTTGCTATACTCTATCAGAGAAACAAATTTGGGAAACAAAAAAGATAACAAACCACACATGACACAATCCAGTTCTTTGCCTTCAACCACTAGGAATAGGACAGTCAATGTGTAACATCTGAGAGTTTTATTGTAAGGTCTTAAATTATTGTCTGGATAAAATACCGTCATTCCTATCATTATCATTTGGCAGCTTTTTGTCAGCGACACCCATCCTCACAATACCAGTTTGGACATGAAAAGCAGCGTTGAGCTAACAGGGCACAGAAAAGCCACATGCCCGTGCATCGTGCAGAACAATCTGTGAAGTCAGTTGACCACGATGATTCTGCTTGCCTCCCTCACAGCCCTTAGCACATGGGTCATCTTCAAATTCAAAAGGAAGGCGAAGACAACGTTCATGTGCACTTTTTTGGGAGCAGTGACCTCTGCTTTTCCACAGCTAACATTCATCATCATCCATAAAAGTCATTGCTTCTCTGAAAGCAGGAACCCTGACTTTGTCCCTTTTTTCAGAGGTTCTGTTTTGTACCCAAAAGCAGGTTCTGCATCCTTCCAAGGCACCAGAGGAGAACTGACTATGCTCAGTTATGGAAACAGTGAAACCTAAATTGTTTTCTAAACACGAAACACATGCCAAACCTGTCTCTGATCTCCATACAACGGTATCCCTAATAAGGACACTGACCAAGAACATTCCTGTTCCCTTGATGTTTCGCCATTTTCTTATGAACCTCCAAATTAGCCTAAAAATGAGTAAGATGATGAGTCCACTGAAGAAGGTCACAAAGGAGGAGAGAATAAAGGCTGCTTGGATCTCAGAGGTGCAGTATATTTTCCCCAGGTCTTTCCCACTATCATCTTGTGACTGTACTCGAAACATTAGGAGACAGAATTGTCAGCCTTCTGTGATGTCATGATCACATGGTAATAATTCTAATTCAATGCATTAGAGTCCTCTCACCACTGGATGTGGTAACAAGTGGTTCTGGAAACCTGGGCTGACTAATCACCACAGTACACCACTTGCACTCACAGGGTGCAAGTGAATGGACAGAGAGAAAAGGCCAGTGTCTACACAATGGGCCTTCAGAAAACAAAAACTAGAAATGATTCTGCAGTTGACTTCTTTGTGACCTTGAGGAAATCACTCCCTTTGTGGTATGGTCAGCAGATCATCTACCTGGCTTGTATAGTGGAAAAACCTCAGAACAACTCTTTTTGGGTGAATGATAGCCAAACAACTGTGGGTTCTACACCTGAGAGAACATCAATTTGCAGTATTCTTGGAAGGACAGATGTGGGGAGTACTGCAAGATTTTTGCTCATCCTTTCAATAAGAAAGTGTGGGGAGAAGATATTACAGAAGGCAATTTTACCAGTGTGAACCATGGTTCAATGTTATCTGAGTCCAATTGTTATTTATTCTATCTATCCTGTCTCTTCTTTATTGGATCCTCCCCTTTTCTGTGTTTTATCCCTGCTCTAGTAGCAAACCCTTTGGTCAAGCAGAGGTACATTTCAGAATGAGAGCAATCCCTTTCATTGTCTCTGATGTTTTCAAAGGTGTACGAAATGTCATGCCTTTCAGTGCACACGAGTGGCAAGTAAAATGTCAGAGCCTGATGCAGGGTCTCGTACACTCCACTTATTGCAGAGATGACCTAACATGAGGTGATGAGACCCATATGCTTTGTTGTCCTTTGGAAACTGCCATGACTTTGCTATGTGACAAACTGTTTCTAGAATAACTCTTGAACATTTTCTAGAACTGCTGCCACAGTTCTGTTTCCTTCCTTTAAAGTTACCTGTGATTTCAGTAAGGTCCTGTTGTTGAGCTAGCTAACTAACCCAGGTTGGTATTAGAAAGCTCTAGTCTCAGAGTCAGGAGTTGTGGTCCAGCCACAGCTCTTGTAAGTTGCTGTGTTATATATAACACATCAATTCACTTTCCATAGTCTTATTTTATGTTGAAGATAATGCCTACTTGATAGAGTTCTTGTGCAGATTCAACATGAAAATGTGATTATAATCTGAAAAGCATAAAACTCAGTCATTCAGTGCTTTTTCTGCATTGATTATAAAGAAATGATGGAGGAAGAAAGGAAGGAAAGGAAGAAGGCAGGTGGAGGGAGAGATGGATAGAGGGAAGGAAGGAAAGCAGGAAAAAAGGGAGATTATGCTGAGAGGTCCAAATTTGATGGCTTTTCTCAGTTACTGAGTGGTTGTGTGGTGCTGAGACTGTGACAAAAGAAAAGCTGCCATTTGTGGCTTGGTGGCAATTCAGTGTTCAGAACCTGGAGGAGAGAGACGACTTTGAAGCACCATTGCTCTTTATAATAACCAAGAAAGCATGTTCTTTGTACTTTATAGCTTAAAGAAATTTTTTAAATGATATAACTACTCTTTTTTTTAAGGTTTATTTATTTATGCATACAAGAACTGCTGAGGGGAGCACTGGGCCAGACAGATTATATTCACATTTTCATGTTGAATCTCCACAGGTCAGAGGTGCGGGGTTGGTGAAAGGAGTCACCAGAGAGAGTGGGGAGCAGGACAGGCAGATTGACTGAAATACACCACTGAGGGGAGCACTGGGCCAGACAGGAGCGGTCTGCTGTGCCATGTGGGTCACCTCCCTGGCCAGGGATCAAACTCCTGCTGCAGTGGCTGCGGATAGCGAGTGCTGCGACTTAACCCCTTGTACCACCAGAGAGGCCCTGATATAACTATTCTTTTGGCTACCTACTATAAGCCAGAATCTTTGGTGTGTGTGTGTGTGTGTGTGTGTTGTGCGTGTGTTGGGCAACCAACCGCTTTCTTTCAGGCACTGAAAGCACAATGGTTAACAAAACAAACCTAATTCATCCCTCATAGGGAATGCAGTTAACCTGGGAAGATGTTTACAATTAGAAACAGGGAACAATGTCCCGGAGGAAAGAAGGACTGGCAGGAGGAATCTCATGTAGGTGGAGTGAGGAGTGGTGGCTGCCTGAGGTGTTTGAAGCTTGGTTTGCAGCATGCAAGGCAATTGTAGGTCACAACCCAGTGGGCTCAGGAGGCTGGGAAATGCGATGTCAGACTGAGGCATTATTGTGGGTGCAGACAGAAAATGACTGGTGCTGCTACAGAAGCTGTTCAGATGGAAAGCAACTTACCCAGGAGAAAGCTGGTCATATACTGAAGAACTCTGATCACGCAAAGCCTTCTTTTCCAGTTTAAGATAATACAAACAGAAAAACTCTATCCTAAAAACAAGAGGAAACATTTAAAGGATTTCAAAGAAGAGAATTAAGTGATTGAATGCCAGCTTTACAAATCAGCACCCTGCTCCAGAATGTTGGTGGCAGGTAAATGAAACACATACATATATTGAGGAGTAAAGCCGTACTCCTGAAATTATAGTTTTGTAAGTGAATGGTAAAATCAATGCCATTTTCTCTTTCTTTTTATAATTGTATTAGTTTTTATTGGGAAAACTGGTTTACAATGCTGTACATGATTTAGGGGTTCAGGTTTACTCCTTTCAGATATGTAACCATATCACACCCACCACCAAAACACCCATAATCCTCCACCATAGTCCACTAGGTCTCCTGTCCCTTTTGCTCCCCACTCCCCACTCACGTGAGCTACTTGCTTTAATTCTGCAGTCAAAGTAAATCAATACTATTTGATTTTTTTAAGATCACCATAGGTTTCATACAGAGAAGACACTGGTCTTGAGTGTGGGGTTTGTTCATGTGCAAGAAGCAGTTGGATAGGGACAGATGTGCCTGAGTGTAGCCCAGGAGGTGACATCTGCACTTCAGGTAGAAGATGCTGGTGACAGTGTGCTAAAGAGATTGCATTTTTAATGGTACCTCTAATACCTTAGCATTGGAGACATTCAATGCTATGCCTTTAAAATTAGTAAGAAATAAAGGTTATGATATTGACTCTGATGCTGGAGAATTTTTTTTTAAGTTGAGATGAAATTTTTAACATGTCAGTGACTTGATTAGAAAAATAGTTTCACTTTGTACACATCTCTATAATTTACCTCTGGGCACTCAAATATTCTGGAAAAATTATACTTTATAATGAGCTTGAATAAATGTTTCATTTTAGAAATTTGCTCTCTCAAGAAATATGCCATATCTGGCAAGGAAGTTGGGGGTTTTATTTTCAAATGTATATAGCAGCACTCGTGTGTGTGTGTGTGTGTGTGTGTTTAAAGCTTCCGGAAGTAGTAAATATATTGTCATGTTATTTTTTTTAAGAGTCTAAATCCATCGGTCTCTGATATAACTACATTTTTCTATTTTTCCAGGAGAGGTTTATTTCACACCCCAGGAATGCCCACAATACTAGTGATAACACACTGCTTAAGACATCCTCAGCCTGAGTTCATGTAGTTGTTAAATGACAGGACCAGGTCAAGGATGAAGATGGTTTTACCTCCGCTGAGCACTCAACATTATTGTGAAGTCAGCACAGCAAGCGCTGTCTGGGGTAAACATCTTTCTGTGGAATTCATGTCTCTAGGATTTTGGAAATGCTAAAGATGTTTTAATCTTGAGTGTTCCAAGTTGTTTACATGAAGCTACTTTAGTCACCAACTGTTTGTGTCACTTCTAAAGGTTTCATTTTTGGTTTAATTTTCTTCAGGTTTCATGGAATAGAGATAGTACATATCAACTACTTTTAGAGAAAGCTTAGTTTTGAGGAAATAGCGTTTAATCTATATTCTATTTAGATCCATGACCTCTTGCAACTTGGCTGTTAAAGGGCACTGAATTTTTGTCTATACCCTGACATCTCCTTCCAATTCTAAGTGAATAAACCAAAGCAACACTTTCAGCCCCCTGTGAAAGACATGTCAAACCAACAGAATGTCTACACTGTTTTGGTGAGACTCTGGCTTTGTTTCTAGGAACTATCAGATCTGGAGAGGCTGATTATAAACAATGTAAAAATAATTAAATTTCGCACAGAAGCCTCTAATTTTGTTTTTACCTCTTGTCAAATTTGTTAGTTTACACGTATGAAATATAAATCTTGAACAAGCTTCTAATGCTCTGTGGATCTAACATTTTCATCAGAAAAATTAAAAGACTGGATTGGCATTTTGATTCTATGATCCCAGATTGTTTCCCTAATAGATTGTAAACATTATTTCATATTCTAGTGTCTGACCTCATTTTCCACAAATGAATTCTATAAAAAGAAGAAAAAAGGAAAAAGCATCATTTTGCAGTGGATATTTTAATTTAAGAGATTCCACTTTGATAAATTAACTTGAAATACAATTTAATTTCTGCTCAGGTGTCATGGACCACTTGTCTTAGAGGGAATATGTTTACCTTGGCCATGGTCTCTGTTTCCATCTCTGCAGCCAGTCTCATCTCTTTGCGATTCAATTAGAAATGTGCTAATTGGTTTTCCAGAGAGATAATTCTTCTCTCTCTCTCATATTTCTTTTTTTCTTTTTTACTGCAGAGTTATACTTCATTTGAGGTGTTTGCAAACTTCATATGTGTATTCACATGTATATCAAATACATGGGGGCATGTATTATTTGGTGAATTGCTAAGTCCAAATGAGGAACTTCTTCGAACTATTTAATATTCTGATATGTGACTTCTAATTATTCTCCCAAATGTTTGGAAGTATGGTCTTCATAAGTCCTGGAGCAAGTATAATAAAAAACAGTTCAGACACGAACCTTCTCCATATTGCCAGTAGGTGGAAGTATTTCATAGGAAATTAGCAAGCAACAGGATTTTGTTTGCTTGGTTTTGTTGTTTTTCTTTTTAAGAAGATGGAAGACCTGTCTGAAAGAGAAGTAGAAAGGGAAAATGAAAAACAGAAACTAAGAGATGAATAGAGGGATACTTAATCCTATAACACACAGGACTTCCAAACTCAGTCTCACCAAAACTCATGTTATGTTCAACTTCTCTCTGTTTATCCTCTGTGACTCTGTCCCTTTTGAAAGAATAGGATAAATTAAACTGTTGATAACTCTGGAGGTTTTTTTTTTTTAATATAATCTCTATGGATCTTTGAGAGTCCTAAAAATCTTTTCATGAGAATGAATAATGCAATCAGTCTCTTCAGTAATCAGGCCAGCTGAACATCAAGCTGGTGATTTCAGTGGAATGCTTAATGCCCACCAGCAAAAGTGGTGTGTGAGAAAGAACAGCAGAGGCTCACTGCTGGCAGCTCTTACCAGTGATTTTGGCCATGGTTCCAATGCAACAATCATTATGCCATCCATCCCTTTGTCTGTCCTGCTCTTGTTTGGTATTACTGGTCTACCATTGAAAAGCTAAGTCGAATCACCAAGCATTGTCTTGGCAGCTGGCTGCATTATTCCTCTGGGTACTGTGTATGTTTCCAAAATTCCAATTTAATGAACTGTGTGTGTGTTTGAGTCCCTGAGTAGTTGTATCCAATTTGAAGATTAGGTTGAAAAACTGAGTTGTCACCGTAGCACAGGAGATGAAAGCCATCTCTTCTGAATCAGTTCCTGCCGAATTGGCACAGTCACCCAAACACTCCTCTCCCAACCACCCTGTCTCCTTGCAAGCTTTGGCAGGAGATGAAAGGATTGGCTTTTAGCTCCATTTTGGTTTGGGGAGAGCCCAGCAGTTTTCCAATTATCTCAGGGGGAAAAACAAACTCCGCTGATACAAAATAACTTTGTAAAAGCCAAATTTATTTTAATCTACATATTTGAAAGAAAATTCAGACAAAGGATATAAGTCATGCACGAGGAAAATGAAATGCTCTGAAATGAGTTAACATCTTTAAGACAGAGCTTTGCTTATTCACCCACTACAGTTTTTTCCCTTTTCAAAGGGTAATTTTGCCTTTCTTTTGGTATTTATGACTTCCTCAGTATTAAAATTTCAATTGATTTATCTCACAATGCCCTTGATACAATATCTGAGTGCAAGTATACATTAAAATATTTTTTTAAGGCTGTTCTTGAAGTAAGGATCTTTTGGTATACAATATGCAAAAACTATGCAGATAAACTTTGAGGTACAGAAACTATTAAACATTAAATCTGTTTATCCCTAAGTGTTACTAGTCATTTTTTTTTAAAATGAGGAAAATGAGACCCAGAGGACTCTTCTTTAATTTGTGAAAGCAGAGGTACTCCAAGGGATCCCAATTGCACAACATTTTGGAAAAAAAAGAACCCTGTCATAGTGAGTCTTCATCAAAGATGAATGTTACACATATTTGGTAAAATCTTGGGGCCTCGTGAGTATATAAAATATCTTTTAATCTCACATCTAACAAGCATTGAACAAAAAGGGTAAAAAGTGTTACAGAAGAGCTATTCTTTCAGGCCAGAAAAATTAGCAATTTGATGACAAGATTTTGTGTGCTTGTTGAAAAGTCAAACTGCGGTATGTACATCACTGAGTAAGTAATCCTCTTCCTCTTGTACATTGTACAATCTGTGATCTTCAGTGTCAAAGTTCAGATTCTGCACAGCAAGTGGCCTTGTTGCTATTCTCTAAAGCAAAGTCTTTTTGCTTTATGGAAACCTTGACACTAGGGAGCAACATTGACTAATTTTTGCCATGAAGGTGCTCTTCTCTCCCCCACCACCCTATTTTTTTTTTTAAGCCAAACTCTGGGTTCTTCACTCTGGGGTAGGTACATCTAAGTATACCCTTCAAAAATCATACATTTGTAGTTCATGCTCAGAGTAGGAAAGAAATGGAGTCCTTGACTCCTCTTTCATTTGCAAAGGCCTTGTCTCACTTACTATAGCTGGAAGGAAAAATGCTTGGGATTGTGCACAGGAAGCTTCGTGATTTGGAAAAGATTGTTCAGGAAAACTTCCCACCCTTGATTTTCATAAATCAGACAAATGTGACTTATGTTTCACACTTAATTTTTACCCTGAAGCATCATATCTGGATTACTAAACTTAAATAACCAACGTAATACATTCTTTGACTATGTCTCCATTCACATATTTACTATACCTGGGACTTTTCTTGCTACAAAGACTACTTTACAAAAGTGATCTCAGTCATAGAAAATCAAGGTCTACCACAGAAACCAAGAAATAGGGAGGAGAGTCTTAAAATTTCCCCCCATGTAATAAAAGGATGTTAAATAAAGCACAGAAAAATAAAAGTCATTTAACTAGTTTCCCACAGACAGTCTTTGGTGCTACAGAAATGTGGTCCAAGATCTCTTCAGTTTTGTGCATCCTTACTAACCCCTTCTTCAGCTGGAAAATAAGCTGCAGGGAACTCTTTGGTTTCTAGGCACTTCTTTCTAAACCTGTCACACACCGGTTGCCATTTTCCCTTATCCTACTTGTCCCATGTGCCTCTCACTGTCACAGTAAGGCAGCAGCTACTAGCAGAGATGTTTGGAGTTTAGTACTCCAACCTGGCCAAACCACTCCCAGATAATCACATAGTTAACTTCCCACTGGATGTGGAGTCAGAGAAGATGAGCCCACTCTGCTTCCCTGTTCACTGCGATTTCCTGGTTTGAAAAACACACATTTCTATCTTAATGGGCAATCTGTCACTTGCTCTCTAATAGAATTGCCTGCTCCTAGAATAATCATTAAACAAATTGACAGCACACAATAGCTGGACTTCTCAGCTTTAATACTGCCTCAGTGACTCAAGTAGACTGAATAAAAACAACCAAAACACACCACTGCTCATTGTTTAGAAACCCATTATAAACTGGGAATCAGTCTTTGCAGATGGTGGTTCCTCCTCCTTTGTGATTGTGGAGAGCTGGAGGGAGAGTACATTGGGGCCTCAAAGGATGGCTTTGAGTCCTGATTTATCAGATCTGAAAAATAAAAATATACACTTTTTACTGGGAGAGAAGATTAAAGACCTAAAGCCTCCTAGATCATGTGAGGAAGAGGTTAGGTGTTTGAGGAATACTTTGTAAATTTAAAGTAATAAGCCCTTAGTGGGATATCAGTTTGGACTCTCAGTACTAACTGTTAGGGGGAAAGGTAGTCCTGAATGGATTACACAGATGGGTGTGTGGACTCCAACCCCCACTCCAGACCATCAGCGTTCCAGAACCACAAATCCGATAAGATGATTATCGAAGAGTGGATCACTGGGACCTGAGGGTGGAGTTAAGCAGCCAGGCTGGCTATAAAACCAGAGGTGAGCCTGGGGCTTGCTCTCTTACTGAGGAGCCAGACCCCTTCCTTCGGGAGATATCTCTCTTCCTTTGGAGCCATCTCATTCGACTCGGAGCCAGCTCTCAATGTGCCATTGCTTAGATCTGGTAGGGTATTTGTGGATTTGTATCCCTCTCTTTTTTTCCCTTGGTATTATTATTATTACTATTTTAATCCCCTTCTTTCATAAAATAAAACGTGCTAATAACTTTTGCCATGTGTATCTGGAGTTGGGACTTTAAAAGTCTTCAGAGCATGCGGGTGGAGGACCCAGTGAGGGGAACCCATTTTATATTAGGGTTGCCCTGTAACATAACAACTATCATTTACTGAGCACATGGTTCCATATTAAACACTTTAAAAAGATCATCTCATTAAACATCACAACTATACATGATGGCTAAAAATTTCCCCACCCTAGAGATCGAAAACACAAAGGCTAGAAAAAAAATCAGCAATTTGTCTAATAAGTGGTGATTTTCTTCAAAACCCAGTCTACAATCTAGTTGACTAGAATCACAGATGGGGGTCAAGCCACATTACTCAAAGATATTGTTACAGGGCAACCCTAATATAAAATGGGTTCCCCTCACTGGGTCCACCACCCGCATGCTCAGAAGACTTTTATAATAAGTCCCAGCTTCAGGTACACGTGACAAAAGTTATTGACAGGTTTTATTTTACGAAAGAAGGGGAATAAAATAGTAATAATACCAACGGAAATACCACAAATACCCTACCAGATCTAAGCAATGGCGCGTTGAAAGCTGGCTCCGAGTCGAATGAGATGGCTCTGAAGGAAGGGGTCTGGCTCCTCAGTAGGAGAGAGAGTGCCCAAGGCTCACCTTAGTTTTATAGCCAGCCTGGCTGCTTAACTCCACCCTCAGGTCCCAGTAATCCACTCTTCGATAATCATCTTATCGGATTTGTGGTTCTGGAACGCTGATGGTCTGGAGTGGGGGTTGGAGTCCACACACCCATAATCCATTTAGACCACCTTTCCTCCTAACACTTTCACCTATCTCTGGTCATAAGAATGTTCTTTCCCCCTGATGCAGAGGGTACCTCTCATATGGGATGTCCTGACTTGTATCAGGGAGGAAGGGTGAGGGTGTCTGGGGCCGTAGGATTGGGAGATCAGAGTCCAGCTCTCAACGTGCCATTGCTTAGATCTGGTAGGGTATTTGTGGATTTGTATTCCTTTCTTTTTCCTTTGGTGTTATTACTATTTTATTCCCCTTTCTTACATAAAATAAAACCTGTTAATAACTTTTGCCACATGTACCTGGAGTTGGGACTTTAAAAGCCTTCTGAGCATGCGGGTGGTGGACCCAGTGTGGGGAACCCATTTTATATTAGGGTTGCCCTGTAACAAAAGGTTGGTGAAAGGAGCCACCACCCAAGGGAGGCCTTATGATAGATAATCCACTGTCAATAGTTCCCTATGAGATAATACCACCTGATGTCACCATGTGACTTTTAACAGAATTAAGCTCCTCATACTCTACCCCAAACCCCATTCCTGGAGCCTATAAAAACTCCTTCCTTACTCAACCAGGGCATGACTTCCATGACCTCCATCTGTGGGGTCAGTGAACTTTGCCCAGGGGCACAATAAAGTTCCCACTTCTCAGAAACTTGGCCTGGCTCTCCTTCTAAACCTTTCAACACGGAACTTAGAGAAGGCAAGTCACCTTCAACCAACCCTCCTGTTTCCAGTTACTTCTTTATTCCCTACCACAATTAGCCTAAACTCCTTTGTCTTGCTAATGTTTTGCAAATTCATTGTTTCTTTGTCTTAAAGGCATAATAAGCTTCCAGCTCTGGTGAGGGTACCTGTACTCTTTCCTTGCAGTAAACATTTAGTGATATCAGTATGACTTTCTTCTATTAATCTCTATTTGTCAGTTTAATTTTCAGACCCCATCAGGGACCTGAGGGGTGAGGAAAACTTTTTCCTATTCTCCATCACCAACAAGCAACACTGCTCACAGACTGGTCTATGGTAAACTGTTGCTTTTGTCTTGGCAGAGAAATCTTTAGCCTCTGGGGCTGCTTCCCAGCAGTATGATTAAACCTCTTTCCTCCTTTCAGGCTTAAGGGTTCATTACAAAGGGGCCCTCCATGATGTTAATGATCTTTAATGGCTTTAAATAACTGCCCTGATTGGCTTCCCTGCTCTGATTGGAAATATGTGGTGTATCTAAGGGGAACTGTTCAGTCTAGGAAGGAAAGCAAGGTTGGGGAGCAGAGCAAGGGAAAGCAGAACACAGAGAAGGGATGAGCCAGCCACCTCAGCTAACTGGCAGCATTTTGCTGTCTACATGGGTAACTCTCCTAAGGAGAAATCAGACTAGGAGGTACTTAGATGGTGCTGCTATCCTATTGTAACTGGGTAGTTCCCAGGGCAAGGGGAAATTCCAGATTCCTTGCCCCATCCTAGGAAGGGGGGAGTTGAGCAGGGAGGAGATGCTTTAGTAGAGACGGGGAGAAGGAAAGGAGAAAGTAGGAGATAAAGAAGGAATCCCTAAAGGAGGTACATGGAGCCAGAATAGGTAAAAAGCCAAGCTTACTTCTTGGCCTTGGACTTGTACCAGGGACTTGGAGAACACCTAGAACTTCCAAGCTTGCCTTTTTTGCACGTTGGGCGCCAAATCTGTTACAGGGCAGGGAGAGGAGCACCTAGAACTTCCAAGCTTACCTTTTTTGAATGGGTTTTGCCATTCGCCGCATTAAGACAAACATACAAAACCTTTAATGGAAAGGAACTTTAATACAACTAGGGTATAATAAAGAAAGAACAAAGAATATAGTTACTAAGTTAAGCATTTAAAGTTACCCATTTCCTTGAGGGTAAAAGTCCAGCCAAATAGGATTGGCCCAAAGCAAGGCTCAAAAATCTGGCATACATTTAAAGGACCTTTTAGTAGAAACCCATAGAAAAGGGTTAGAAAGAGTTAAACAAATCTGGGAGGAAAAGAGCAAAATCAAAATCAAGATGAAAGCTGCCATTGCTAACCTCCCCACGGGTCTCTCACCCACATCTGTTCCAACCAGTCCAAGACGAAAAAGCAAGCACAGTTTCTTCACGTGTCCCTCTGTTCCACGTGCCTCCTCCAGGTCTCCTTGCTGTTCTCCATCTTCCTTTCTTCTTTCTCTCTTCTCTGCAGAAATCTTTTTTTCCTCCTTATCTCCACCCACTTAGGGCAGAACCAGGATTTTTGGAACTTCCCCAGTTCCTGGAACCATCCTGTTACACAAGGAGGCCCTTGAAACAGACATGGATGAGAGACCCTTGGCAAAATTAACTGTGGAAGTGTGTATCTTTATTTTGATTTTGCTCTTTTCCTTCTGTTACAGGGCAACCCTAATATAAAATGGGTTCCTTACACTGGGTTCTCCACCCGCGCGCTTAGAAGACTTAAAAGTCCCAATTCTAGATACACGTGGCAAAAGTTATTAGCACGTTTTATTTTATGAAAGAAAGGGGAATAAAATAGTAATAACACCAAAGGAAAAAGAAAGGGATATAAATCCACA
>JAGFMF010011796.1:2141898-2162213 GCA_019455555.1 Galemys pyrenaicus | reverse complement strand
TTTTTTTTTTTTTTTCACTAGAGAGAGGATTCATCAGAGACAAATGGGAAGCAGAACAAGCAGACTGACTGAAATACACTGCAGTGGGAGAGACAGGAGAGGCTTGCCAGTGCCTTGTGTGTTAGCTTCCTGACCTGGGATTGAATTCCTGCTACAGTGGCTGTGGATTGTTTCATAGTGCTGAGACTTAACCCTTTCTGTCACCAGGGAGGTCCAGAGTTTGTTTTGTCTTGATGCTGTTGATGGTAGAACCTATTTATAGGATAGGCAGATTTGGGATATTATGGGGTGCTCTTCACTCTGCCTGGTAGTGTAATAGGGTGGTCCCCAGGAAAAGGAGAAGTTCCAGAATCCTTACCACACCCCAGGGGCTAGAGCTGAGCAGGGATAAGAAGAAGCTAGAGAGGAAGAAAGAAGAAGGAAGCAGGACAGAGAACAGCGAGAAGACCTGGAGGAGGCACATGGAGCAGAGAGACATGTGAAGAAGCTGCACTTGCTTCTTGGTCCTGGACTGGTTGAAACAGATGTGGGTGAGAGGCCCATTGGAGGTTCACAATGGCAGCTTTTATCTTGATTTTGATTTTGCTCTTTTCTTCCCAGATTCGTCTTGTTAGGGGGAAAGACCCTCCTGAATAGATTACACAAATAGGTTATGAACTTCGACGCCCATTCCAAACCTACAAAATCCAAAAACTACAAATCCCATAAAGTCATTATCGAAGAGTGGATCACTGGGACCTAAAGGTAAAGTTAAGCAGCCAGGCTAAATATAAAAGCAAACACGTGGGACTTAAAGGGTCACTTTTTCCTGGGGAGCCAGTTCTCAGCACACTGTTGGGTTCCAGCTCCAAAAAACTAGTAAAATATTTACAAATCTGTAGCCCTCTCTTCCTCTTGTGTTATTCACTACACTATTTCCCCTTCCCTTGTAAATAAAACCCTTTATTAACCTTTGTTGTGTGTGCCTGCATTTGGGGCATTATAAGTGCCATTAGAGTGCACGGATAAAAACCCAGTCAGGAAAATCCATTTTATATTAGGGTTGCCCTGTAACAGTTTGACTCTTTCTGACCATTTTCTATGGGTCTCCACTGAAAGGTGATTTAGACTTTTGGCAGGCTTTTGGGCCTTGCTTTGCCTAATCCTATTTAGCTGGACTTTTACCCTCAAGGGGATGGGTAACTTTAATGCTTGATTTAGTAACAATATTCTTGTTTTTTTGTGTATTGTTCCCTAATTATATTAAAGTTCATTTCCATTAAAAGTTGTATATGTTTGTCTTGATGCAGCAGATGGCAGAACCCATTTAGAGAGGGCAGGTTTAGAGGTTCCAAGGTGCCCCTCTCCCTGCTCTGTAGCACTCTTGAGAGACAGAGAGGCTTGAACTCCAGGAGGTAAGCCAGATGGTCATCTAGAAGTATTTTACTTTGATGTTCCACATCTGAGATGGAGTCCTGAACAGGGAAATGGCCACCTAACTCAGAAATGCATGGGGGAAGGGATATAACCTCTCCTACATCATAAGCACTGAGTGCTGGATGTCTGTAGGTAGAACTAGGCAGTCCTGATTTTAAGAGTCCAAGTTCCTTGATTAGGGTAAGCAGTAGGTTAACTTCTCTGCATACTGATTGTATTGTGATAAAGCAAAAATCAGTCAGTTGAGATTTGTAGATATTCTTTTGTTGTATCCTGCAAGGCATTTTGCAAAATTTTTTGCCTGTTAAAAAGATGAGTTAGATGGAGGAGGTGATTTTGCAGAGAAGACAATACACGAAAAGCAGTGAGAAGTTATAGAGAGGCATTTGTAGTTCTTAATGATAACCTCCAGAATGGGGCCCTAAGGTGGGACAGGAGGATCAGATAATTTTTAGGATGAGCAGTAATGAGGATCAGGGTAGATGTTTAAATAATGGAGAAAACAGAAAATTATTCCAGATGAGAAATTGGCATGGAATGCAAGAACAGGCAAAGAGAAGAGGCAAAATAAAATTTGGGGACTCCAGTCATTTCACAACATTTCCTTTATATTAATCCTGGATGGTGGGTGTTGAGAGTTGATTTAGTCAGGAATATGAATTAACTTATTCTAAGATCATAGACCTAACTAGGAACAGAAACCCCAGCCCTTTGATTACAAAGCATGTACTCTTTCTCTTAATCTACATCTCCTCTTAATTTAAGAGCTTAATTCTATAGAAGAGAAATGAGATTTACAAAAATATCTGAAAGTGCAAAGATTATGGGGAAGAAGGAGGGTGGGGAAGAGAAAACCAAAAAAAATTCAGTTGTTATTGCTATTTATCTAACATGGCAATTAAAAGATTTTTCTAAACATGAAGAGAATAAAAGAATGGATTTCTTTCATTATACAAAAATTATTTTTTAATATTTTGCAAATATCATAAAATTAAAATCGAGCAATATATTTTTCTTCTAAATAATTAGCTCATATTTTGATAACTCTTATAAATAACTCATAATATTTATAAGAAACACTAAACAATCCTGGAAAATTCAGTGAAAAAAATAAAAACAAATATTTGAAAATAATCTGAAAATTCTAGTAGATGATGGTCTTTTCACAGGTGTAGTCAAGCATGTTGCCTCAAATGCTGCAGAGGAGTACAAAACTGACAAAAAGCATAGAAATACCAACTTTCACACAATAACTTGTTTTTAATTATTGATCCTTAAGAAGTAATCACAAATTTAAAAAACACTTACTTCAAAAAGATGATTATATAATGGGAAGTACCTAAGCATTAAATGAAAGAAGAAAAAAAAAATTCATGTTGGATTATCATTCAACCACTCAGAATATAAGAAGTTATCACAAAATAGTGCCTCCCTGGTGGCGCAGCGGGTTGAGTGCCTCACTGTGAAGCATCTGCTGCACAGCAGTGTAGGTTCGATACCTGACCAGGGAGGGGACCCGTGTCTGTGGTGAATCCTCTCACCTCTCCTGACTCTGGCCTGCACCCTAGCTCTTGTATGCATAAATAAATAAATATTTTTTTTAAATAGTTATCACAAAATAACATTAAGTTCTTTTTAAGAAGACTGTGGTAACATTGAACCTATACTATTATCCCGTATCATATTTACATATACGCACTGTACAAGTTGGCCCTTTCCTGGAGCAAACACCTGTGCTGACCAAGCATAGCGCCATTTGTCTTTCAAGAACCAGATGACACCCAATCAAGGAGACCCCAGCCCACACTGATGAAAGATGGCCAACACAAACCAAGAGAACCTCAAAGAGCCCTACCAATCAAAAAGACACAATGCAGAGTCGCAACCAACATCTCCCCTCATTTTTAAAATAAAGCAGATAAGCCTGTTTCCTGCCGCATAGCAGCTACCTTCTTGGGACTCCTCTCTGCTCAGAACTTTCCTGTCCTCCTTATCTGCCAATAAATTTGTTACTTTCTGTCTGACTCTGGTTTCAGTGTTGAGTTTTTTCCTCACCAAGACAAGGATTGAGATTTTGGGGTCTAGTTCTTGGACCCTCACCCAACTCACTATAATGAATATATGTTTTAAACGTTTTTTAAAAATAATCAACTAGTTTGTACCTATCCATTCATTCAGTTGTTGAACAAGTCCTAACTGAGCTGCACTAGGTGGTGCCTAGACACTCACACATACTACCAGTTCCGATTCTGTACTGGTTTCAAGCAAATCATTACTGAAATGAGTATAAAATTACACTCACCCTCCTCTGACTCAGATTCCATTCCCCAGGTAGAAACACAGAAAGCAAGTAGGCAGAAGAGAGGAGCAAGGGGAAGGATCAGACAGTGGAAGGCTTATGGCGGGAATCATACCACCATTTTTCAGGACCAGATTAAGGTTGTAATCACAGGATATAAACAGCTGTGAGCTATACTGTTTATATCCTGTGCATTTGACCATTATCCTGACAGCACTGGGAAGACTTGAAAGTGGTTTGAGTAGTCCTGATAGCAGATTTATTTATTTCAAAAGCTCCATCTATAATGGGGTAAAGAGATTAGTGTTGCACCAGAATAGAAATGATGGTCAAAGTCAATGCCAGCTTTGCAGGGTAATATTGAAAGAAGGTGGTAGAAACACAAGGGTAGATGAGTGTAAGTGGTGAGAATTTGACCAGGGTTTCATGTGGGAATGGTGGTGAAGCAGTGTAGTATTTTTTATATAAATCTAACTGAAATTTATATACTAATATCAAAGAGCCATTAACAGTTGCTGAGTTTAGGGGCCTCCCTGGTGGCGCAAGGGGATAAGTCACAGCACTATGAAGCTGTCTGCAGCCACTGCAGCAGGGTTTGATCCCTGGCCAAGGAGCTGACCCACATGCCTCTGTTCTACCTATTGCTCCCCTCAGCAATGTATTTCAGTAAATCTGCCCGTTCTATTCCCTACTCTATCTCTGGTGACTCCTCTTATCCCTGCACTTCTGGCCTGTACCCCAGTTCTTGTATGCATAAATAAGTAAATCTTTAAAAAAAAAATGTTGGTGAGTTTTAGCATACTCATTACGGAATATTTTTTTAAAGATCCCTTAATGAAAGTAAGGTTACACCAGAAAAATATACAGGAGTATATCCAAATCAAAATAATTGTTTTGTTCAAAGTTGCAAACACCTGTGTAACAATAAATAGGTCCCATTGTAACAGGGTGGTCTCCAGGAAATGAGGAAGATCCGGGTTCCCTACCCCACCCAAAGGAGGGTAGAGCTGAGCAGGGAGGAGAAGAAGCTGTAGAGAGACTGGAGAAGGAAGGAAGAAGGATGATGAGCA
This sequence comes from Galemys pyrenaicus, assembly GCA_019455555.1. Classification (NCBI taxonomy): domain Eukaryota; kingdom Metazoa; phylum Chordata; class Mammalia; order Eulipotyphla; family Talpidae; genus Galemys; species Galemys pyrenaicus. The sequence continues at coordinate 2,157,428 of JAGFMF010011796.1, read as the reverse complement.
AGGAGATCTGGAGAAGGTACATGGAGCAGAGAGACATGTGAAGAAACTGTGCTTGCTTCTTGGTCCTGAACTAGTTGGAATAGATGTGGGTAAGAGACTCATGTGGAGGTTAACAATGGCAGCTTTTATCATGATTTTGATTTTTATTCTTTTTCTCCCAGATTTGTCTGACTCTTTCTGACCATTTTCTATGGGTCTCCGCTGAAAGGTGATTTAGACTTTTGGCAGGCTTTTGAGCTTTACTCTGGGCCAATCCTGTTTGGCTGGACTTTTCCCATGAGGGGATATTTTGAATGCTTGATTTAGTAACTATGTTCTTTGTCTTTTCTGTATTGTTCACTAATTGTATTAAATTTCCTTTCCATGTAAGGTCTATATGTTTTGTCTTGATGTGGCAGATGGCAGAACCTATTTAGAGCAGGCAGGTTTGGGGCTTCTGGGGTGTTCTCTCCCTGCCCTATAACACCATCTCTCTGTGACCAGTGAGAAATCTGGGTTTCTGACTCACTGGATCATGTGGTCAAACCTTTTACAATCCTCAGTATGACAGATCCAGACTGCTTTGACATGCCATGCACGTCCGATAGTTCTGAAGTAAAGATCATGACTATTAGAAGTGTCACCTATATTTTGCTTCATATGACAATGAATAAAAGGAATAGGATAGAAATGGAATTTGATTCTGTGAGGTCTCAGAATCAGGTCTCCCTTAGATGCTGTCAAGTTGCATAACTGACTGTTTTGAATTTGAGAAAGAGTTGGTAAGTGATGATATCTAATACTACTTCTTTTCTCCAAAATGCAGGGTTTTTTTAAAAGATTTATTTATTTATGCATACAAGAGCTGTGGTATAAGCCATAGTCACAAGAGGTGAGAGAATTTACCAGACAGAGCGGCAACAGAACAGGCAGATCTACTGAAGTACACTGCTGAGGGGAGCAGCAGGCACAGCAAGAGAGGTCTGCTGTGCCATGTAGGTCCCCTCCTTGGCCAGGGATTGAACACGAGCTGCTGTGCAGCAGATGCTTCACAGTGTGGTGCTCAACCCGCTGTACCACAGGGAGGCCCAATGCAGGTATTTTTTTTTAAATATGTATTTATTCATTCATTCATCCTTACAAGCACTAAGGTATAGGCCAGAGGTGTAGGGGATGAGAGGATTCACCAGAGACAGAGTAGGAAACAGAACAGGCAGATGAACTGAAATCACTGTCGAGGGCAGCAGCGGGCGAGGCAGGAGAGATCTGCTGCGCCATGTGGGTCCCCTCCCTGGCCGGCAGCAAGGATCGAACTCGTGCTTCAGTGGCTGCGGTTTGCTTCATAGTGCGTTGCTTAACCCACTGAGCCACCAGGGAGGCCCCCAATGCAGGTATGTTTTGTGACTGACCTCCTGTCTGTTCTCCCTGAAAGAAGGAAATAAATCTCTATGTAAAAAGCATCTTCCCTGAAGAGGTAGAAAATAGATACCCTCTCATGTGAAGCAGGGGTAGGAGTTATATAAACAAGCCCTCTTTAGCTCACAAAATCAGTTGTCCAAGCCAGAACTTCCATGAATTTCTTGGTCTCTCTTCTTCACAGACTTGCTTTTTTTGTCTAAAAAATGGTAGAAATTTGTCTGTCTTGGTCACTCACTATGATTCATATTTTATGGACCACAAATTAAGTTTATTTCTTTTCTCACTAATCTCTTATCAATTTATTATTGAACCAGTCAAAGGAACTAAGGAGGTAAAGAGAGACCCCCCCCCCTGAAAATTTCCCTTACATTCACTCCACTAAAAATTTGCAGTATAGTTTTCCCTTTTCAGTCATTGTATTAAATGACATACTTCTCATTCTGTTTTCCTTGTTGAGAAGATCTGATAGATCATGACACATTTTAATCTTTTGTAATAGAGCAAAATATTCACTTTGGGATAATGTAGAAAATCAAAGGATTGATTGCCTAAGACCACAGGGTGTCCCAACAACATGCATTTTAAGTCTTTTCTTTCTTGTCCCACTAATAATCTGAGTCTGCTTTGTGTGTAGAACTTTGTCAGAAAGTCAAATAAATAAGCATTGAGCAGCGGTTATATGTTTAATCTTGTACTAGGGATGGAGTTAGGGACACAAGATGTCTACCTAAACTAATTGGAAAGGAGTGGCTAAAATGGACATAGGGTAAATAAAAAGGTTGCAGATAATAAAATATTTTACTGGGGATCTAAAAATGTAAGAACACAAAACAGTACAGCAGATTCTAGGCATTTCTGAACATTTACAATTTCACTTAATGGAAAAACTAGAAGTTTTGTTAATTAGGTCTAATGAATTTAAACTTAATGTTCTGGAATGAGCCAAAATGGTGAATCTCTTAGTGGGTGAATTTGGTGGCATCCCTGTAGCTAACTCTTGACAACTCCGTTCTCTACTTAGCATCATCTATTCACTTCTGCTTGTGTCTGAATTTAAGAAAAACATAAGACACTCGCACACCTTTTTAAAAATGACCTTGAAAGGAATGAACAACTAAATTTGGAATAATAGTTAGTGGCTCTCAATATCATGTTTCTTAGTCAGACAATAATATTAAGGAATCTAATGAGGAGTTAAACTCAGTAGAATGATGTGCTCCATGGAGAAACTGGAGTAAGCAACCTGTGAAATGATCAGCAATTGCTTCCACCAGAATTTATTTTAATAGCAGTATAAAATACTTTAGTACTGAATTTATGGAATCATTAATTGTCTAAGGGCATCACTTAAATTTTTAAGTTGTACTTTATGGCACTTTATGGAGGAAATGCTATGTAATGGTATTTTGCAAATTTGTGACTTTGAGAAGGCCTAGGGACATTTCCCTCAGGAAATGAGGGAAGGGAATATTTCTTAAAGAGTTAATGATATGGCACAGATAAGAAGAAGAAAAGAATTTAAAGAAGGTGAAAATACTCAAAAAAGAATTTCCTTTACCCACTAAGATGGATTTGGCAGTAATACAACTTACAAGACTCATAACAGGTGGAGAAGGGCAAAGGTAATGAAAAGAAAGATGTGGTGATGCATGTGGGAGGTTGCAAGTCTCTAAAAATGCACAATAAGAGTCAGCAGAATTATGTGAACAAACTGCAGGAACGATGAATGGGGACTTGAGAGGCGAGTATTCTTCCTGCTTCTGCTTCTAACTTACTGTGACTTAGGGGAAGTCACTTAGACCTTCCGATCCTTAATTTCTTCTTTTATTTTAAAACTTTTCTTATTGAATCTTAATAGCTTCATCCATAAATGTTTGCAAAACCTGGGTTAAGCCTTAGGTCCAGCTCAGTGATTTCATGGTTTGTAAGTAATCAACTGATCACACTGTAGAGCTTTGAAATCCCTTATTCTTTGTTGTGCATTAAATATTGACTGTTTTTTATCTCATTAAAATTACTTTAAAATATGACTTCAATAACTGTAATACGTGTTTTGTACTATTGTAATTATTTTGTCATATCCTATTTCGTTTTTCAGTATTTTTATTGTAAAAATGAGGTGCCAGATAGCTTGGTAAATATTTGTTACCATCCCTATAGCTTCCTTGAATCGAGTCCTAAAACTAAAATTTCTATGTCAAAAAATACTACTAGAGTATTTCAATACTTACTGTTAAATCTCTTCTTAGAACGTCTGTGTCATCTATATTCCAACTGGAGTAGCCTCCTCCACCACTACATTTCTGTGTTTAACATTTTTCATGTATTCAGTTGATAATTTGATGCATTTTATCATTTTCATTTCTTATTTCTTTTTTTTTTTAATTTAAAGATTTATTTATTTATGCACACAAGAGCTGGGGTACAGGCCAGAGTCCAGGGAGGTGAGAGGATTCACCAGAGACAGAGCAGGGAGCAGAACAGGCAGACTGACCAAAACACACTGCTAAGGGCAGCAGTGGGTGAGGCAGGAGAGGTCTGCTGCGCCATGTGGGTCCCCTCCCTGGCCAGCAGCAGGCATCAAACTTGTGCTACAGTGGCTGCGGTTTGCTTCATAGTGCGTTGCTTAACCCACTGCGCCACCAGGGAGGCCCCTTATTTCATTTTTAAATTGAATATTTGTATGTGTGAATTTATAAGTTATAGTTCTTTACACAGGAGAAGAAAAACTTTTCTTTGACCCTTTATATTTTCAGATTGAGTCTGAAAAATAAACTGACAAATACAGATTAAAAAGAGAAAAGTACACACATTTTACTGAAGTTTTACAATCACGGCCGCCTTCACAAGAGAATGAAGACCCAAAGACATGTTCAGAGAATAAATAAATAATATATTGGAAGGAAGTGACAAGATATAGGGGTTGAGACAAGGGGAAGAATGGTGTCCCCTTTCAGCTGATAAGGGTATATCTCCTATAAAAGAATTATTTCTTGCCTCTAAACAGCAAAGAGGAAGATTTCTCTGCATTTACTCTTTTTTACCTGTCTTCAGCTCAAAATAAATTTTATGTCAAAGAAGAATATTTTGGGGTGATACATTCTAGTTTCCTTCATTCATTAGCAAATTACCTTTTACATTTATTTCTTTTATATAGCCAGTCCTTCATTTCAATGCTAAGAACATCTTTTCTATTAAGGATAATAGAAACCCTTTGGCTCCTTTATTTACTGGTGATTACAATTATAATTCTATAAACCTTGATGTTCCTACCCTCCCTGATCCTGAACAAGCACTTCTGGAGTGCCCTGGTCACATTATTCACTAGGAAAAGTTCAGGGAAGGAGACTCATAAATATCAGATATTTGTACCTCTCATGGTGGCCACTCCTGTGCCTTGAGTCCTGACAACTAGCCCGATGTTGTTCTCCATATTCCTGAGCAACATGGGGACTCTTCTCTCTGGCTAACCAGCAGGAAGTTTCCTCTATTTGTTTTCTTCTCACCAGCTGTTCAGAAGCGATTTCCCACATCAGGACACTAGGGTTCCTCAATAATGCCACAGGTAAATAGCACTGGTATTCCAAGGGTGCAGACGGTGCCTGGGCAGGCAATGGCCAGGCCAGCCTCACATCTTGTTTACAAACAATCTTCCTCCTCATCTCTAAGTTCTGGTACTTTTGTTTGAAACATACTTAATCTTCTCCTTTCTGTCCAGTCATCAGTCATATCTGTTAACACATGCAAATTCTGATGTTCAAAATTCATTTTTTCTCAGACTACCACCTAGATCTTTCCAAGTGGAAGATGACTGCACATCCCTCCCCTCTCTGGAACATTCCATGGCAGTTGGGGAGCTTGCCAGCAGGTCAAGGTTGGTCCTTCCCAAGCACAAGGAGGGCTCCATGGGGAGCATGACTTTATGCCCTGAGGCACCTCACCCCACCCAATACTGCTACATGGTGTGCACAAATATGTCCCCCAAACTTGTTTCTTAAGTTTTTCAGTGCACAGAAGTTGATATTTGAAGTAATCAAATATATATCAAATTTCCCCTCCTGATTTATTTCACTGTCATCCTATATCGATAGTGCCCCCAATAATCTGAACTATACCATGTCCATCTGGAAAATACTTCCTATAGAAATCTTGCCCTATTTGTTTTTACAATGTTTATCAAGTCACTATAATTATAGTAGATTGAATTTCACAAAAGAATAAGACAAATGCATCCAAGTGACAGAGTAAATCATAAAATAGGCCCATAAAAGTATGTAATATGTCAAAAAGAAAACTTTGCATGTTAGGATGAAGCCTCCTATTCTATGAATAGTATCTAGAAAATTGTTTCTTTAGATAGACTATCAAGGTAAAACTTCATGTAATGAAGAATTAGATGCATAATCATTTTAATGCAATTTCAGGTAGGCAATTTTACTAACGTGTCAGACATATTCTCACAGCAAGGATGCATTTGTGAAATAGACAAGGGCCTTGACTTTTATTAGTAAGAGAAGCATACATTATATGAATAAAAAATTAAAAATTCATAATGAAAATGTTATGAAGGAAAGGAACAGCATGATGAGTTAGAAAAGATGGGGAGAAGGTAGATTGAACCACAGTAAGTGGTCATAGAAGGTTCCTCCAAGAAGATGGAATCTGAGCAGAAAGCACAAGAATCTCCTGTTTAGTAAAGGGAAAAGAAGAAGTAAGATATCTATAGATTGCAACAATGAGACAGGGTGGATACATTGGTTTATCTAATGGCCTGTGTACTAGGGAAGCTGGGGTAGTGTCAGAGGAAGGAGGAACTATAGGAAAGAAGGATCAAGAAGAACACTCTTACTGCGTAAGGTCCTGCAGCATGGGGACAGCGGGGGAAGTAGAAACAAGGCATCCAAATGAGAAAAAGTCAGATAAATGGTGTCCTTTGGAGAGAGTCGGCTTTCAAAAAAGGCAAAGTCTTGAAGAGTTAGAGGACAATCTATTATCTCCAATTGAGGGGCTCCAATGTGCACAGGGGAGCCTTAGCAGGCACAGGAGAATGTGGGGAGTGTAGAAGGCTCTGAGGCATCCCATAAGGAAGGGGATGAGAGTAGGGGCAGCGGTGATGATAAGAGAGTGCCAGTGACACCCAAAGGTAAGCAAGGCATTATGGGATGTCCTCCTATCATCTCCTACAGGAAGGACAATTAGTTCCAGTGTTAATTTCAAGAAATTAACTAAATTATATGGAATGATTGTTCATCTCAGCAACTCCACATGAAGCTTATAACAATTTTGACAGGATATGGGTTAAAGAAGGGGTTGTGTACTGGAGTTTTCCCACTGTGAGTGAAAAGCATTATTTTGGCTCTGGGTACATATTTTGTCCTTCATTTTCAATTATAATGGACAATCAGGAACATATAGGAAATATTTCATAAGACTGTGTTGGAGAAACTGATGCCACATTTCTTAGGTAGAACTATCTCAACAAAGAAGGAGAAATGAACTGTCATTTCTACTGAAGAGTTGGAAGATGATATGAGTCAATCAGTCTATGAGCTATAATTGTTTGAAAAAGAATTTTAGCTCCCAATAAATTTTCTAATACTTGTCAACAATGCTGAAAATAATGTATATATTATTAGCTACTTTTATTGTAAGAAACAGAAACTGATCCTGATAAGAAAAAAAGCTATTTATGGAAGAATATTGGCAATCCACAGTAGCATGAGAAAGTAACGTAAGTGCTGGTGACCAAGTAGGTAAGCCATAGAGCCAAAGCAATATTCAAAACAATGCCACAAATCTGGTCTGTTGGAAAATAACAATGTAATTGTGAATTGTGATAGGCAGAATGGAAACCCAAAGATGCTCAGACCCTAACCCCTAGAATCTGTGAATATGTTATTTTACATGGCAAAAGGGACTTAGTTGTTTTCAAGGTGATAAACCTTTGACAGGGAAAGACTGCTCTTTTATTTGGTCTAGGTGGACTGACATCAACACATAAGCTCTAAAATGGAGACCATTCTTATGACTGGAGGAGATGTGGCAGAAGTCAGAGAGATTTGAAGTTTGAATAGGACTCTGGACCACTCTTGGCTTAAAGATGGATGCAGCAGCACAATGAGGAGTACAGGGGGCAGTAACAAACTGAGAGGTTTCCAGATGAAAACTAGGAAAAAGAGCTAGCTTAAGCTAAAACTACAAGGAACTAAAATTTGAATTTTGCCAACAATCTTAATGAAATTGGAAATGGATCAGCAAGTACGACGAGGCAAGGTCAAGACCATGACCCAACAGTTCAACTGCAAAAGATACACTGTGCTGCTTTTAAATTCAGACACATAATTCTTCCATAAACAGCAAAAGGAAGAGTAGCAAAAACTCAACTCCTCATGCTCCTTGTCTTATATACCAGAAAGAATGGCACTTAAGCAAAAGAGGCAGATCACTGGAATGCAAATTGTGTGGTAGCGTATCATTGAGGAGCCAACTGTAGATAATAGGTAAGCAGCTTTATATCCTACCACTTTGTTTTGACAAGAGTGGAGAGGAACAAAGAAGAAAGACCTGAGGTAGAAGAGAAACACCTCACGGAAATCTCCAGGGTACCTGGTTCCAGTGGAAAATGGCCTATTAGAAGTTCTTTACAATCTTCCTATCTTTTCGTGTTCTGGGTAGATTACAAGACAATCTGCCAAGATTCAGATAAGCTGTGGTTCAATCATTTGCTTGTGTGGCCTTTGTAGATAATGCCAGGTCAGCAGGGTGCAACGGCAGAATGCGTCCCAGATGGATTCTCCTCCAGACCCAGATGAAAGCTGAGACTGGCTACCACCTTCATTTTTTTCTTAGGAAACCTAGAATAGAGAAATCAGTCAAGTTTGGACTTCTGACCTGAGGAATTGAGAGAAACTAGCTCAGCTCAATACTATTTAATAGTGCTAAGATGGCTGTAATTCTCTCTACAGCATTAGGGAACCACTACAACTTCCGTACCATAGTCAGAATGACCTTCACCTGAATGTTCCTGATGACATTTCATATGTTGATGCTCTTGAAAACTGGATATACCCCATATCTACATTCAGAGAAGTTCCCTCCTGTATTGCTCCTTTGACTTACCAGTTATTTATCCAACCAAGTCAGTGCTTGTTTTGGACTTTGCAATCATACGTGCCTATGTGTGAATTGCAAAGGGGGCTTGAAAATAGGTGCCTGGCATATCCAGCTTCTGTGATGGGAGATGGGCCCTGCCTCTCATCAACTCATAACGTAAGGAGTTCCCTGAGCATTGCAAGATTCAAATGATGGAAAAGTATTATTACTGCTGTGTAGCACTCTTTTTGTTGTTCGGTAATGAGACAGACCCTGGGCTCCTATTGTTTCAAGATTTTATTACTTCAGGAAAATAGAGCTTCCACCAAGAGGTTCAAACAATGCTTACATCAAATTTGAAATACTTACATTATATTTGAAGCTGTAACATACACTTGACTATTTGTGGCTTCTCTAGTCATCAGTTAAACAGAAAGCAAGGAGGTTTGTGGCATTAGGATACTGGACAAGAAAATTGGTATTGATCATCAACAGGGTACATATCCACTTCTGCACAACATAAAATCTTGTGAGAGGGCTAATATGTGTGTAAAATTAAGAGGGGCTTCTTTCATTTGAACCTCTTGGATCCTGCACCGGTACATTCAGGGAGAAAGAGCATCATTGCTGGTGCTGGTGTAGAGTCTATTTCAACTCTGTGCACCACACCTTGCCTTTTTAAGGGTGTTTTCCTCTTAGTTAATGTTGTGTCCTAGTAAGTTATTCTACTGTTTTATAGAATCAGCTTCTTTTAGCTGATGGATTTTATGGAAAGAGATGCGAACCCTGTGGGTTTAGATTACTCCACTGTAAAGTGAGCTCACTGAAAAGTGAATCCCTTGGTCAAAAAACACTGTTTTGAGGAATATTATTCATTCTCTAAAAGTTATTTGAAGCACTTCACTTTGACAGTGTGATGGATGTGTGTGTGTCTAACATTAACCCATACTGCAGTGATGGTGATGTAACATGTAATATATGCTATTTAGTGATTTACACTTCAGACTATTTCAGAGGTGGTTGGTTAGAATTGGAAAGACCCTTTTACACATTTCACACTTACCTGTGGGGATGGCAGAAGTTACGCCACCTACCACAGTCTGATCTAGCAGCAGAGGGTTTATTAATTAACATAGAGAATATTAACACATCATTGGCTAATAAATAGTGTCAATCTATGCCAACCAGAAAAATTGTACAGGAAAAAAATCTACCCTTGTATCATGGTAAATACTCTGATAAACAGAATAGGCTAACAATGTTTGAACAGCACCCTAGATTTAGAACTCCTCCTATTCCTGAGTTTCCTACTTTATAGAGAATTCTTGTCTGTAATCAGACTAGAAACACTGCTGTTTCTCCCCAGAACATTGGCTAGAGCAAGAGGAACCTTTTATGCCAGAGACTTGTGGAGTGGCTAGAGAGAAGAAGGTGGGGGTTGAGAGAGGGGACCGCACCACATTTGCAAGACCTTACTTGCATGTTTTAATGTGTGTTTGATTCTTAAAACTTGAGGCTAAAAATAATGACCAATCATTCAAAACAATACTGATTTACCAAAAAGAACCAAAGAACTCTGAATGGCTAAATTGGCTTAGTCTTAATATATATAACTAGAATAAATTGGGAATGTGTTACATCTCAAATGGTGATGGTGGCAGGTATACAGGGGGCAGGGATCAATTTTCCAGCCATATACTCATATGTAGGAATGAGCTGACTTATGTAATTCTTACCTCTTTGTGGAAATGGCTCTGCCATGTGACCTGAGCAGGTAATTTGGTAATTCCCTTCATAAAATGCTGAATTCTAATCCCAAACCGCTAAGAGCTACTGTATCCCATAGGTGTCCAATGAAGCTGTCCTGGAGCCATGTGGTCTCAGAAGAGAAATAGAGATAACAACCTCCCTGGCTCCCTGACCCTGTGTTGACTTTCTCACCCGGCCCCAAGCAGCACTCTGGGCTGAGGAGATCCCAAGATCTCTCAAGGAAAGAGCTATTTTATTCTGTGATTTTAACACTGTTCTCTACAAGAACTGAAAAGCTGCAGTTCAGAAAACACTTAAGAGAGGTGGCCATTCTAGTGCTTTATTCCACCCAATATTCCTGGATAAAGTGCCTTCCTCCAGCCAACCAAATACTCTATGTATACAAAATCGACAGATTGACACTCAGAGAAATCTAGGTGCATGTTTATGTGTGAGGAGAGGGGTGTTGCTGAGCCACATCAGCCACATTAGGAGTCAAACTACAATAACACACACCACGGTGAGAAAGTTATATTTGGTAAAGATTAGTTATTTTTTATTTTTAAAGATTCATTTATTTATTTATACAAGAACTGGGGTACAGGCCAGAGGTGCAGGAGGTGAGAGGATTCACTAGAGACAGACTGGAGAACAGAAGAGGCAAACTGACTGAAGCACACTGCAGAGGGGAGCAGCAGGTGAGAAAGGAAAGGTCTGCTGCACCATGTGGGTCAGCTCCCTGGCCGGGGATTGAACTCATGCTGCAGTGGCTGCAAATAGCTTCATAGTGCTGTGACTGATCCCCCTGCGCCACCAGAGAGGCCTGGTAAGGATTAGTTCTTCAGTGTGGGGTAATTTTTTTGAAGTATTTTGACACTTGGAATACTTCAAAATGTTCATTACAGAGTGGTGACATTACAAAGGCAATGTCATCTCTATAGCTATACTAAGGTACTGTATAAGGCAGCCATGTCCATGCCTGGAGAAATTCATGTGAGCCGAAGGACAGTGTTTTAAGTTTAAAAAAAACGTAAGTTGCTAATACTTCAAAATTTAAAAAAAAAATCACTTAAAATGTTGGATTTCTGCATGCCTTTGAAAAATCTTAACTGCACTCACTCCCAAGTGACAGCAATAGGCTAGGACATTTGTAGAGGGCAGTATGCTCCAGGTTTTCACACTTTGCACTTGCTCACTCATTCTGCATTTATGTTCATGTTCTCAGTTTCAGAGCCTCACTCAAAGGGTGTATTTATGGAAGTCCCCAAACTAATTCTACAGAAGTAAATATACTCTACCAGATACTCCACAGATACCCTGTTGCATTTCATCTTGACCTAATTTCATTTTCTCTATTGGCTTCCAAAAATCCAGTTACATACCTGCATTTGGATGGCTAGTTAAATAAAATAGAGTTTTCTGAATCTCCTCAGAGATGCCTACTTTGTTTATTAAGTATCTTGGGCAATTCTCTTACACAAATATGTGGCAAAACTTTGGTCTCCTCCAGCCTTCCTACCTTAGGGGGATAGAGAGTGGGCAGGGGAGGGCATGGAAATGCATTGGCTATTACAGTCTAACTGCTTGACAGGTTTAGGAAAACTGATAAGTAAAATTAAATGTATTGCATTAATCTCTTTATTTTGATCTGCCAGAGCAGTACATTGAATGAAAAATATCAAGATTCAAGAAAAGGTGGCTGAAGCCAAAATTACAGAAGCAAAAGCAGGTCAGATGTTTCTACTCTCCATTTCCTCTATTTTATTCCAAACTATCTCCTGCCCCAGGCATCTGACCATATTTTTGTTTATAGAAATCTCTTATTATGTTTTTTTTAAATTTCTTTGGCATCAGATATAATGTCTTATCTTTCATATGCAATTTCATTTTCAGTCTTCTCTCTCTGTTTCAAATTTATTTATATATTTTTACATTATTGTTCATTTTTTTTTTTTTACAATGTGTGATTTCTCTGCTTAGGAGTCTTCTCTCTTTTTTAAGTTAGTTTAGCTAAGTTATATAGTTAGCCTAGCTATATTTTTCTATTTTGTTTATTTTTTAGAAATCCAAATCATTTTTTCCTAATCATTTTCTATTCTCTTATTTATGCCTGTTCTAATCTTTTTGTTGTTGTTGTTAAAGATTTGTTTTATATTCATGCATATAAGAACTGAGGTGTAGGCCAGAGGTGTGGGGGGGTGAGAGGATTTACCAGATACAAAGTAGGGAGCAGAACAATCACATCCACTGAAATACACTACTGAGGGGAGCAGTGGGTGAGAAAAGAGATGTGTGCAATGCCATGTGTTCACTTCCCTGGCCAGGGATTGAACTTGTGATGCTGTGTTTGGTGATAACTTGATAGCACTGAGACATTAACCCCTGTGCCACTAGGGAGGCCCTGTTCTTCACTTTATTAGAGCTTTCCTTCCACTAAATTGGAGCTTATTTTGTTCTTTTTCTAGTTCTTCAGAGGGGTAAATTTAGGTTATTTTTTAAGTCATACTGTATTAATTTTATTTCAGTATCAAGACCCTTCCATCCAATCATGCCAGCTAGAAAGCATTTCACTGACTCCTCTTTTTGGCTGTAAATTTCTTGTTTCTCTTTTTAGCAATGGTAAGGCAGATACTTTATCCTACGAAAAGTGAAATCCATGGCTTGTTGCCTCCACCAATCACACAAATATTGGAGAAGGCAAGAGGCAAAGCTGCTATGGCTACATTTTTTACATGGACAATTCAAAAGAACCAGGATGCCTCTCTCTGTTGGTGACCACACCAAATCTTCCCAATCTCCAGTCACCATTCTCAGGTTCTGAGTGTCATACTTGATCAAACAGTAATCTTGCCAGTCTCCAAGTCAACCTGGATGGTGTCATTCACCGTGATGAGGAGATCAGGATAGTTGATTGTGTCCGCATCATGGGTCACCAGATGAGGGATTCCTTTGGTGCCCACAAAGATCTTTCTCAATTGCACAGCTTTTACTTGGCCTTCCTTGGGAGTAATGAGTGGAACAGCAGAGTGGCCCTTGCTATCACAGATCAGATGGAGATTCTCTGCAGTTTGGTCCACTCGGATGACATCTGCAAAACCAGCAGGGTAGGATATATCAGTGTGAACGTTGCCATCACTCTTAATGAACCACTGCTTACAAATCTTCTTTACCTTCTCCCATGTTAGAGCTTACTGAAGTATGTTCCTTGGGAAAATGAGGAGGGAGATATTCTCTCAACTGGCGGGAACTGTGGGTGGCCAAGATGCAAGACCACAGTCAGCTCCTTCAGCATCCAGTCATTGGGAGCTGTGACTTGCTTCAGCTGTTCCTTGGGACCATGAGCCACAGCTGCCCCAACCTCTGAACGAGCAGGTTATTTACCTGCACTCTTTTTTTCATGAATCATCTAAGTTCCTCTTAGGACTGCTTAAGTTTTTGTGTCTTTCCCACTATGGGTGTTGGGTCACTGTATTTTTTTCTAATGCCACTGAAATAACTACTTCGTCTATGTGGTTAATTTATATGTAATTTGTTTGATTTGTTTTAGATAGTTTTTAATTTTAGGATCTGAAAGATTTGTTTTCTTTTTTTAGTACAACTTACTTTTAAACATTGCAAAGCATTTATAATTTAAAAATAAAATTTCAGACTCAAAGAAATGTAGCCTCAATCTTTGCTTCCTTAAATCCTCATACCCTACTACCTTTAAGTAACCATTTTTTTACTTTTGAGTTGTTTTTTCTGATGATTCTCTTTGTTAATATATACATTAATATAAGAAAAATAGAATTTATGTATTATTTTCTCACACAAATGTTAACACATTCTTCTGTACTACATAAAGTATTCTGTACCCTTTTTTATTTGTTTTTTAAAAAAGATTGATTTATGCACACAAGAACCGGGGTATATGCCAGAGGTGTGGGGGCAGGGTGAGAGAATTCACCAGAGATAGAGCAGGGAACAGAACAGGCAGACTGACAGAAATACACTGCTGAGGGGAGCAGTGGGTGAGACAGGAGAGGTCTGCCATGGCACGTGGGTCAGCTCCCTGGCTGGGGATTGAACTCATGCTACAGTGACTGCAGGTTGCATCACAGTGCTGAGACTTAACCCATTGTGCCATGGAGAGGCCCCTCTGTATGTAGTTTTTAAATTAACAGTTATTTCTACAGATTATTACATGTAATTAGTTTTTTTTTAATGTGACTTCAGTGTGAAAATGCATTGTATATTATTCAATTATTTTTCTACTGTGATACATTTTGCATTTTTTTCTGGTTTTTACTATTACTAATAATATAGTAACAAATAACTTTGTGAATGATATTTTGGACTTGAGGATGTATGTTTTGAAAGTAAATTACTATGAACAGAATTGTTAGATCGAAGATGAATGCAGCTGTAATCTAGCTAAATCAGTTTTACCTATTGTCCAATACCTTCTCCATCCTCCACTTAAGTAGTATCCCACATTGGAAATGCTTAGATTTTATAGTTGTAATGGTCTGTCTGGATTTGAATCTTGATTTTATAACTTATTAATAAACTATGTTGCCTTAAACATTAATAATACTTACATCATAAAATATTTAAGATGCAAAGCATTTGGTACTTAGTCTCATATTAGAGATGCTCCCAAAATAATATTTCTTTTTTCAGTCTTTGTTGTCAATAAATTTTAAGTGACTTTGGCTCTTATGAGCCAGGAGAGGTTCTGGGACAAGGACAGAACAAGACTCAAGGATGACATTTTGTTGTTCCCATGGGAACTTGAGTATAATTAACAGTACTGTATTATATATGTGAAAGTACTATGGGAGCACAGCTTTAATGTTCTTACCATAACAACTACAAAGTAGTAAATACATGTGGTAAAGGATATGTTAAGTAACCTTATTGTGGCAAACAATAATAATATCAACATGTATCAATCACGACTGAACACTTATACAATGTCATATAACAATTATATTTCAAAAATATATTTTAAAAAAATGAATTCAGGAAATTTAAGAAGATATGGAAATATTTGTTAATTTTGTCATGAACAAACAGTGTTATAAAATCTTATAATTCAACTAGCATCTGAGATCTCAAAGTCCTTAGAACCATTTCTATAATAAACAAGTAATCATTCATCTTAGTTCCCTTGCCCCCACAAAAAAAAAATAAAAGAAAGAAAGAGAGAGAGAGAGGAGGGAGGAAGGAAGGAAGGAAGGAAGGAAGGAAGGAAGGAAGGAAGGAAGGAAGGAAGGAAGGAAGGAAGGAAGGAAGGAAGGAAGGAAGGA
>JAGFMF010011796.1:2068990-2128162 GCA_019455555.1 Galemys pyrenaicus | reverse complement strand
AATTCTACAGAAAGGAGGACAGAAGAAAGGGAGGAAGGAGGAAGCAGGATGGAGAGCAGCAAGGAGACCTGGAGGAGGCACGTGGAGCAGAGGGACATGCAAAGAAACTGTGCTTGCTTTTTGGTCTTGGACTGGTTGGAACAGATGTGGGTGAGAGACCCGTGGGGAGGTTAACAATGGCAGCTTTGATCTTGATTTTGATTTTGCTCTTTTCCTCCCAGATTTGTCTCACTCTTTCTGATCCTTTTCTATGGGTCTCTCCTGAAAGGTCCTTTAGAAGTGTGGCAGGCTTTTGGGCCTTGCTTTGGGCCAATCCTATTTGGCTGGACTTTTACCCTCGGGGAAATGGGTAACTTTGGATGCTTAACTTAGTAACTATGTTCTTTGTCCTTTCTGTATTATACCCTAATTGTATTAAAGTTCCTTTCCATTAAAGGTTTTATATGTTTGTCTTAATGTGGCGGATGGCAGAACCCATTCAGAGAGGGCAGGTTTGGTGGTTCTGGGGTGCTCCTCTCCCTGCCCTATAACAAAACCATAATATGAAGAGGCAAAGCAAACATCCAAACTGACTCAGATATGAGAAATATTTTGAGGTTATCAAATAGGAAATTTAAAATACCTATGGCTAGTATAATAAGGCTCTGATGAAAAATATGCAAAGATAGTCTTCCTTGAAAAATGGAAACTAAAGGGCTTCCCTGGTGGTGCAGAGGTTAAAGTCTCAGTGCTATCAAGCTATCAGCAGCTACTACTATGGCATAAATTCAATCCCCAGCCAGGGGATTAGCTCTATAGACCTCTCCTGTCTCACCCACTGCTCCCCTCATCAGTGCATTTCAGTAGATATACCTGCTCTGCTCCCCACTCTATCTCTGGTGAATTATCTCACTCCCTAACCTCTGGCCTAAACCCCAGTTATTGTGTGCATAAATTAAAAAAACAAATACTTTTTTAAAAAAGAAATGGAAACATAAGAAATTTTTTTTTTAATTCAGAAAAGCAATAACTCTATGATGGAAGTGAAGATTGCCTTTGGTGGACTCATCAGTAGACACAGTCAAGGAAAGAATCAGTGAATTTAATTCTGACAATAGAAGTCACACTGGAATCCAAAGAGAAAAAGAATGAAAAAATGACAGAACACTAAAGAATAACTCTAGGGTAACACCAAAGATATAAAATATACATTGTTGGAATGGGAGAAGAAATTGAGAATGTAACAGAAAAAAATATTTTAAATACTAGTAGGGATATTTTCAAATTAATCACAAACACCAAACTACAGATTCACTACAGAATAATCAAGTAAGATAAATATGTACAACTACACATGGGTGTATGATATTCCAAGTACAAACTAATATTAAAAAATCCATGAACAAGCCAAAGGGGGCAGAGCACAATATCTGTTGAAGAACAATAGAAAGAATTTCAATGAGCTTTTTGTCAGAAAACATGAAGGGCATAAGAGAATGGAGTAAAATATTTAAAGTACTAAAAGATTAAAAACCACAAATCTAGAATTGTTTTTTCAGGAAGTTACCCTAGAAAAGAAGAAAAATGAGTACTTTTTAGACAAACAAGAAAATGAGGGGATTCACCACCAGAAGACTGAACCCACAAGAAATGTTAAAAGAAATTATTCAGGAAGAATTAAAAATGACATAGGTAAAAAACTTGAATCCATATAAAGAAAGAGTGAGCATCAGAGAAGGGTTAAATGAAAGGTGAAATAAAGTAACTTTAATTTCTCATCTTATTAATTGATTGAAAAGAAAGCTTTTTTTAAAAATAAAAGTAGGGGGCCTCCTTGGTGGCACAGGGGTTAAGCATCAGCAGACACTTGTAGCATGAGTTCAATCCCTGGCCAGGGAGCTGACCCATGTCGTACAGCAGACCTCTCCTGTCTTACTACTGCTTCCGTCAGCAGTGTGTTTCAGTCAATCTGCTTTTTCTGTTCCCAACTCTGTCTCTAATAAATCCTCTCACCTGCTACACACTATACCCTAGTTCTTGTATGCATAAATAAATAATCTTTAAAAAATAAAAAAAAGGAATAAAATCATTTAAAAATAATTAGTAGTGTATTGAGTGACAATAGCCTATGACTAAGTGATATAAATGTCAGCAATGTAATAACTGAGAGGGAACAATTAGGAATTCTCTGTTGTAAGGTACTCTTACCAGATGACAGAATATAGTGTTTCTTAAGATAAACATAGGGCAACCAATAAAAGTTTTTTAAAAGAACTATAATTGGCATGTTAAGAGAAGATAACATGCAATTATATAAAATTCTGGATTAAGGGAGAAAATGAGGGAAAAAAGAAAAAGTATTATTGCAACATATAGAAATGGAATGGGCAGGAAAAAGAACTCAGTAAAATCCAACTATACATTCTCTATAGGAAACCCACCACAGGGGGCCTCCCTGATGTCACAGAGGTTAAAGACACAGCTCTATCAAGCTATCATAAGCCACTGCAACACAAGTTTGATCCCCAGCCAGGGAGGTGACTCACATGGTAAGACAGACCTCTCCTGTCTTGCCCACTGCTCCCCTCAGCAGTGTATTTCAGTAGATCTACCTGTTCTGCACCCCACTCTGTCTCTGGTGAATCCTCTCATCACCTATACCCCAATTCTTATATGTATAAATAAATAAATCTTAAAAAAAACCCACTTTAAATATAAAGACAATAATACTAAGTGGAAAATCCTTAAAATACATAATTAAACAACACACTTCTAAAAACATGAGTCAAAGAATAAAATTAAATAGTAATTTAAAAACATCTTGAACAAAATGAAAATGAAAACACAATTTATCAAAATTTGTAGTAACAGCAAAATCAGTGCCCACAGGAAGATTTGTATCATTCAATGCAAATGTTGGAAAAGAAGAAAGACCTAATGTCAATAATCTATCAATTTCTGGCTTATTTCACTTAGCATAATCACCTCCAGGTGGTTTTACCTGTAGGTGGACTATAAATAAATAAGTAAACAGACTAACAAAATGCAACAAAATAACTCTTAGACCCTAAGAAAAATAAATAGTTGCTAGAGGTGAGGGGGAAGAAGGTGGGGCTTGTGAATGGCCTTAGAACTTTGGAGGTGGCTACTGTGTGCTATACACAGATCATGGTGTGACATTATATTCCCCAAACTTGGTTTTGGAAACCAATGCTAAATCAATAAAAAGTAATAGTAAAAGCAGTTGCCTAAGTTTCCATCTAAAAAAAATACAAATAAAATGACAAATTGAACACAGGATAGGCAAAGAATAGAAATAAGAATTAAAACACAAATCAGTAAAATTAAAAACAGAAAATAGAGGAAAACCAATAAAGCCAAAAGCTGGTCTATCAATAGAATTTAAATGTCTCTAGCCAGACTAACAAAAAACTCTTTATTAATGTCAAAAATGAAAGATTTGACATCATAAAAATCTCATGGATATTAAAATTATAATGAAAGAAACTCTGAATAGCTCTCTACCCACAAATTTAAAAATGTGCATGAAATGGACCAATTCTTTGACAGATAAAACTTGTCAACTCTCAAGAAGAAACAGACAATCTGAACAGATCTATATTTAAAAATTAAATCAATAATTAATCCTCCCCAACAGAAAGCACCAGGAAAGGTAAGTTCACTTGTGAATTCTACTAAACATTTGAAGAAATTTTACCATTCTCTACTATCTCTTTCAGAGGATAGAAGCAGACAGATACTTCCTTATCTATTCTATAAGACCAGCCTCACTTTAATACCCAGATCAGACATAGATATTTAAAGAAAACTACAAACCAGTATCTCTCATGAATATAGATACAAAAATCCTCAAAACAATATTATCAACTCAAATCTGACAATTTATAAAATGAATTATACACCATGACCAAGTGGGGTTTATAAATTCTTATGGTTAAAATCCATTAAAGTATGAAGTTCAATCCTTTCTCTCTTACCATTGAGGACTTGATGCTTGCATTAAAACAGAGAAAACAAAACAAAACAAAAAACCGGCATGGAACAGACAGAAAATGCTTTGAGGATTTGAATAGGATGTTAAACCTATATGGGATACTGGTAGATAGAAAGGAAAATGATGAGTTAATTAATCAATTTGGAGCAAATGGTGCCACTGAAAACAGGTTTCTAGAATATTGTGCTAAGTAATTAGCTATTTAACTTTGAATGGCATATCACTCCATCTGTTGAGATAACACCTTCTCTTGGTGCCATTATAACTCAACCAAATTCCAATGGGAAATCCAATTCTCTCCTTAGGCACAAAGCTAGAGTAAGTGGGAGGCAAATGCTAGAACTATGATAGAGTAGAATACAAATAGATTTAATGTTAGAAAATTTGGATAAGTAGTCTAACTCTGCCAAATATCATCTGGGACTTTGGCAATCTTCAATTATAAATGAGAATGATAATTATTACTTTTTTATGTATTTATTTTTTAAAAATTAATGTAACATGACATTATATAAGTTTCAGGTGTGCACCATTAAGAATGATTATTGATTTTTTAGATTGGACCCTGTGGAAACAATTTTTGAGATGGAGAACTGAATGCTAAAGTCTTATTTGGAATTAACACTTGGATACATGATGTTTAGGAATGAAAGGACATTATTGGGCAGAAAGAAGCAACCAGCAATGTTGCTATGACTAAGGAGTCACCGATAAAGAATAATGTCCCGATTTGTTTCAAGACTGTCTACCCCGTATCCCTCCATAAGTCTCACTAGTCTAACAACTGGGTCAAGTTCCAGCACAGACCTACTTGGTAAGTGCTGTTTCTGCTCAGCACAGGTCTGTACACTGAGGGAACTAGGGCTTTAATTGGCAACAGCAAGGAGCATACATACTGGAAATAGAACATGAGGGAGCTAAATCAAGAGGAGCAGGACATAAAGCTATCCAAATTTATAGATGATTTGTAGATGTAGACACACTCTGGCAAGGACCATAAGAGAAGATATATGCTTGTAGAAGCTTAGAGAAAGCTAAGGTCTGCACTAAGTTGAATTTTTAGGATTTCTTAATATATAGTGGAAGGATGAATCAAAAAGCCCAGAGAAATGAGCATGCTAGAGGGAGGCCAGAAAATTCACCAGCCAACAGCATTCTAGAAGGTTTGAAGGACTATATTTACAAAAGCAATAAGGGGTGTCCTTGGGAAAATATATGGCAAGATTAAATGATACCATGCATTCTATAGGCCACAGAAGAAAGCAGATTTTGAAACACAACCAGGATCCTTGAAAGCAAGGGGATGAGAGATTCTGATATTGTACAGTCCAGGTGGCTCTAAACAGAATGCAGTCAAGTGAGCACAGATCTTATAACCAATGTTGATGTTTAAGCCATGGCAGAGAGGGTTGGCCTGGGGAGAACTAGGACACAGTTATTCCTGGAGGCAAGATAAAGGGACAGTCACTGAGAATAATACTTATTTTATAAGATAAGTAAATCAAGAATAGATGATCAGGAGGTTGAGGAAAGTTACCTCAATACTAGAGAACATTCTTGTTCAGTTTCCATTGAGAGCCTGTTGTGGAACTGAGAATCCATTTAATGGAGGACAAGTGAGTTGCAATACATAGTAGCGGTTCCCCAAATCCTCCACAGAGGGACTTAACACCATTTATTTAAATATATGTGGGGAAAGGCAAATACTTAGATCTTTCAAGGATACTGAGTTGAAGCTAGCATTGATATTTTAGGGTGCGAAAGCTTCATGCCCCCCCCACCTCTAATGGGAGTGTGGTGTATAGTGTACAATAATATAGAGAGTTTTGAATTAGACTTGACTCACAGTGTATCTACTGGATCTACAACCATGGTTAAGGACACTATTTCCAAGTGGAAATTTGTTTCTTCAAAATTTAAAGCAACCTAACAGGCTATGTGTTACCTTCGTAGTGATGGAGGAGTCAGATGCAATGTCTCTTTTACTTTGGGTAGTGTCACCTTGCATGGGGAGGCAGTCTTGTGAGCAGCACAGTACAAAGTAAAAATGACTCAAAGTCCAAGTTGTGTGTGAGAGAGAAAGAAAGGCCTAGAGGGATCACATCTTTGGAGATGTGAACACTTCCTCCATGGCAAGTCTCTATTTTATTGGGGGTCAGATTCAGGGAAGGTGGGCAAATACATGTAGGAATATGTGGAGGAATGTGTAGATTGGGGATTCAGAATAGTCTGGCATAAGCTAGGGGAGAGTGAATAGGAGCTGTTGCTTGGGGAGTGTCCATTGTTGCTGCTGGTGAAACCCATACATCTCTAACACAACTTCCTGTCCAGTTAATCTAGCTGGTTATGTTAATCTGGCCCTAATGTCTGCTTGCTATTTACAGCAGATATCCTCAAGCCAACACTTTCATCCTGGTAGAAGTTTCCCTGTTTGACCCTACATTAGCTTAAGAATCAGCAATAACTTTTGGGATCCAAGCAACATCCCAAGAACAAGGGGGTCTGGGGAATTCCACAGGGTAGGATGTCCTAACACACCTAGACCATTAAGCCTTTCAAAGTTACACAATGATAGGCCTTAAAATGTTCATAGTGTTCATCTTCTATCCTTTCATGCATTCTTATGAAATCTACAATGTAACTGCCATTTTTTATCACTTTGACCAATTATATTTTATTAATAGAATGTGTCAATGAGATATTCTATGAAAAAATCAGATTGCCCAGGACTACTGGGAGGGTAGAAGAAACATTAGGAGTCTGGAAATGTACTCTGTTGTCAGTCCATCCCAGGTGAGTGAGAACTGAAGAACTGCTTGTGAACCTCTTTTTTGATAGAGAGGGGGAAAAAAATCATATGAACAGATCAGTAGAATAAATAATCTTGGGAGGTGTCCATATCTCACACTTTGCAAGGAAAGGAGGCAAATGCATAGGTATGACAATTCCCTAAGGAACAAAGGGATCTCTAAGGGGATTCCACAAGAGGAAGGTGGCTGTGAGCAGTCAAAGCTAATATTCCCTATAGTTGCAGGGTGGCGAATGGGTCAGAATAAGGAGGTATAATTGGCGACAGCTATTTTGCTAACTAATTCCCATAGTGTTATATGAAAACCAGAAACCATTATTAATATTTCCATATACTTGTTGTATTCCAATACTTACTGTATTGGAATGAAAAGGACATCTAAATTTATTAAGTAATTTATTTTCAGAAAGCTCTGCTATTCTTGTCAGTGATTTTTTACTCAGTAAAGTGGACTAGAAAATTAGAGGGTTTCCACAAATTTAAGTTAATTTAACTTGGTCACTTTAAAAGGGCTCTCACTTGGCTCCTGGAATGGATTGATAGATGTGAAGACTCTTGATCATACAGAGCACTGACACTTTTCAGCAGGGGTTCAGATTATTACCAATAAGAATTTAACACAATGAACCTGGTGGACATCTGCAGTTATGAGGAACAGAAACCGGAAATTAAGCTTGTCTGTGACAAAGTTTTAAACATTATATGTAATGAAGAATATGATTTCAAAATATAATTTTTGCTATGGCCTACATGATATTTGATAAATACACCTTATTATATTTTATTCCTCCCCAGTAGAAGTAGATATTACTGCATTTCCTTAAGATATACTGATTTGTTAACACCCTAGAAGCAACACTGAGAATGTCAATATTCTCTTATCTAGTAAGCTTACTTTCAAGTCTTCTGTAGCACATTTAAATTTTCCTTTTTCAAGTAAAGATTCATAACATTTAATTTAGTAGTGAGTAAGCATCTATCTCTATTTTCTTCAAGTACAGTTTAATATCTTTAGTATATATCACTATTTCTTTAAAGCCATTGGTCCTATTGTAAGAATTAGTAAGCCTCTAGAAATCTATATGCCTAAAAAAACCCACATGAATAAAGAATAAAAAGAAATAAAATCTCCTACATCAACTTGAAATGCTAGAGTTCACTTAAACTAGGATTTCTGTTATCATTCCATAAGTCTTAAAAGTCCTCAGCTCATTATTGTGAATATATACCTACAAACTCACCTAAATTTATGCACTATACTACTTTTATAAGAAATATGAGTCCTGTCTCTGTGCAACTTAATATAAAGGATAAATCTGAAGCAGATTTATCCAGAACTTCACAACTAGTATGTTTACTCTTAGAGATGAAAAAAGGGCATAAGATAGTTTTTATGAGACTTGTGGCCAAAATTTCATTTTATGTTTCATCCAACAGCGATGATAAACAATCTTGTCAACATGTTACTACAAACCATTTTAGGAACTATATGTAAACTCTGATTACATAACACTGGCAAAGCTTAAAAATATTACTCATTCCAAAAAGCATTTGGCTCATTATTAATAAACAGATTGACTTTTCAATATAGGTTATAAATACTAAAGTTGACTGTTGTCTGCTTTTGTTCACGCCTAAACTTTTCCCTCCACAGTCAGATTACCATGGAAGTTGTAATAAAATTTGTACCTGGTGCTTCATTCACATTTCAATGTTATTTTGTTACTGTTCAAGTCAGTGAATAGAAAACAAATTTACATCATGATAAGAGCCCAGGCAGATGCTATCCATAATATTAACTACTTGTCATACATGGAAATGTATTTTCTTTCCCTTGGGAATAGGATTTCTCATTTCTCCTTATTGTAAAGCTGTAACATTTATTGTCTCTCAGCCGAAGCTACAAGGCATTCATTGGATGATGTGTTTTCACAGAATAGAGTTTTACAGTTTACAGTTTCTCTCACAGGTCTTGCCTCTGCCTTAAGCTTATGCGACAGTCTATACTCTGACAAGAAACATGGATAGCAGAGATTTTAAGTAATAGCTATAATGCCCTCTTCCCTTTCAATGGTCTATAAGGAACCCATAGCCCAGCTTTGTGTACACTTAAAAGAATTCCTCAGGGGATATTAGGGTAAGCTGTTAAAAGTGACAAAAATAAAGAGATGGAAAAAAAATGGCAGGTGGAATTTTATCAGTCTACTCTAACTGAATATACAAACCTGAACTCTGTTCCCTGATCAGGTTTATACCTAGGTAATGTTTTTCATTATGTGCAGGAAATGCTCTTGCTGAAAATCATTATGTGCAGGAAATGCTCTTGCTGACAATCTGGGAACTCTCATCTCCTACTCTCAATATTAACTGCCCTCTGTGACTACCAAGGGAAGACAAATAAACTTTTGAAGAAGTTATTAAAGTATTTCTAAAGATTAAGGGGGACTATACATTTTTATAGTAACAATGGCAAACTAACTTGTTAAAGTTTGTAAACTAGTGAACTGAGGGGTTACACAATTGACAGCGTGGCAATAGTGAAGGGTCACCCAGGCCCCTCACCCAGGCCCCCAGGGCAGCTGTTCTGAGAGGTCAGCAATGATAAAGATAAGCTGGCAACAGCTAGTCGCTCTCGATATGGAGCAGGGCAACATGTGATTCACCATGTCTCAATTCCAGTGGAATGCTGCCTGGGAATGCAGGGGGACCTGAATGCAACCTGTGGGCTTCATATGGTTCGCCACAAACAGACAACTTCTTCCCACCAAAACCTTCCCTCCAGAAGGAACTTAAAATTTTCTGCTCCAAAGCACCCCCCACCTATAAAAACCCCACAGCCTGTAATCTGGGTGAGACTTCCCCAACCCCCACTCTGGGGATCAGAGAATCTTGCCCTGGAGTGCAATAAAAGTTCCTGCTGGTCAGAAACATGGCCTGGCTCTTTTCTCTCTCTCTCTTTCTCTCCTTCTCTCTCTCTCTCTTGCTCTCTCATTCAACCACACTGAAACCTTTCAAATAGAGTCCTAGTGCTGAGAAACTATGAATCAGTTTAGAAGAATAGGAAGATGACTGCCCTGGAAATTAGGATATTTTAGATTTGGTTCTGGTTTAACCATTCACCAGCAAAATGAACTTGGATAAGCAAGACAGCTTTTCTGGAATCTTGTTTGCTGATCTGTAAAATAAAACATTCTAAGATGTGCTTTGCTCAGTCTAGTTGTAATTCTTATATTCTATGACCTTAATGAAAGATATATGTGTAGAAATGGTATAGAGTAGGAAACATGAATGAGGAAGAGCATAGACATGAAAGCTAGAGAAGTTATCTTATTAATCTTCAAATTCTAGTTGACCTATATAGTGTTAGATGAAAAGAATGCCTTAAATACTTCATACATGTTCTTTCATCCATTTTTTTATTAAAGATTTATTTATTTATGCATGTGAGAACTGGGATACAGTCCAGAGGTGGGGGGTGAGAAGATTTACCCTAGAAAGATTGGGGAACAGCACAGGCGAGACAGGAGAGATCCACTGTCCCATGTGGGTCACCTCACTGGCCGGGGGTTGAACTCCATGGAACTCGTGCTGCAGTGGCTGTGGATTGCTTCATAGTGCTACAACTTAACCTGTTGCCTCACCCGGGAGGCCTATGTTTCTTTATTCTTAAAGAGGAGTTATTAATGCACACCCTCTTAGGCTGTTTGCATTAAATATAAAAAATATTAAAAAGAAGGAAAAAAGATTGATACATGTCCTGGAACAGAATGTGCAACCAAAAAATTGCAGTATTTTTCCTTTTGGTTTCTAAGTTTTTTTCACATAAAATTTGAAAAGATTGATTTATAACTGAAGAAGCAAAGAAAAAATTAGTTGAAAGAATTCTACATTAGTAGACATTAGGTGAAATAATTCTACATTACAATTCTGGATTTAAATCCTACTATGTGAATGACAATGAAAATACAATATACAAAATAAAATATACAGTGTTGACTGAAACTAAATTCAATTTTAAGTGTAACTCATAGTATATATCTATTTAAAAGAAAGACTAAAAACTTATCTGAGAATCAAAATCAACACATTAGGAAAGGACAGTATAATAAACCCAAAGACAATGGAAAATATGAAACTAAGAGTAGAAATAAATGAAAAGTAGGAAAATATATATTTATATAATAGAAAAAAATGCAATGCAAAGTGTTGGTTCTTTTATTTTTTTTTAAAGATTTATTTATTTATGCATACAAGAGCTGGGGGTACAGGCCAGAGGTGTGGGGGGGGGGTGAGAGGATTCACCACAGAGAGCAGGGAGCAGAACAGGCAGATCAATGGAAGTACACTGCTGAGGGGAGCAGCGGGCACAGCAGGAGAGGTCTCCTGCACCATGTGGTTCCTGCCCTGGCCGGCAGCAGGGATCGAACTCGTGCTGCAATGGCTGTGGTCTGCTTCATAGTGCGTTGCTTAACCCACTGCGCCACCAGGGAGGACCCTATTGGTTCCTTTAAAAGACTAATATGATTGATAAAGCCCTAAGAGGATAGATTAAAAAAAGAGAGAGTAAGCACAGAACATTAATATCAGAAATAGAAAAAGTTCATCACTAGAAAATCTATAGATATTAAAAATGACATAGAAGACCTTAACTAGGCAGTGTGAAAATTCCTGCCTATGCTTATCCTGGGGCTTTGCTTTCCTGGTTCCAGAGACTTTAAATTTCAGTGGAAAGCAGTTGTTGAAGTCCACACTCCAGGTATTGACCTGGGGAGTTGATAAAAAACAGAGTACTACAGTCATCAAAGGAGGATAGGGCCTGGGTCTCTGAGTCTTTACTGCTATGATCAGTGATTCTTTTATTACCAACCGCATCTGAGAACTAGCTCTTTGTGGCAGTACTATACAATGCAAGTATGATGCAAGATACACACACACAAAACTATTAGCAAGTCACTGAAGGAAACATTCTAATTTTGGTTATTTATAAAAAATAACTAAAACAGATAATATATTAAACAATGTTTTACCAGTAGCTAAAAATGAGAATGAGGTAAGGATTTATGCTATTTCTATTTCTCTTCAGTATAAAATGAAAGTTTACACAATGCACAGGTCAGAGAATGAAATTAAAACAGTATTCAAAAGAATGTTAAATTGTCATGATTCTTACAAGTCCTTATTGTGAAAGGGAAACACAAAGAAACAGTAAAATTAAAAGAAGTAATAATTTAGTGAGGTCACTGGATTCAAAGTCAACATATAAAAAATCAATTGCTTTTCTATAAATCATCTAAAAATTTATTTATATCTATAAAAATATTTGTAGTAGCAAAAATGACATTAATTATTTAGAAATACATCTAATGAAATATGAAGTGGATTTCTACACTGACAACTACTTGCGGAAATAAATTTTTAAAAATTGAAGAAATTACTGTTTTCCTTGAAGTAGAGGAGTAAACTCTTCCACAAATCAATAGTTTAAAGTCAAAACTGTCTCAGTCTACATTTCAGAATTTTTGTTTTGTTTTTGAAAATTGATAATGTGATTCTAAAATTTATGTGGAAGGTTGAATGTCCAAGAATAGCCAGACAAACTTTAAAAGAGATAAAAAATAGAGGAAATTCTTCAAACATATTAAGACTTAACATACAGCTATAATACTTATAAGTGTGGCATTAGTACAAGGAAAGACAAGCAAGTTGATGGAATGAATTACTCATACAAACAAATGCACTTGATTTATTAAAAATAATGCTACTACAAAGAAAAATGGGAGTAGTTTTTGCCTTCAATAAATGATGTAAGTATACAAAAACAATTTAAAATTGGTATCAGTGTGATTGTGGAAATAAAATTATTTCTTTAATGAAAACAAATGAAAATGATTTCATGATCTTAGAATAGGGAGAGAAATGTTTTAAATAGGTCAGAAGCATTAATCATAAGATAATTGAATAAAAGACATTAAAATTAATTTTTATACTCAAGTATTATTTATAAATAAAACTGCAAGCCACAGAATGGTAAGGGAAATTGGAAATATATAATTTCATCAAAAATTTAATGTCCAGATTGTATAAAATTTTGACAATTTGGTAAGAAAAAAATTAAGTAGAGAAAAATGGGCAATGGTTGTGTTGAGGAAATTCACAAAAGTGTTATTCATATGGCTGATGAATATATCTAAGGGACTCAACTACATTAGTCATCATGGATATACAAATCTTAAGTGCAAAGAAGAGCTATAGCCACCTGCCATAAATGCTAAAATGAACATTTAAGCATTGCCATATATGTGGAACTACGTGTAGGAGAGTATATTGCAATTATTTTAGTAACCTGTTTGGTAATATCTACTAAAGCTGAATATAAGTATACCCCAGGACTTACTCAGCATTTCTATCCCTAAGCATATACCCAGAAGATACACTATTTCATCAATATTTACAGTAACAGTATTTGTAATATTTTTAAACTGCAAGAAATTCTAAATACCCATCAGCAATAAAATAGATGAATGGTGATATATTTATAATGTTATACAATGAGAAGAGTGAAGAAGCTATTGCAAATACATGTACGAATTTTAAAAGCAAGATGTTACAAGAAGCCTATTACCAAAAAAAAAAAAAAATTCATTTATAGATGCTTAAAAGTAAACAAATGATACACGTTACTAAAATGATGATAAATGTGTGGAAAATTATTTTCCAGGATGGGACCTTCTGGAGCTTTCTGCAGTGGATGTCATTTTCTAGTTTTTGATCTAGGTGAAAGTTAATGGATGTGCTCAATTTATGACAATTTATCCAGTTAGCTACTTTTGAAGGGTGGGCATTTATTATATGCTTGTTACACTTGAGTAAAAAGTTTGACTTTGTGACCTTTGTATTCTTTGGAAAGTTACTTATAGTCTGTATCTTATTTCTCCTACCTTTAAAAATGGAGGTTAATGTTTTATAATATGTAAAATAGGATTTTTATTGTTTCTCTTACACGTATAGTATATTGATTGGTCAGTATGTTCTAGGTGTTGGGGATACAATAGTAAGCTAGTTTCCTTCCTTCAATGAGTTGCATTTTACTTGTTATTTGTAAATGAGGACAAAGATCATATTTAATTCACAATGAATTAACCCTCTCCTTTAATCTTCATAGACAGTGCTGCTGAAAAAATGGGAAAACTCATGATGCAGATAAAGATGATATACATAGTTCACCCTATCCCCCTTGGTCCCCTCCTTCAGTTCAGTAAAATGGAAAGTATATATTAAGTAGTCAGGACAAAGCTGAGAACAAAAATTTTTACTGTTAAATAATGAAGATGAAAGTACCAGTAGTGTGTAAGGAAAAGCTTAGAAATGTCCGTAGCACCGATGTTCTTCGAGCCTCATCATTAAAGAATTTTAATGTTTTACCCTTTCCTTTTTGATTATTATGAAGCCTGAACCTAAATCTTACAAGCAGGTCCTGTACATTTTGACCTAAAACCCAGACTACAGCCACTATGCTGGTGAATTTCCTGGCTAGTGGTCAGTGCTCTTAATACATGTCCTTTCTTGCCCATTACTTTAATCTCAAAAGAATCTCCTAAACTGTTACATTTCCAAGACTACTTCCTATAGAGTCTTTGATACCAGAGTCTCAACAAGAACCTATAATCCATGAAGGTTAATTACTTACTACATGATGGTGTATGAGTAAAGGAATGAAGAGAAAATATATTTTAATACCTGGGGAACTGGTGTACCTGTCAAAGCATGTGGATTCTGCTTAATCTTACAGCTAGGTTAGCTTCCCTCTGGTTTCCTAAGAAACAGTGAAACATTTGAGTCTCATTCAGCATTCAAGGTTGGTAAAAGGGAAGATGGTAGGGGAGAACTTAAGCTCTGAGCTCAGTAATGAGAAATTATCCTTGCTCATTAAGGACTATCAAATGCCTTCTTTAGCAGAAACCATTTGACATCACAAGGAACAGATTGCATTTGCCTAATACGTCTCTCACATGATGAAATGTAGACATTTAGAAAATGTCCTTTGGTCAGAGTGAGTCTTAAGACTTTGCCCTAGATTTTGTTAGTTCTGTCATGGTTGAGCAGTGACATAGGAAGGCAAATTACTGCAGAAAATAGAAAGTAGATCTTTGCAGATTATACTTAATGCAGCAATGACACTGCAATATCCCTCTTGATAACAGTAAGAATAATGG
Source organism: Galemys pyrenaicus (assembly GCA_019455555.1). Lineage (NCBI taxonomy): Eukaryota > Metazoa > Chordata > Mammalia > Eulipotyphla > Talpidae > Galemys > Galemys pyrenaicus. The sequence continues at coordinate 2,113,146 of JAGFMF010011796.1, read as the reverse complement.
TAGGAAGATTTTACCATATATTGGGGGCTTGCTATGTGTCAGACACTGTTCTAAATATCCATGTCTAAAATCATACATTCTTCAACATAGGCCTAAATGATGTACTTTTCTAAAAAAAAGCTTTATTGTGGCATAATCAATATATAGTAAGTGGCACAGACTTAAGAGTTACAATTTAACACATTCTGACATATGTATACATCTGTACAACCATATTGCTATAATCAAAACTTTAAAAAAATATGACCTCCAAATGCTTCCTCATGCTCTTTTAATTCCTGCTTCCTATGTCTACTATTTCCTATCCCTGTCCAGTTATTGATCTTTCTATTATTATAGTTCAATTTGCATTTTCTAGAACTTCACATAAGTTGAATCATACATTCTTTGGGAGGAGATCTGAGTTTTATTGCCATAAATATTCTGAGGTTTACCCACATTGTTATATATATCCATACTTCATTTATCATATGAATATGCCACACTCTATTTATACATACACCTGCTTATGGATATTTGGGTTGTTTCCCATTTGAGGTCGTTATAAATCAGGCTGCAATGAACATTTGTTTTAAAATATTTTCGTATTCAGATAATATTTTTTTCCCTTGAGTAAATTTCTAATAGACAAATAGTTGGGTCCTGTGACTTGTCATTTTTAAAAGCTGCAAAACTTTTTTACTAAAGGGCTTTTCAATTTTGGTATAGAAATTTTCTTTGCATCAGTGTATGTGAGTTCCAGTTACTCTACATTGTTGTCAATAGTTGTTATTGTCGTTTTTTTTTTTTTTAACTTCAGCTATTTTATTAAGCATGCTGCAGTGTCTCTTTGTGGTTTTCATTTGCATTTCCCCAATGACTAGTGATCTTGCATACCTTTTCATGTGATTATTTGCCATCTGTTTGTTTTCCTTGGTGAATTGCCTGAGAATCTTTTGCTCTTTTGAGGGGGTTGTTTGATGTTTACTTGTGGATATATGTATAGATTTCTAGAGGTTTCTGAAATAAAAGCAGACAAATTCTGCCATGACCAATAACTTATGCCAGATATATTTAATACCAATCTCCCTTATGCAGATTAACAAAGTCTTAATTTCTCCTTTCTTCTCAAGTCACAGGTGATATTTGATAGTGTTCCTTGGTTGGTCTTCATGTGAAATTAGGTGGAGTCTGGGATCTTTGTTGTGGAAAAACATTGAGTAGAGAGAGAGAGAGATCTTTTTTTTTGACAGTACTATGTTCAAAGATGGTTTCACTGCATGCTATAGTTGTGTCACTGTGGACAATATCATTTGTGACTCTGAGTCTGTTTCCTCATCTGGACAACTGAGGGTGAATGTAGGGGTAGTGATAGCCTCTTACAGAGCTATCACGAGGATCAAGGAGGAGCACCCACACCCTCACTGTATCTGTGCTGTTTTACATTTGTCTCCCCCACCACTTTAATTTGAGAGACAAACTAGAGATGTGTGTATAACTTGGAAAACATATATAGCATTTTTCGGGGGACTCTTTTAAATACCCTCAGTACATGCCTATATAATTGTAACACAGGAGTAAAAGTTCTGCTACTTAAAACTATAGGTTATCAATGAATAAAATATGCCTGGCAGTGCCCAAGTATAGACTTTGTATAAATGAGCACAGGAAATATATCAGGTGCAATATCTTTCTTCAAACAATTGAAACCTAGCTAGGGTCCCAGACTATATACCTGTGATTTTCTTTTATCATTTCAACAAACATTTTATAAAATGTTTTTTGGGGTATCAAAGGACCTCCTCAGGTTTGATGAAAAAAAGAAAAATAAATTATATTGTTTGTTATAGTTTGGTGGAGAATAGATTGGGAAACTGGGACTTGAGGAATATCAATAGTTTAACTATTTATAAACATTTATATTTGTGCCTATCTGCCTTATAAGTTGTGCTATTTGTTCTTAAGAATTTATTCATTCCTTGGGCCTCCCTGGTGGCTCAGTGGGTTAAGCAATGCACTATGAAGCAAACCATAACCACTGCAGCACGAGTTCGATCCCTGCTGCCAGCCAGGGAGAGGACCCACATGGCATAGCAGACCTCTCCTGCTGTGCCCGCTACTTCCCTCAGCAGTGTGTTTCAGTCAGTCTGCCTGTTCTGCTCCCCGCTCTGTCTGGTGAATCCTCTCACCTCCCGTGACTCTGGCCTGTACCCCAAATCTTGTATGCATAAATAAATAAATCTTTAAAAAAAGTATTCATTCCTTAAGTTTGTTTTTCCTGTTATTAGAATGCCCTTCTGCAAGGAATTTCCAATGAAAAATTTGTCATTCAAGACAACAATCCTTCAACATTGCCTGATGTTCAACAATTCAATTCAATTTGACACAAGTTTCGTGTAATCAGCACAGGATTCACAGGTTAAAGTTCCATGAAACTTCCTCCACTTCACATGTCAGCTGCAAATGGTATCCCCAAGTTACCCACACATTTGCCTGCTAACCCCGATTCAGCATTTCCAACAATCCCCTGCCTCAGGTCTAACAATTTGCTGGAAAGCACTTCAGTTATGATTACTGATATTAAGGTTACAGCTCAGAAAAAGGCAAGTACAAGAGCTGGAATGGCAAGATGGAAATCAGAATGCAGAAGCTCATTGTTCAGGTATGTCACCCACCCTGCACATCAGTGAATCGCCAACCCACAGGGCCCCAGACCCAGAATCCATGAGAATTCTTATGGATGTTTCACCACATAGGTAGTAATGATTAAGTCACTGAATATTGGTGAACTCGGTTACGAGATATTTTTCCTCCCTGATAGGAAGTTTCAACCTGGTTGACTTTTCTAGTGATCAGAATCCATCCCAAAGCTATAGAGGGCTCCCTCCCTATGTGTCATACCATTCACATACCAAAAAAACAGCAAACTTCAAGTGTCTGGGGAGTTCTATAACTGTAACCAAGGACAAAGACCAAATATTTGTCATTATATCAAACTTTTCATGACCCATTGATTTTGGACTTGATCGTGTAACTTGCTTGCAGTAATGAAATATGGGCAGCAGTAACATTGTGCCAGCTCAAGTGAAGGAATTAAGAGACTATTTTTCTACTCAGCCTGTTGAGTTTCTGTTCACTGTCATCAGGGTTGGATGTGCTCCAGATTGAAGCTGTTCCTTGAGTCAGGTTTCTAGAATTAGAACTAGTGTAAAAGCCCTGAACTGGAACTGCTGCCTGGAGCCAAGGCCAGCTGAACAACTCAATCCATAGACCAATGAGTAAGAAATAAATGTTTGTGTTATACACTACCATAATCTTGAGTTTTCTTGACACCACAAAAAAAGCTGACAAATATATACATTAACATCTATTACTTCATGATTATCTTTTCTCATTGCTGGATTTTGAACAGTTATACAACATGTTGGAAACAAAACATTTTCACTGTGTTCAAAATTGTCATCCATTTAGATTTCTTCTGAGTCTTGGTTTGCATGATGAACTTTAAAAGGCTTCATTGTAATTTGCTCCCATGGATTCAGGCCCTCTTAAATCTACAATGGCCTTGAAATTAAAGGAATAAATAAGTATACCTGTAAGGGCATATGTAATGCAAGATTTGCAAAATCTAATACTTCTGAAAAATATGTTTCTTAAGCAGCTCAGTCCAAATGCCACTGGCTCCTCCATCGCTGGTTGATAGTACTTTGTGCTCAGGACTTATCAAAAATTCAGCCAACCTGCAATCAAACCTGCTGGCAGAGGCAGTTTCCCAGTGGGAGATGCTTCACAGAGTTTAGTCTTCTCTTGACTAGGAATTGCTAGTTAAAGATGACAGCTATAAAAAGGAAAATGGGGCTGAGGTTGAAGTGCAGGCTGAAGAAATTTATATGAGAAAAAGCCAAGAAGCTAGTAAAAAAAAAAAAAAGGAAAAACAAAAAACTGATGTTTGCCCTGTAGAAATTCAACTTTGTATGTGTGTGTATATAGAAAATTACATCAAAGCCCAGAGAATCAAAGAAAAGAAGGTGTTGCCCTACAGGAAGAGATGACCCACAGCTCTGCTGCCTGGGCACTGGAGCAGGTGCTGGCATGAACTAAAGAAAGGAAGAGAATAAACCAGAGCTGCTTCTGAAAGCCTTCCTTGGAGTTACCTATTTGGGCTCTTGTTTTGTTTTCCCCCCTTGTTCTTGGAGCTTTTCAGGCTATCAGGTCCTTGCAAACTCAGGACTTGAAAGCAAACTCAAGTCTATCAAGTCTGCAGGAAAATGAGCACATAAAAGTTTATTCCTTTGATCCTTGTTCTGTTTGCCATTGATTTTTCCTTCCCAAACCCTAAGAATCATAATGGTTAATGAACAGCCCATAATATCAAGAACATGAAATAAATTTCCTTCCTGAATCATCCATAATTATGGCTTTTATTAACTCATTTTTGGATTGCTGGGCCCAGACCTGAGAGTTATACAGGAATTATTCGATTTCAAAGGCAAATGCAAAGCTATAGACTAACTCAGGAGACTTTGGTCTATAATTAGCCCAGTTTCAATATGACAGCCTTATAGCCCTCTCTTTAAAACCGTAATGTCCTTTACCAATGTATCATTTCAGTCTATCACATATTTAGTCATCTTTGTGGGTGTTTGACAAATTTAATTTTCAATCAGTTTCAACCTGAGTTATCAACATTAATTTTTTTTCCCTCGCTTTTGGAGTTTGGGTCATTCAAGTGATTGCTGGAGCTTTTAGCAAGTTTAGATGGATTGATTCCAAGACACACTGCATGTGTACCACAAAGGAAATTACCACAATTGAGATGGAAACACATCCTGTTTTACTGTTGTATGTTTTTTCTGAACACATTTTGAAAAAAATGTCTTGGGAAAGGTAAAGTATACTTATTAAAGTATTGCATCCATATATTAGAAAGAGATCTTTAATTATTGAGGGTGAATTCAAGGAGATGTGTCATGAAGATAGTTCATGGTAACAGACTCTTGCTTGTACTTTAGATTAAGCAACTTCCTCTAGAAAATGTAATTCAGTGGAAACAAAGTTCAGTGGAGTTTGGATGCAATTCAAAACACACTACTCTAACAAATATCACTTTTATATGGAGAGCCTATACCCTGTAAAAACAAACAAACAAACAAAAAACCTTTGTTTACACATACACACACTTCCTCTCTCCCTCACTCCCACCCCTCCCCTCTTTGGAGGTTAATTCCCCTGACATTCCTAAATTGAACGTATGCAAAGCAGTAAACAGCGGGGTACAGCCTATCTGTTGAGTAGAATACATAAGAGGTTTTCATATTGTCTGACATTTTTCCAAACTTGAGACATGGATAAAGGTAGAAAAGTGGCCCTTGTCATGCTACCATACAGCCAAAAGACAAGAAATGAAAAGGAAATGAAAGCCTTCCCAGGGTGCTACCAGACTCTGCTTCCAGCTTCTTCCTCCAGTGGCAAGCACAGATCATTAACATTGGTAATGTCCTCACTAAATCTGCTTGCAGAAAGTGACAAGTCTAATTTGTTACTGACAGACCGACGACTGGGAGTGTGTTTAAAATGCATCGCTCTTGCTCCTGGACCCTCTGAATTGCTGTGTGGTTTCTGTCAGGTAGGCTCAGTATTTGGTTAAAGACTATCTGTGATTTCATCAATCTCCTCAGTGGCCTCCCAGAGGGAAAGGCTTACTGTTTCAATTCCCTCCCTCCACACACCCAGTAATAGCCTCTGCCAGCAAGCCTGGAGGTACTATGATTTGAAATTCAGAACCTGGGGAGGAATTCCTTAAGCAAGTAATTACCATTAATAATCAATAGCTTTCAGTCTAACAAATAATTGTGACAAATCTGGATAAGATTAAACTTGTTCTTTAAGACATATGGATGTGGCAGTGATACTGATTTTCAACTAGAAAACATGTTCAGGGTACCATTTTTGATATGCTATAGAGTAATTTTAAATTGAAGAAGGTAAGTTGAAAAACAAGCCAATGGGGTCTGTGCATAATGGAGATGAGTTAACCTCAAGAAGTAGAAACTTAAGTCATACACCATGACCTAATATTATGATAAAGTGAATTTTATGTGTGAAAGAAAGTGTGATAATCTGATCTTAATGCCAACTAAAGTCAAAACAACGAATATGGATTTGAAATACTCCATGAAATACTGAGACTATTCATTGGACAAGATTCCTCCCTAGTAAAGATATTTAACTTATGTAACAAGCCACAAAGGAAAATGGACCAAGAGTAAAAACCAGCTTCTTACCACTTCATTACATGTTTCCCTTCTAGTTAGAATTAAGGGTATCAAGTCATTGAAAGTCAGCTATTGAATTTTGATTAATTTTGGATCTAGAAATGAGTTCCCAAAATGTCAAAGAAACAATCTATTTTGTAAGTACGGGTCATGGTTTAAAATAAAGTCATGTTCTTCCTTGATTTTATTTGTTTTTATTGCAATACCATACTTTGGTTACTATGGTCTTATAGTATAGTTTGAATTCTGGAAGTATGATACCTTCATTTTCCTTTGTTTTTGACAAAATTGCATTGGTTGTTCCAGGACTTCTGTGGTTCCATATACATGTTAATAATAGATACTCTATTTTTTTTAAGTAGTCCAATGGTATTTTGATAGCGGTTGTATTGAATATATAAATTTCTTTGGGTAAGATGGATTTTGACTATGTTAATTCTTCCAGTCCAGGAGCATGAAATATCTCTCAGTTTCTTTGTGTCTTCTTGCATTTCTTTAAGCAACAGCTTATAGTTTTCACTGAATAGGTCTTTTACCTCCTTTGTTAACTTTATTCCTAGGTATTTAATACTTCTTTTTTTAAAGATTTATTTATTTATGCATACAAGAACCGGGGTACATACCAGAGGTACTCAGGGTGAGTACCTCTCACCTGAGTGGTGAACCCACTCAGCGGATTCACCAGAGTGGGGAGCAGAATAGGTGAATAGACTTGAAATACACGGTTGAGGAGAGCAGCGGATGAGACAGGAGATGTCTGCTGCACCATGTGGGTCACATCCCTGGTCTGGGATTGAACTCCTGCTACAGTGGCTGCAGATAGCTTTATACTTTTGCACCTTAATCTTTTGCACCACCAGGGAAGCCCCATTATTTAATACTTCTGGATTCTAATGTAAATAGAATTGCTTAGTTTCTCTTCTAGTTTGTTATTCACATGTAGGAATGCAACAGACATTTGTATAATGATTTCATAGCCTCCCACTTCACTGTACTGATTGCTTCTATAGGTTTCTTTTAGAAAGGAGTATATATAATATATGTAAATATATATAAAGATGTTATCTGCAAATAGACAGTTTCATCTCTTCTTTACCAATTTGGAACACTTTATATCTTTGTCTTGCCTAATTGCTCCTGTTAGGGTTTCCAAAACTATGTTGAACAGTAGTGGTGAGAGTGTTCTTCCTTGCTGTATACCTGATGTTTGAGGAAAAGCTTTCAGTTTCTCAATGAGTATGATGTAAGCTGTGGGTTTATAATATATGGCCTCTAGTATGCAAACCCTATTTTACTAAGCGTTTTCATCATAAATGGGTGCTGAATCTTGTCAAATGTCTTTTCTGCATTTATTGATATAATCATGAGATTTTTAGCTTCCAATGATATAGTAAATTACAATGACTGATTTGCATATGTTGAAACAACCTTGAATCCCAAGAATAAATAACACTTTGTCATAATGTATTATTCTTTTAAGGTATTGTTGAAATTGGTTTGCTAGGATTTTTGTATCTGTGTTCATCAGGGATATTGGTTTGTTGTTTTCTTTGTGACTTCCTTGTCTGTTTTTGGTAATAATGTAATGCTGGTTTCATAGAATGTGCTCAGAAACTTTCCATCTTCCTCTAATTTTTGGGAACAGTTTGAGGAAAATAGGTGTTAAAACTTCTTTGAAGTTTTTTTGTTTAAGATTTATTTTTATGCATTTATGCTTAGAAGAACTGGAGTGGAGGCCAGAAGTGTGGGGGTGGGGTTGAGAGGATTCACCAGAGACAGAGTAGGGAGCAGAACAGGCAGATAAGCTGAAATAGACCACTGAAGGGAGCAGCTGGCAAGGCAGGAGAGTGTGCCATGTGGGTTAGCTTCCTCACGGGGAGAGCAAGCTCATGCTACAGTTGCTGTAGATAGCTTGGTAGTGCTGTGCTTTAACCTTTGTGCTACCTTGGAGGCCCTCTTTGAAGCTTTGATTGAACTCACTAGTGAAATTATCTCATCCTGGACTGTTGTTTTTGGGAAATTTTTGATTATTATTTCCATTTTTTACCTGTATTCGGGCTTTTTAGGTGTTCTGTTTCTTCCTGACTCTTGGAAGGTGGTATGCTTCTAAGATTTTCAATTTAGCATAAATATGTGCTTATAGTATCCTATGAACCTCTGTATATTTGAGGTGACTGTGGTAACTTCTCTTTTGTTTCTAGTTCTATTCATTTGAGTTTTCTCCACTTTTACTTGTGAGTCTAGCTAGAAGCTTGTGTATTTTTAAATTCTTCTTCGATTCTGTCATAACCCCATAACCCCATAGTGATTGAGTAATGTGCTGTTCAGTTTTCATATATTAAAGATTTTTCTGCTTTCTTCTGTGGTTCAATTCTAGTTTGATACCACCATTTTTAAAAGAAATGTTACTTGCTATTATTTCAGTCTTCATGAATTTATTGGCACTTGTTTGTGTTCCAAAAAGTGGTCTATTCTAGAAAATGTTTCATGTGCTCTTGAGTAGATTCGTACTTAGATTTTTGGGAATATAGTACTCTATAGATATCTAGTAGGCCTATCTTTTCTAATTGCTTATTTAAAGCTATTATTTTACTGCTTATTTTCTGTCTGGTTGATCTGTCTATTGATGTAAGTCAGTTTGTTGAAGTCCCCCTACTATCGTTGTGTTATAGTCAAAGTCTTTCTGTGAGTTAATAGTTGTCTTATATATGTTGATGCTTCTTCATTTGATGCATATATATTGGTGAGTATTATATCTCCCTGATGTATTAATCCCTCAATCATTATATAATGTCCATCCCTGTCACTTGATTCCCCTTTAAATTTGAATTTATTTTATCTGAAATGAATATGACTGTTCCTAGCAGTACTTTTTTTTTTACTTCCATAATTTGAGGTTCTCTAGTAATGCTTCCTTTATTAATGGAGCAAAAAAATCTGTCATTCCAAAATATGTCTTTTGGCAAAAGGTAGATTTCATAAGATGTACTCTTAGAGATGGGTGGAGGTTGCTTTTGAAAAAGATATTTACATGTAAACTTCTCTGTAAGGACAGGTATTAGAAATATCTAGTCACCTTATCTCCTTTAAGTAGAAATCTGTATCTTTGTCTACTGTGTCTTCCCAGGCTACTGTGTAACCTACCTTATTTTCTCTTTCTCTCCTACAAAGTCCTTTTGTCTTAGTTAAGCTATTTTACTATGGCATCTGAAGATATGTGGGTCCGTTATATAGTCATTCAGTCTCTCCAGTGTATACAAAATTCTCCAGCATACATTCTGGAGAATTCACCTCTAGACTTCAACATATAGTCAGTACTCCTCTCAAATTGCCATTCTACTCAGTTGTCTCTGGATATGAGAGAGCTTTATACATACTACCTACCACTAGGACCACGTCTAGTCTATACTGTGTCTGAATAAATTAAATAAAGTTGGAGTTCCATCCTTCTTCTATCTCCAAATCCTGAGAGCCCCCCTGATGTGTGGCTTGAGAGTAAGCAATACTTTTGAGTGAAGAATGCCCCTTCAAACAGGTAGACATAATCATTTGCAGGGATCATGGTTACTGTATTTGAGTTGTTCTTTTCTTTGCTCAGCAGGATCTCTAAATGCTTATATTTTTAGATAAACAGCATAACACAATAGATCCCATTGCCTCAAGATATAAAGCTTCTGCCACTAGAAAGTCTAGAACAAAAGCTGAATCACCATCATCTACTAGCAATAACACAGAGAAGATATCTGTGATGGGTGGTGGGACATTGGAAAAGGTGGATTCTCAGATCCCTCCTGACCCAGAAATGTTGCCACTGTTCCATGATTTCCCAGAGCTCTGTGGCAGTACACAATTGACCTTCCCACTTAATCAAAGGTCTGTAAGTAGCTGAAGTTAGGTGTGAACAGCTCTTAGAGAAGATGAAAATGACTATTTATTTTTTTAATGCACTTAGTCCTTTGGATATCAACACTTACTTTCTCACTTTTTGAAAATCAGCCTGTCAATGTAAGAAATAGATTTTCAGATATGAATTATCATATAGTCTTATGTATTGACCATATGTTGACTATCTTCAATTTCTACTGTATCTCCAAATACCCAACATGGAGAGTCAATGAATTTATTTTTGGATTAGATTTTGACTGCCATTAACTACTTGTATAATTATGACATCCTGCTTTATTGAATTTTAAATTTCACCTTAGTAAAATAAAGGTATTTGAGGAAAACACCACATTTCCCATTTCTATTCCTTTCCACACATTGACTATGCCAGGAGGTATTCCCAATACCATTTGACAAAACACTGCCCTATTGAAGACTGGATACAGAGGTCATTCATAAATTTCTCCTTTCTCTTTTGCTGCTTGGAAAGAATGAATGTTGTTCTTTGACCACTCAGCCCTTTCCCCAGCAAGTGACATACACAGCAACAAAAAAGAAGCTCTGCCTTAAGACTCCAATTGTGATTATTCTGCTCTGATTTAAAACTAAAACTAAAACCAAAAGTCAGTTATAGCCCTTGGGAGATTTCAATACTCATTCAAATCATTTGCTTGTACAAGTGTTATACATGAGCTTTCAGACATTGCTCTGTATAACAACACACCAAGATGCTCCCCACTCAGTGGACTTTGCTACAGAGAACTCCCATCAGTCATGTTGCTACATGTTTAATATTGACTCCATCACTTATGCATCTTTTTTTTAGTACATTCTGCATGCTCTGTATTCTGTTGCAGAATGTACATATCACTCCAGTCAATTGATGTTTATTCTGTTGAATAAGTATAAATGTAGGTACACTTTGTGGAGAGTGTATTTATATTCATGGGCAAATTTGTGCAACTATGCATATTAATTACAACATTATTCAAGTGGTTCTTGTAGAAATGGGGACATATACTGTATACAAGTCATTTATAGTTCATTTGGGTAGAAAATATTTAGATAAACCAAAAGCAGGAATTCTATTGATTCTTAAATTACTCTAGTATTTACCTTCCTTTCTGAGATTTGCAGTTTTCAGCACAAAAATAATACTACAAATTGCTAAACAAGAGTCGCTGAATAAAAGATACTTTCAGTGCACATGGATAGTGTCAGCATTAGACTCTGAACCTTGGGTCTTTATAAATAATGAAATAAGGGCAAGGGAAGTGAAAGAGGTCAAAGTAGGTACCAATTCTACCTTCTTCTCTTAAAATATACAGGGCAAGTGTGGATTTGTGTTCAACTATGGAGACCTGAGCTTCTCCAAGGTCTAGAATAGAGTCTTTGAATCTTTTTTATAATTTTTTTCTCTTGAATAATTCCTGGATATCTATGTCCCATGTGAAATTCATGGTCAAATTGGGTGCCAATTTTTTTTCTTCTTCTCATTTTACTTTGGAAGCAGAAAGCTTTCTCTCTGGTGGAGGTGGGGGCTATTGTGGAGAAAAAGTATACATGATGCTAAATCAAAATATGTCTTTTTTTTAAGATTTGTACTTTTCCTTATTAATTAAATTAAATTAATTAATGTCACTGTACTCTGTACTTTTCCTTATTAATAGAATAACTGGCAGAAAAGAATTTGACAAAAGGACCTAATTACTGCCATAAGTCCTCTTCAGTATTGTTGTTAGGATGATTGAGCTGTTGGTGAACAATATACTGCAGGATTGAAAGTGGGTTCTCTGGTAAGAGTAGGGTAAAGACTCCAAATTCTAGTGGGGCTGGGAGCTGACAGTTTTCTTGGACTAGGACTCAGTTATTTGAACTTGAGGTCAAGGAGGACAAAGAGGCTAATTGGATTTTTTTCTTAACTCTTAACCTAGAGTTGTTCAAATCTCCCTAATGGGAAAACAACATAGCCTACTATCTACATGAATTTGAAGCCTGCAGATAGGGTCAGGCTGAAGATAGAGTTGTCACTCTATAAGTTTAATCTACAGGGAGACATCAGACATCTTAACAATTCATGTTTTATTGGTTCCTGTGGCTAGGGTGGGGGCAGAATACTTGGAGACATTAGTAGGTAAAAATTTAAGAGCATATGAAAATATAAGTCCAATTCACAATGAAATAAAAATGCTATAAGCCAGAACTAGTGAATATTTGGAACTATGACTTTTACCAATGCCTTATGCTTACAAAACCAAAATCTATTCAGGAGTCATTAAAATATTGGTTGTATTCCAGCTTTGTAAAATAATTTATCATTTCTAATTACTCTTTAAATAGAAAACTAGCTGGGCTAAGGTAATTCAAAGGAATGACACTGAAAATCTTATGTTATGCCTATTCCTCCCAAATATGTAATTAAAAATTATAAAATGACAATAGCAACCTGTAAAATGAAAGTAGGGAAGTATAATAAAGATCTAATTTTTCCCCAAGGATGGCTCATTTAATGTTTTTCTTGGGAAATATCATTATTAAACATAAAACACCATTAAACATCTTTTGGTGCTCCTACTTTGCAGAATACCCTAAACATATGCTTTCTCTACCTACTGGGAAACAGAATGGATTGAGTACAGCATGGTATGTCTCCAGGGTAGTAACATAGCTCTTGTATTTTAGATTAGGAGAAAGAATGAAGGCTCAGATTCAACAAATACTTGAAACAAGAGAGTGGAGGCAAGACTCCTTCAGTGGAAGGAGTTAGCTGGAGAATGAATGTGGCACCTCTGAGTAAGAAATTTGTGGAAAGTTTCTCTGGAGTTCTGTGTCACCATGATTACTCAGCATTATATCCGCAGATAATTGATAAGACAGTAGGTTTCTCTTCTGTAAAGATTGTGCTTATGAAAGAGCAGATGTCGTTCTGTTTGGTTGTTATGTTTGAAGAATCAGCAGCAGTATGAAATGAGCAAAATTGATAACATGCCTCTAATCCTTCATGGAAATAAAGACAAAGATAAAATCTGGCAGCCTTTACTTTTTGTTTCCCTTCTTATTTGGGAGGCTGAAAAGACTTGTCAGGATCTGGTTTAGGGTGGAGGAGTCATACATGATCACTTTCACACCTTGTCTTCTAACTTTTTGCTTTACTCTCAAGATCAAAGTATGGTTTATTGTTGCTGGGATGCTTGGGAGTGAATTCCTTGAGAGTAGTGGGTTAAGGTTGTCACTGAGGCATGGAAAGGGGATGGAAACATAATAAAAATATAAGGGATGTATGTGTGTGTGTTAAAAGGAAATCATAGGAGAATAGTTTAATAATAAAGAGAGAGAAAAGAAAAGGGGGAACCATTTTTTTGGCTAAATTTTGCACTCCCACCCATTTACTTACTGAAGTTCTAACCCCTAGTGCATCAGAAGGTAGCTGTACGTGTAGATAGGGCTTCTATAGTGTTGATAAAGATAAAAGATAAAGATAAAATGAGGACATAAGGATGGATCCTAATTCAATTAATTAGTATTCTTAATTTTTAGAAATGATTTATTTATTTATGCATATAAGAACGGGGGTACAGGCCAGATGTGTGTGAGTGGTGAGACAGAGTGGAGAACAGAACAGGCAGATTGACTGAAACACACTGTAGAGGGGAGCAGTGGGCAAGACAGGAGAGGTCTGCTGTGCCATGTGGATCAGCTCCCTGGCTGGGGATTGAACTCATGCTGCAGTGCCTGCGGATGCTTCTGCAGTGCTTAACCCCTGTGCCACAAGGGAGGCCCCTAATTAGTGTCCTTATAAGAATGGGATAAGACACACTAAGGGGGAGGGTTATGTAACAGTATAGAAAGGGAGGCCATCTGCAAGTAAAGGGGAGAGAGATTCCAGAGGAATTCAACAATGTTGACACCTTGATCTTGAGTTTCTAAATTCCAGAATCATGAGAGAAAAGAAATTTCTAGTGCTTAGCCACCTAGTCTATCAGAAATAGACAGACAACAACTATTATTCTCCTAGGATAAACAGAAAGAATAAAGTAACAGAAAACTAGAAATCCATAAGAAAATAAGATTGGGGTCTCCCTGGTAGCCGAAGGGGTTCAGCACCTCACTATGAAACATCCACAGTCACTGCAGAACAAGTTTGATGCCTGGCCAGGGAGGTGACCCACATGGCACAGGAGATCTGTCCTGCCTTGCCTGCTGCTCCCCTCAGCAGTGTATTTCAGTAGATTTGCCTGTTTTGCTCCCCATTCTGTCTCTGGTGAGTCCTCTTACTTGTACCCCTCTGGCCTATACCCCAGCTCTTGTATGCAGAAATAAGTCTTTTAAAAAAATAAAATAAGATTAATATAAATGATTATTAAGAAGGAAGTAAGAAAGGCAGAAAATGACAATGGGTAAAGAGACAGGATGTCATTTCTTGTTGAATTTCTATGGAAAGGAGGAAATGAGGCCTCCAAGGCTAATCCACATGGAATGAAAACATATGATGTGAGGAAACAACAGGTTTTATATGTGTGTGATTGAGGGAAAATATGAATGTTTTCTTGAACTTCCTCATCTTTGGAAATACTCATTTTAGGGGGAACTTATAGTCTTGTCCAAGAAACTTAGATTATTTGGGAAAATGTATGTATGTGACAGAAATAATGTTGATGGTTTATGAGAAGAAATTTCAAATGACAGTAACTGTGGGAAAAATGCCACCAAATTTTTATTTGTAAAAGAACAGATTTATCCATAGTTTAAGCAGGTAATTAAGAATTCTGTTAATGATGAAGTTAATTTGGCTCATTTCTGTTCCTATTGACATGCTTTAAAACAGAAGTATTGCCCAATAACATGTCATGGAAACTCTGGAAGAATGACTGATATGTGAGGCTTGAAGTCAAGTGCTGAGAAGGGGAAAAATGTGTTCCAGATTTTTTGCAGATGTTCTCAGATCAAATTATGGCGTTGAAAAATTGTATAGTATGTTCAATGGAGCATCCCAGATGAAAAGACAGTTCAGTGGCTTTGTAATCTGGATAAAAAAAGAATCTCCGAGCTGTGCTCATGTAGGGTGTAATTCACAAGTTCTGAACTGTCAGTGGTGGAGGTAATGGCAAGGAAGCTAAAGCATTTGGCTTTTTAAATAACTTCTACATAAATTTACATATAGAATCCTGGATGATAGTTCTCCCTGATTCTTTATTATCTATATCCACAGAGCGCACACTTAGGTTTTCTATTTTGTCTGTATATTTACACCTTTTTATTAGCCAGTACATATCAGACATACATGAGATGCTTAAAACATTAGATGGATACCAGAAAGTATTTAAAGAATCATGGAATTTTTGAATTCAGAACAATCAAATATGTAGTTTATGTTCTTTAACTTATTTCCCAGGAAGCTGAGATTCCAAGAATCTAAGTGACCTGAATAAGATCACCATGCTGGAGACAGTTGTAGTACTAGACTATAACCCAAATCTTGTAACTCCCAGGTACCTTGGCTTCTGAGAACTTTCAAAAAAGATGATGGGTGTTCCAACTAATACTTCTGTTATTATTTTGTGTAGGGGCACATGAAAAATTTCCCCCACCCTTCTAGTCTGGGCTGATTGAGTAATCAAAAAAGCACCAGATGGCTTAACAGGAGAAAAAGATCAACAAATTATTAATGTATGGGAAATCTACATAGATGATATCCTGAACCAAATAATCAAATGAGGTCTCAGGCATTAAGAAAAGAGGACAGGGATTCATGATATAAGAGAGGTCAACTTCATATGACAAAACCAGATGCTCTATAATTACAAATTTGCCCTACTGTATAGAATGTGTTCCCAAATAGAAATATCATTTCTGGATATAACAGTACACTTGCATAATACCCCCAATTTAACTAGTTAAAAGAATGACAATAGCTTCCCCTGAGTCTCCAGAGCCTCAATTAACCTTACTTTGGAATAATTTGTTTCCCAAAGTGGCATATCTTAGGGAGGCCTGTTTTTAGTATATGCATATGAAAAGAAAGAAAACCTCTTAATAGACTATAAAAAACTATTTTTAATACAAGCCTAGGCATTACAGGACATGCTAAACCGCTACATGGGGGATATCATTTCTTCATTTGTTACACAAATAATGAGCTCATACTATGTGCCAGACACTGTTAGGTACTCCTGGGGTAAGGAAGTAAACAGAACATGTCATCCTGGAATTTTCACTTTAGTTGGGAGAGACACCACAAGAAAATACATAAAGCATACAAGAAAAATATATATGAAGTCAGATATAATAAGTGCTATTGTGACAGAAGTAGGGGATGCAGCGGTCAGTTAAGTTAGCTGATCAGAGTAAGCCTCACAGGGAGTGACTTTTATGCAGAGGTTTGAAATAGAAAGGGAGTGAGTTATGCAGAGAACTGGGGAAGGATATTACAGATATTACAAACGGAAGCAGCAGTTCTATGCAGCTAGTGTAATATTCCCAGATTTTCCACTTGGAGACTAAAGAATCAAAATTGGTTGACAATATTTACTTAATTAAGTAGATATTGAGAGTAAATGTCACCTCTGTACCATGCAAGGTGAACATATTCTTAGAAGCCGATGTGGTCCTCAAACTCTAATGACATATATAAACTGGCTTAGGAAAGTATATACATTTAATGAAATAGTTGTTTGAAGATGGCATAAGGAAACCTTTGTTGAACTTAGTCAATAGCTAGTTATTTTCTTTGATGTCAGTTTTTATCTGTGGACACAGTATGATTGTTTGGGTTAAGCTATGTAAATCAGGACACTACATTCTGACAAAGATATGATGGATCTATTCCATGTGTCACAGTCAGAAGCATAACCCTTCTGAAGAGATGAACAATTGTGTGTTTCTAGGTCATAAGGGACTATGAATTCTATCCTCTGAAGATGACATGTGAGACATATTTAGTATAAAAGCAAATCATACCAAAGAATAGCATGTCAACAGGGTTTGCAGTGACTCTTTTCCTTAAATATTGGTCTTTCCCAAACATTCAAATTTTTGCTATACCAAACTTCATGACAACTTAATGCAAGAAAATTAAAATCCAGTACAGATGCAAATGAAAAGAAAATGATTCTATGTTACACATTTGTATACACACATTGCAAGATTTATTTTACACTAATTTATGTATCAGTAAATAGGCAGCGATTGAAAATAGTGAAGCACATTTTCACTATTGATATGGACTACATACATCTATTCATGTCTTCAGTTACCCTTCAGAGGTAAAATATGGAATGGGGGCAGGTTAGGGATGAAAACTGAGGTTAAAAGAGCTGGTGGGGCAGGGAGATAAGTAGTAGTAACCCAGGGTTCCTGGAAAGGTTCTGAGAACTGAGGGTCATCAGAGAGCAGCAATTTGACCAATTGAGTAATTGAGTATTTTGGGGATATGCCTAAAAGTAGGACTTCCAATGGAAACCACACCAAGGAGTGTTTTCCTTCACATAACAACAGTGACCCAAATTTTAAGTCATTTTCTCTATTTGCTTAAAAACTTCACTTTCAAATTCAGAGTTTTTTTTTTTTTTTTTTTGTCTAGAGACTGTAAGATGTATCAAGTTCTGACGTCAGAAACAGAGATTTGAACTCTAGCTTACTATTTTTAAAGCATAATATTTCACATGCACAATATTTATTAGAAATTCTAGAAATAGCTAGTCTCAAACTTCTTTTTGAACTAAAGCCAACAAAAGGCAAATTAACTACAGCCAACAAAAGGCATGGACTATTTTCCTGAAGGTAACCTCATTAATGGCAGACCTGAGGCCACAGGTGTCTGACTAGCAGACAGCTCTGTTTCAGGCTTCTCCCATAGATATATTCCTAAGCAAGGCTTCTAATAACAACCAATCTATAGCAAATGCCTATCATGTGATCTAAATAATGACAATCTTTATATTTTAAACTGCAATTTTCATACTTCATTCTTCATCTCCAGTGCCAGCATATAGGTCTCCTTTAAGAAAATATTTTTGTTCTCAGACAAATACTTTAGTGATAGATCTCCAGTTGTTCCCTGTTTGCTTGGGGCTAGAGATTCAGTAAGGGGAGAAACACAGTGATAGATCACAAGGGCAACTGCAAGAGGAAATACTACACAATGTCCATTTTGTCTCTGGCGGGATAATTAAGGATCAATGTCTCATTTATTATATGGTAAATATTATAAGATTAAAAGAACCTTAAAATAATCACTGTTCATTTATAGTTAAGATGAGAAAGTGGGTGAAAAATTGTAGCCTCATGTATTTTCATTGATCACATAGGTATGAGTGTAAAAATCTACCACCCTAAGATGTCTTTTTGACAAAAGATTGATTTTATGGGAGGAATCTGAAGGCTGTGTGGAGGTTAGTTTTGAAAAGGACATTAACATGTAAACTACTCTCTGAAGGACATCTCCTTCACTGTAATGGGACTCTTTTTTCCAATGGAGAGGGAGAACTTAAATTTGCATACTTTGTTTACTTTGCTTTCCTTGGTAAATTCCTTTACTGACCTTCCCCTTCCTTTCCCTCCAACCTTCACTGTTGTGTTGTTAAACTATTTAAGATGCATCCAGTGTCATGTGGTGAGAACTGTTTTCCTGGGTCTCTCCCATGTTAACATATTATTATAACAGGGTGGTTCCTAGAAAAAGGAGAAGTTTCAGGTTCTCTGCCCCACCCAAAGAGAGATGGAGCTGAGCAGGGAGGAGAAGAATCTGGAGAGAGACTGGAAAGGAAGGAAGCAGGATAGAGAGCAAGAAAGAGACCTGGAAGAGGCACTTGGAGCAGCGAGACATGTGAA
Source organism: Galemys pyrenaicus (assembly GCA_019455555.1). NCBI lineage: Eukaryota > Metazoa > Chordata > Mammalia > Eulipotyphla > Talpidae > Galemys > Galemys pyrenaicus. The sequence continues at coordinate 2,094,178 of JAGFMF010011796.1, read as the reverse complement.
GAAACTGTTTGCTTGTTGGTCCTGGACTGGTTGAAATAGATGTGGGTGAGAGACCTGTGGGGAGGGTAACAATGGCAGCTTTTATTTATATAATTTTTAAAATATTTATTTATGCATACAAGATCGGGGTACAGGCTAGAGGTGTGGGGGGTGAGAGGAGTCACCAGAGACTGAGTGGGGAACAGAACAGGCAAATCTACTAAAATACACTGCTGAGAGAAGCAGCGGGCGAGGCAGGAGAGGTCTGCTGCGCCATGTGGGTCACCTCTTAGACCTGCTGCAGGGATCGAACTAGTTCTGCAGTTGTAACTGGGTGGTCCCCAGGAAAGAGGGAAGTTCCAGAATCCTGGTTCCACCCTAAGTGGATAGAGCTGAGCAGGGATAAGAAGATGCTGGAGAGAGGACAAGAGGAACACAGAAGGAAGGGAGGAAGAAGGAAGCAGGATGGAGAGCAGCAAGGAGACCTGGAGGAGGCACGTGGAGCAGAGGGACATGTGAAGAAACTGCGCTTGCTTTTTGGTCTTGGACTGGTTGGAACAGATGTGGGGGAGAGACCCGTGGGGAGGTTAACAATGGCAGCTTTGATCTTGATTTTGATTTTGCTCTTTTCCTCCCAGATTTGTCTCACTCTTTCTGACCCTTTTCTATGGGTCTCTACTGAAAGGTCTTTTAGAAGTGTGGCAGGCTTTTGGGCCTTGCTTTGGGCCAATCCTATTTGGCTGGACTTTTACCCTCAAGGATATGGGTAACTTTAGATGCTTAACTTAGTAACTATGTTCTTTGTCCTTTCTGTATTGTACCCTAATTGTATTAAAGTTCCTTTCCATTAAAGGTTTTGTATGTTTGTCTTAATGTGGCGGATGGCAGAACCCATTCAGAGAGGGCAGGTTTGGGGATTTTGGGCCCCTCTCCCTGCCCTGTAACACAGTGGCTGCGGTTTGCTTCATAGTGTGTTTCTTAACCCATTGTGCCACAAGGGAGGCCCCAGCAGCTTTTATCTTGATTTTGATTTTGCTCTTTTCCTCCCAGCCTTGTCTTACTCAGTAACCCTTTTCTAAGGGTCTCTACCAAAGGGTGCTTTAGACTTGTGGCTGGCTTGTTGGCCTTGTTTTAGGCCACTCCTGATTGGCTGGACTTATGCCCATGAGGGGATAGATAACTTTGGGTGCTTGATTTAGTAACAAAGAATATAGTTATATTCTTTGTCTTTTCTGTATTGTTCCCTAATTGTACTTAAAGTTCTTTTCCATTAAAGTTGTATATGTTTTATCTCAGTGGAGCGGATGGCAGAACCTTTTTGAGTGGGCAGGTTTGGAGGCTCTGGGTTGTCTTTCTCTCTGCCCTATAATATTATTATTAAAATTATTTTGAATTTTTAAAAATTTTCTTAGTATGCCTGTTGCTTATTTGACTAGTTGCCAGCCTAGAAGAACCAAGCCCTCTTGGTTTGATACCATATTCTTCACCACCAAACACATATGTCCTGGCACTGAAATAGTTGCAAGATATAGTAATATATCAGTTCATTAACTGAATATTTAGTTTTTATAGAATGTGTGTTATTTAATAATAAGTTTATATCTGATTTCAGTCATATCGGTGAAATAGAAAAAGATAAGGGTTGTTTGCATGATTATTCCTACCCACCCATCCTGGTTCTATTTTAAAACTTCTCACTTAGTAGACAATAATATATTTTAGTCAAAATAATTTTTGAGTGGTAATCGAAATCCCTTCTGTGAATGTTAGTTTACTTAAACTTCCTATGAGTTGTGACTCTCTATATTAGAGGTGCTCTGGAAAACTATTTGAGTGACTGGATTTTTAAAACCATGGTGAATATTCAAAGTACTAGTTTATTTTCAGTAGCACTCTCAGTCTAATAAGACAAAGATGAACCAAATCTATCAAAATCACTTTTAAAAAAATATTTGGCTTAATATATATCTACTTAAAAATTATTGAGTTCTTACAATGTGTCAAGCACCATGTATGTATCATAATAAGCAACAGGGATTTTTATTAAAAGGAGAAGAGAGATAATATGGAGACATTATTTAAATACATATATATACAATGCTTGCTGGGAATTGGTTTTCTTCTAGCCTACTTCAAAATAGGAAAGGAAATTGGGTGAAAATCAGAGGTTACTTCCAGTGTTCATATTGTGTAGGCTTATTTTGCTCCTGATTAGTAATAGGCATAAGGTAAATTAAAATTCTCTTTAAATAAGTATAGAGGCTAGAAACCATAAAAAAGCCTTCTCATCAGAAAAGTTTATCAAGTCATAGAGTCATTGTTCATGGAAAACATTAGAAGCCCCATTTCAGAAGTCCTTTAAAGAGAAAAATGGACAGGGTGATAAAGCATTACTGTTTATAGTTTCAGACACTGACTCTGTCCAGATCTTTGTTCTGTAAAAAGCCAAGTGAATTTTGGGGGCTTAATAAATGTTGAATTATAAGCAACATTCATACATAGCCTCTGGGGATGGACTCTCAGTCCTAATAAGACTCTTCCAACCTTAATTTTCATGATTTGCTGCTGTGTAGGTAATAGTCATGAATTCAATAAGATCTATAAATGCAAAGTATTTTGTATTCTCAATATGTCAAAGATAAGGATTCCTTGCAAGTAGCATTATAATGAACATTATTGAGTACTTGAAAGATGTGCATCTAAGGACCATCTACAGAATTTTGTGTAGGATGAGAATCATATGAAGTGGTAACCTGGGTTAATTTTAAGGTGAGATTGATTGGGAAATAAGATGAAATACAAATGAGAAGAAATATCATTATCCTTCAAAGTGAAAGGCATTGTAGGATTTATGGTAGGACAAAAACAGAAAGGACTAGAACTAGTGAATTAAGTAAAAGTTCAGTATATATCAAATTGGTCATTTTGGTACTAATGCATTTCTGAAATAATTCTGCTTTAGACAATATATGAAAGAGCATAATGTGTATATATGGTAGAAAGATATGAGGTGTGTGGGGGGTATGAGATTCAGAAAAATTGGAGTAGAGGAGAGGTTAATGCATCTTTTGGATTAATGTAGTCATAATGTAACTGATGCAAAGAAAGAGTAGGTCATAAATTGCTTCAAGGGAATCAGAGGGCAATAGGAGGCCTGGGCAGACTCTCTGAATAATAGTTTCAGAGCATCTGCTGTGCAATATGGTTAGAACCTTTTGAAGCCCCATTGTATAACTCACTTGTCACTTGCTTGAGGAAGAGATGACAGATGTGCCAGGAACATTCAGGAAGACTATTTTTTTTTTTCCAGAGACGGGAACTAGCCAGCTGTTCTCATTGTATTGATATTTTAACAAATGCATTGGTTTTAGCATTGAGTTTACCTGGAATTTTAGTATTTCATATATAATATGTTGAGGAAAAATACTGCTTCAACACCTAGGATGTACTCTGTAGAGACAAGATGAAGTCTAGCAGATGGACTTACTTAGATATCACAAAGTCATTTGAAGATTAAGAAACACTTTGTTTTATTTCCTGTGATTTGCTTCATTATCTCTTCTCTGAGATCCCTTCACCTATTGAAGTTAATATAGGACTTTGACCTTTTCAAGCTGTGTGGAGGAATGAGATTGCAAAGGAAGCATTAGTAAAAAAATAAAATCTTGGAAAAGTAGAGGCTATATACTTCAGACAGTTTCCTTCAACAAACCCACCCATCACACAAACAACCCCTTTTCCCCATTATACCCACAAACATAGTCCATTGTCTCTATTAGCAAGCCACTTATGTTTAACATTAGCCCCAAATCCTTGAATTGTTGTCTTAGCACTCATCTAAGCAATTTTCTAATTGATTCACTTTATAATCAGTAGGGTATTTTTGAAGTTTTATCTGTTAATGTTACTAATTTCCTGAAACAATGTGGTGTTGATTCAATGTGTTCAGTCATCTCGGTATAGTGGTAAAGATCAGGCTTCCTGGCCTTTCAACCTATTCTTCATGACACTTATGATCAGTTTCATAGTTTTGTCATTCATTCCCAAGCATGATGCCATGAATTAAGTCTTATGTTTTGGAGTATCTGTAATTTTCTAGGCTCCATTTCTAACATTTATCCTTTCATTTCAGTTCCATATGTCCAGTTAAAAGAAACATGTAACCTGTTTTCATAGCTACATAGTCAATTCCAAAACACCCTGAATCTTAAATATTTTGTTTTACTTGATTCATTAATTAATCTCTTTCATGCTGGAACCAAATTCCTTACTAGTTTGCCTGTTTTAAGTTCCTTCTTTTATATACTTTATTTTTTTTTAAGATTTATTTATGCATACAAGAACTGGGGTACAGGCCAGAGGTGTGGGGCCTAAGAGGACTCACCAGAGACAGAGTGGGGAACAGAGCAGGCAGATTGACTGATGGGAGCAGTGAGTGAGGCAGGAGAGATCTTCCATGCCATGTGGGTCACCTCCCTGGCCAGGGATCAAACTTGTGCTGCAGTGGCTGTGGATGCTTCATAGTGCGGTACCTCCCTGTGCGCCACAGGGAGGCCCCATTATATACTTTAAATGCCATATATCTTCAATCTCAAATCTAAAACACTTTCTCCTTTGTTCTCTAGAGAGTATTCATTTGCTCATTCACTGGGAGTCTTCAATGAATACCAAGGACACTGCTAAGTGCTAAGGACGTAACAAATTTCCATCTTCTTCAAACTTAGAGTCCAGACAGAGGATAGAAAACATAAACAGACAGTGACAATTTAATGGGATAAATGCTCACATAAAGAATGGATGCTAGAAACTAGACTACTGCCTCACACCATGCACAAAAAACAACTCAAAATGGATTAAGAAATTAGACCTAAGACTGAAACCATAAAATACATAGAATAAAAAGTAGGCAAAACTCTACAGACATACATTTCAGTAACATCTTAAAAGACATAGCACCTAAAGCAAAGATAGTGAAGGAAAAGATAAACAAGGGACTACATCAAACTAAAAAGCTTTTGTACAACAAAAGACACATTAACTAAAACAAAGAGACAGCCCACCAATAGGGAGAAATTTTTGCACACACTACTGACAAAAGACTGATCACAAAGCTCTACAATGAACTGACCAGACCAAACAAAAACAAAGCAAACAATACAGTCAAAAAATGGTCAGAAATGCTAAAAAGACATTTTTCTGATGAGGAAATGCAAATGGCCAACAGGCATATAAAAAAATGCTCAACATCTCTTGCAATCAGAGAAATACAAATCAAAACCACAATGAGATACCACCTCACACCAGTGAGAATGGCACATATGAAAAAACTATCAACAACAAATGTTGGCAAGGATGTGGCGAGAAAGGAACTCTACTACACTGCTGGTGGGACTGTAAACTGGTCCAGCCTCTATAGAAATCTGTATGGAGGTTCCTCAAACTACTGAAAATGGAGCTCCCAAACTGTCCAGCAATTCCACTCCTAGGAATTTACCCAAAGGCCACAAAAACACTAATTCAAAAGGACACCTGCACACCTATGTTTACTATAGTACTTTTCATAATAGGCAAACTATGAAAACAACCCAAATGCTCAAAAATATATGACTGGATCAAGAAGATGTGGTATATATACACACAATGAAGTATTATGCAGCCAACTAAAAAATAAATTGTGCCAGTTGCAGCATCCACTAAAACAAGAGATAGTAGAATTAATGAGTTGGAAAAAAAGAAGAAATCCTCATGGAAGATAGATGAGGGGCAGGACAGCCTAAAGCTGGAATCTTATGGAACAGCATGGTTTCAAGCAAGAAGTGGCCATAGCTACCAAATGCTTCTGAATAGAGTGAGAGAAGGACTGAGAAATGTTCATTTTATTACAAAGAGGATTTTGGTCTTAGAGGATAGAAGTCAAATAAGACAAGATTAAAATTTAAATGAGTGCTGATGGAATCATGGCAGTGAGAAATATGAGAAATTGAGAATTTGAGAAATTGTGTTGTGAGGGAAAAAGATAAAAGCAAGTGTTACTTTTCACAAGTTTTCTGGTTCAGTGACTATTTGAATTTCTGACCGTTTCCATTCTCTCCCATGGACAAGCTTTGCGTTTTTTTAGCTATTTAATTCATTTATTTTTTTGAAAAACAAAAATGCATCCAATATGGGGAAGGGTTGGTGATTTCCACACAAAATCTCAAAGGCACCAGTTTAGATGGGTTCAGAAGTCTTTTTAGTAATATACTTTATTTTTTTAAAGATTTCATGAATAATTCTACTCTATTAAAAATTGATTAACTTTGAGCTCCTCTGATATAACCAGCTATAGAGGGCCTGGAGCCCTAAACTCAGGTCCCTTCTTGGTTTTGTGTGGCACCCCCATACAGATATTTCTCAGATACCCTTTGGGTTCAGGGAGCTCATGTTTAAATTCACCCCAGATTTCATGGGTGATTTAGAATGAAAGAGTCTGACAGTTTCCTTGTTCTGAAGTTTCATCCACAGTTTTCTCCCGGAAGTTGAGAAATGCCACATGCTGTCAGTCCTGGGACAGAAGAAGATAAACGATTTTTAAGATAACAGAGAACCTATTGAAGTCTGAATTCAGCTAATACCACCTAAATGTCACCCAGGTCTCAAACATGTCATATTGGCAGGAAATCCTTTTCTTGCTATATTTCTCTACTGTACTCTATTTATCCTGATTGTTACTCTATAGAACCTTGAAAGCAAGGGAGAATGATGAAGAAGAGGGAGCTTCTAAGTGTCTTGTGGATGACTTGGTACATCTCTTCCCAGTTTCTCCTAGGATGCCAAAGCAAATCAGTTTAGAAGATAAATCTGAATGATGTCCCTATTTTGACAAAGAATAAGCTATGTGAGGTCTTAAAAAATGACAGCATCATAAATAATAGAAAATAGCAGATAAATTTGTGCAGCACAAAGTGCATGAAAGAGCCACCCATAGTGAATGGAGCTCAGTATTCAAGACTTCTTTCTGTATGTAACTGCTGGCCATCATCAGAGAAAATCAATCTGCTGGGTGAAATGAATGAGCCATGAATAAACAGAAAGGGAGAGAAACTAACTTGTACTAGAATAATAGCATATGTGATGTTCTTAAATAGTTTATACCTTTCCTGGTAAGCACAGAAAATCCCATAAGGAGGAAGAAGAGAAAATAAATCACATTATCCATCTGCAACTCTTCAAAATAGGTACTACTATCCTCAGCTTATAGAGGAGAAAATTAAGTTTCAAAGAAATTGAGTGATATATCCCTAGTCACAGAGGTAGTAAGGAATGAAGCTAGGATTGTTCCCACATCATTTCCAAAATGTTCTCATTACAACAGCATGTTTCAAAACCAACATCCTTAAAAGATGTGACTACCCACCATGAGAACACAGAGCTGGCTTTCCTTACCTTTCACAGTGAGACAAACAAATAGTACTTTCAAGGTAACTTTGAATATGATGACTGAAACTTGAATCAGTCCTAAGATTTCCATTTTTATAATAAAAACTCAGCTAGTGTACAGGAATACCAGGGTGATGGCGAGGAAATAAGATCTTAAGTGCTAACAATAAAAGTACCTAAATGCATCCAATTCCAAACAAAGAATTCAGACATCAGTGGCCACATTTTCACCATTATAACTTTTTAAAAATTCTTGGCTTTTTATCTTTTGTCCCTTTTAAAACTGTAAAGTTCCCTCAGTGAATTCTGTTTATATATCCTTTGTTCAGAATTGGGTTATTTGTAATAATTTATTGGGTACTGTAGTAGACTACTAAAGAGCTGAAATGTGGTCAAGAGTTTTCTAAAAAGAAGAACTTGACATAAGTGATGGGAGATATTATAAGCAAAAGAAACAGAATAAACAATGACATAAGAGAGAAAGGGAAGTCATTTGATAAAACTGAGTCAAGAGCAAGTGTGGATATGGAAGAATGAAAGTAAAAGGGTAGACCAAAGCAAGATCACAGGATATTCTATATGCCACAGTAAAGCATCTGACTGTATCTTTTCAGTGATCAGATTCATAGAGAAGGTTTTAAGTGGAGAGCAGAAAAGAGATATTTCATTTTCAGTAACATGGAGACACTGGAAAGAATAGTTTGGAGATGAAAATGAGAAAAGGGAAAGTCGATTTTTGGGAAGTCTGGGAAAGAAGTTATTTAGGCAGATATCATTAGTTGAAACCCAAGTGAGAGGCTGAATAAGCAATGCTAGTGGAGATGTGGCAGGAGGATCTGGTTTTCAGGAGGTAGAATTTTCATGATGAGACTTGAAACATAGATGGTGTGAGGAGTAGGTAGGGACGATAGAATTGGAGATGACTCAGACACACACTGTGATAATTGTTAAGAGCATCAACGCTGGTGTCAGACTGTTTGGATTTGAATACTGGCTATGTAATTTACTAGCTTAGGCACATTACTAAGCATCATCTGGCATCATTTTCCTTATTTTAAATTGGGGGGGGTGAAGAAAATTATCCCAACGTTTTCTGGTTGGTGTAGGAAATAATCTAAGAAAAACAATTAATATAATGCATGACATATGGTGAGGGTTTCATAAAAGAATAATAGTACCCATGTCCCCCTCCATTCCCCACTCTGCTCCTTTCATTTTCCCCCTCTATTATCTTTACTATATTTATCATCATCATCATCATTATTCTTCCTAAATAATTCTGGCTCAAATGGTAAAAGGGGGCTCCTTGGTGTGGAAAGAGGTTAAGCTTCGCACTATGAAGCTATCCACAGCTACTGCAACACAAGTTCAATCCCCAGCCAGGTTGGTGACCCACATGGCACAGCAGACCTCTCCTGTCTCACCAGTTTCCCTCAACAGTGTGTTTCAGTAACTCTCCCTGTTCTATTCCCTACTCTGTCTCTGGTGAGTCCTATCAAGCCCTACACCTCTGACCTGTACCCCAGTTCTTGTATGCATAAATAAAACTTAAAAAAATGGTAAAATGGTAAGATGCCACAGGAGGCACAGGAAAGAATCATTTTCCAACCTTTACAACATAATCTAACTACCAAGTTGAGATGACAGTCTGTTTATGTTTGTTTATGTAAGTAACAAACAGCAGAGCGGAGTGAATTTACTTTATATGCACTTTGAAAATGCAACCTCCATTTTGTTTTCTGTTTTTTTTTTTTTAAAGATTTATTTATTTATGCATACAAGAACTGGGTTATAGGCCAGAGGTGCGGGGAGGGGGTAAATGAGAGGATTCACCAGAGACAGAGTTGGGAGCAGAGCAGGCAGACCAACTGAAATGCACTGCTGAGGGAAGCAGTGGGCAAGACAGGAGAGATCTGCTGCGCCATATGGGTCCTCTCTCTGGCCAGGGATGGAACTCGTGCTGCAGTGGCTATGGATGCTTCCTAGTCTGGTGCTTAACCCCTTGTACCATTAAGGAGGCCCACAACCTCCATTTTGTTGAATGGTTTTAGATTCACAACAAAATTAAGAATATACAGAGATATCCTAAATGCCCTTGTCATGCACAGTCTCTCCCAAATTATTTGTTTTTATTTTTATTTGTTTTATGCATAGGAGTACTGAGATATAGGCTGGAGGTGTGGGGACCAGGGGATGGGTGAGAGAGAGGATTCACCAGACAGAGTGGGGAGCAGAACAGGAAGATCCACTGAAATATACTGCTAAGGGGAGCAGCGTGTGAGAAAGAAGAGGTCTGCTGAGCTTTGTGGGTTAGCTCCCTGGCCGGAGATCGAATATGTGCTGCAGAAATTGGTGATAGCTTTATAGCACTGAAATGTTACCCCTGCAGCAAGAGGGAGGCCACCTCCCATTATTTGTTAAAATGATAAACCTACAATGATTACCAGTCAAAGTTCACAGTTTATATTAGGGTTCACTTCTGGTGGTACACATCTTATGGGTTTGGATGACTAAATGTGTATTCATAATTAGTGTCATATGGAGTATGTACTCCACCCATTCCTCCCTTTTCACCAACTGTGATGTTTAACTCTCTATACTTTTGCCTTGTTTGGAATGTCCTGTAGTTAAAATCATACAGTATGTAGTCTCTCATATTGGCTCTTTCATGCGGCTTCTTTAAGCCTCCATCCATATTTTCCATGGCTTGATAGCTCATTACTTTTTAGCCTGATTAACAGCCTATTAACTGTATAAATGAAAGTCTCTTTGTCCAGTGATCAACTGAAGGATACCTTGTTTGCTCTTAAGTATTGGCAATATCGATAAATCTGCTATAAACAGTGTGCACATTTTTATGTGAAAATAACTTTTTAATTTGGGTAATTACCAAAGAACATGATTGCTAGACTGTAGAATTAAGAGTATGCTTAGCTTTTTAAGAAACCATCAAACTGGCTTCCAAAGTGGTTTTACTATTTTGCTTACAAACAATGAAAGAGTGTGTCTTTTGATTCACTTCCTCACTAGCATGTGAGATGCATCAGTTCAGGATTTAGGTCATTGGATTTGGTGTGTAGTGGTATCTATTTGTTTTAATTGGCATTTTCCTGATGACATGCGACGCGGAACATCTTTCCATGTACTGATTTGTCATCTGTATATCTTTTTTGATGAAGTACTTGTTAAGGTCTTTGGCCCATTTAAATTGGGTTATTATATGCACTTTTACCTTTAATTAGTTCAATTAAACATATTAGGCAGAGGACGATGTAAAGCTAAGGAGAAAAAAAAAAAAAGACAAGGAGGAGATAAAGATAAGAGCATAATTAAAATAGTGGAACTAAAATTATCCCTTCAGTGGACATTTGCCTCAGGCTCAGTAAAAAGTGCTTTGGTGGAGTTTGAGTATTTAGAGGTATACATTTCTTAGACAACCCCTTCATCTGAAAGGTAAAGAGTAAATGCCTCATTCAATGCTGTTGTATTGAGTTTATGAGATAGGGAAGCTTTCAATAGGCCATTCTCCTAAGATTTATTTACAAATAATTCTCAATGTATGTGGGTTTTGTTTTGCATGTTGATGGTATAAACAATGGATATAAAATGCTTTTGGACTCTACTACTGTTTCATCGTAGAAATACAAAGATGAGTGTTCTGCTTAAGGCTTCTCCCCAAAATAATCCTCAATGCATAACCATCATGCAGATAGTATCCATGTCCATTTCATTATCTGAGGACCTGAATGGTATTTGCAGTAAGGTATTAGTCAGTTTCATTCTGGAATGTAAAACTCTAAAGATATTTCTTCAACAAAGATGAATAGAAATTTTAGTGTTTCATGGAAATCTGGGGTAGAAGATTACTTTAATGACACCAGTTTCTAAACTTCCTTTTTGGGTACCTCAGATGAGAAATATAAGGACTAAACATTGATAAGAAATAATACCTATTTTATTCTTTTTTATGTTTATATTGTGGATTGAAGCACTATGACTACCACATCACAAACATCTCTATGCCAGAAAAATATCCTATGCTTTCAGCAATCTTACCTAAAATTAGGTGAACTTTAGTTCAAATTCTGGCCTTACACAGTCCTCCTTGTTGGGCTTCAGGGACTTATCATGACAACACTGCATATGCTAAATAGGAAGTCTTTACCAGTCTTTAACTACTACTGTGTTACTGCTCATTGATGGTCCTCTTCCTTGAGTACAAGGGCAAGAAGGCTTGGGGGGAAGAAAGGTAGGGCAGCCCATGGGGCCGCCTGGGTAGGTACAGCTCGAGAGATGCACCCCCATTCACCTTAGAGAAGTAAAAGCTGGTTCAAATTTATGCCATCATTTTCCTAATAAATTTAAAGCGGCCTGTGGGTCTTTTCTACCATCTCATGATAGAGGAAAACGTTTTCAGTCACCTGGTTATCCCTGGGGCCAGCTGGGCAAACAATCCATTCAAGCTGAAACATGTAGTCTGGGAGTGGGAGCTGTGATTTGGTTATGACCATTGATCAAATGCACCATATAATTACAAAATTCTCTCTCCCACCCCACAGTCTCTCAATTCAACCTTTCTCTGTGGGATTCTGCTTAGCATCACAAGGAGAGCCAGCATCAGCACACCATGTAAGTTGCACAGAGCCCAAATTAGATAACCACATCTTTGCAGAGGTGTATTGAACCTCCTAACTGCACTGTCATCTTTTTAAAAACAGAGGAATAGAGTCTCCTTTGTTTACTTGAAAAATAAAATGAAGCAACATAGAAGGAAACTATTCAGAGATATACTTCCATTGTTCGCTAGATTAAGTTTGTGTCAATTTCCTGACAGTAAATACCACTTATCCCCTGTCCATCTTTTTTCTTACCAAGTCTAGAGGAATTTCATTATTCCAAACCAAATAATTAATTCCTGGAGTCTTCCCTTCTTCCCGTCAGCTTTTGAGGTGATTAATCACAGACGTTCCTGGCTTTTAATGGCATTAACATTTCATTTTTACTATTTCATTTCAGTTGTTTCTCAGAGACTAAATTGTGTCAACATACAAACATATAGAGAATAGAGTCAGAAATGTAAATTAACCTTAATTCACCCTGTCCCTGAAAGGCAGTTCCTATTATTTAATGTGATTTTATCCTTTAGAACCCAGTTGTCTGGTACTTTAATAATAGGAAGCTAGATTATTTGGGTCAGGAGAAATATGTCTTGGGCAATAATGGACCACTTCCCTATATAAAAACATTGAAGAGTTTAGTCCAAGGTGGCAAGAATATCAAGTAGGGAATTCCATTAGGGTCTTAAATTCACTAAAATCATTTATGTTGGAAAATAGCATCCATCTTAAAGTAAAGTGTTGGTTCTTGTTTAAGATGGCAATTTTTCATGCTCAACTGCCACCACATTCTTACAAAAATTTGAAGAAAACACATAAATACAGAAGCACATCTGTACACACACATCCCTAATCAATGACTTGGGTTCAAAATGCAATCCTGCATAACAGAACGCGATTTCCCAATGTTTGGAAGGTCCGTGGTGTCAAAAGAGATTTGTGATCGGTGACAGGTACCTATATTCACATAAAGGGGAGCACAATTTTCTCCTGAAGAACTTCGAAGTTTCAACTTGTTTCTTTGTTACTTGTTGAACAATAGACACAATGTCTGAATAAGAAAAATCTCTGAGACTATCCAGTATGTTGTATAGAAATAAAACACAGTAAGCAGAAGGGACTGCTGATAGAGTGCTCAGTTTTGGAGTAGTAATCTTAACAGATATACTGTGGGGTAGGGTGGAGACAGGAGGAGCCTTGAACTAAGATGGGGGCTGAAATTCTGTTACCTAGAAGGCAGAAGGTTAACAAAGCAGACTTTGTATTATCAGGAAAAACCCTTAAAACTATTTTAGCTTTGTTCAGTTAAGGCCCAAACTCTTAAATCCTAAAGCAACATGCATATTCAGGTAATAAAGCTCTCCTTGCTATGAATCTCCAATTTGGTCGAGTCAATTGGTTAACACATGCCAAGCGGCAGACACTTTGTGTCAGGGAACAGTTGTGCCTGTATTTTGTCTTTTCTTCAGTGAACAGGAGTGAAGACAGGAGAAGGCAGCTGAACTCCACCCTGCTGTGCTCCTGGAGAAGAATATCTTGGGATCATGAGAAATAAGCTAGTAGTCAGAACTTTATTTTGTCCTACAGCTGTACACTTCTGAGGGTAAACTTGCCAGCTGCCCTGTTTAATAGCCCATCTATAATTTCTGTTATGAAATGAATGTATACTTAAATTTTAGACTTTTTGGACAAGTGGAGAAAGCTGACTTTTTACCTTGGTATACAAAGGGTCTTTTTCTCAGCATGTAAGTGGAATTCTCAGAACCAGGAAGACGGGCCAGTAAACTATATTAAAGATTGAAAATCAATAATAATGACAACATAAAGCAACCTTTAGTCTTATACACAGCAGACCTCCTTTGTCAATGCTAAAAACCTTACTTCTCTTTGCCTATCCTTATCTCATTAACTGGGATGCTCCCCACTCCAATCAAGAGAATGCTAGATTGCCTTTCTTTGTTTTCCTCCCTGATTCTGTTACTTTCCCCCACTTTTCACTCTTCAGAAGCTGGCCACCAATAGAGTTTAACATATCCTTAACTGTAAGACATATCTAACAGTAGGATTATAAGCAGGGTGCTTCTGAGATGCGAACATGCATGCAAGGCACTACCATGACCCCTACCTAGAACATTCTTTTTGTTCATCTGTCTAATATCTCCATTCTCTCACTAATGGAAGCTGGACTTTTTCCTTCAGAAACTAGTCCACATGTTCTGCAAGACACAAGGTATTAGAAACTGATTTCCGGGCCTCCTGGTGGCACAGCGGGATGAGCCTGCACTGTGAAGCATCCGTGGCACAGCAGCACGACTTCAATCTCCTCCAGGGAAGAGACACACATGGTGCGGCAGACCTCTCCTGCTTCACCCGCTGCTCCCCTCAGCAGTGTATTTCTGTCAATCTGCCTGTTCTGCTCCCCACTCTTGTCTCTGGTGAATCCTCTCACCTCCCGTACTCTGGCCTGTACCCCAGCCCTCCTATGCATAAATAAATTTAAAACAAAGAACGAAACTGATTTCCCAGTGAACTACATGGTGAATATGCTAAATGGGGTTTTTCTTGACCCTCACTGAAGATCTAATGGGGGTATTTCTCCAACTCTTACTGTGACAAATTTTGCTGTCTAGGTATGAGAATGCATTATATCTATCTGATTATAGACCTCTATCAGGTGACACTACCTGCTCTAACAGTAACATCAATCATTTAACCCAACAGAAAGTTGTTCTCATTTGTCTCAAGTTCAAATCAGATGTTTCTAACTCTTCTAAGCAGACATTCAATGAGCAGTCTCCTCTCTTGAAGAATTGATTTCCACTTGTATAAATATCAAGCTAGGAGAGGGAAAGAGCAGGGAGTTTCCCTGGGTCAGATTTCAGAGACCAGACTTGAACTATGCTCACATCTCATTTGCTAAAATTTAGTCATATGACCACACCTAGCAAGGGAGTCTGGGAAATGTAGTCTAGTTGTGTGGCCATCTAGGAGATAGTCAGCCACTCCAGGGCCTGTTGACAAAGTCTAGCAGGTGCTCTCCTCAACACCGAATGAACATACAAGGCACACATTCACATACCTTCAATGAAGTTTATGGAAAATACTTTGAGTCAGAAAAATTTACAACCATACTTAGATGTGCTGCACCTATGAAAATTATTTAAAAAAAAAGAAAATTATTTAATCCCAGGAAACAGAAAAATATGACTAACAATACCATTCTCAATGAGCCAGAGGTATGGTTCTTTGAAGCAGCTGTGGAATCATAAGCAGAGACAGACTGAGAATGAGGCAATGTTACAGATAGCAGAGGCGCTGTGAAAAATAATACCTCATAGAAAATATTGCATCTTGCTTTTCACATAAATATGTATGACAAATATTTTCCCAAGTCATTCAATACACCTTCACAACTTTTCATAGTTTATATTATACATCCAAATATTCATGATTGAGGTTTCTCCTCACAAGGCTTCATTTTTTGCCTCTACAAACTTTTAGCACCATATTTCTTTATTTATTCTTTTTAATAAACTTTAGAATTTAACATATACAGGTATGTTGGGAAAACTGATATCTCATGACACTAAATATTCCTATATATTCAGACTTTTTACTAAGAGGCCACTCATAAAGTTTAAAATATATATCTGTACATTCAGTTACCAGTAAACTTAGCAAGTCATTTAACCTTTTAAAATGTAAATTTCCTTGATGATATTAACCATAATAGTAATTTAAGGGATGTACTGAGTAGTAAATGAAATAATGACTGTAAATGTATGTCTCATAGTATCTGACGTAGTTATAACCATTCAATAAATTAGAATAATTACTACAGGTATATCTATATTTATTAATATTTATTTGTTCTTTTATGTAAATTTTATGAATATTAACATTCGTCTGAATTTTCTACTAATTACAGTTATGCAAGGAAGAATTTTGGGCATTATTTACAGTATTCTGATTATTAAATTCTACATTTTTTCAGTTGATTATCTTAGTTTTCCATATAGGCATTAGAAAATACTATTATAATAACTAAAATTCTGAATATTTTTTGTAATACATAAAGTTCATTTTAGTTCTTATATTACCAGAGTAATTATAAATTCTGGAAAACCCTTAATTCATAGTAGATATGCCTCTTATTTATTGTTGGGCTGTAAGTGTGAGAGCTATTTCTGTTAGTGTGGTGTGTAGGCCTGCTTGGAATATATAATGTATCAGTTTTTAAAAACTAATATTTTACTCATACACTTATTTTTTGTGGATGTTGCTTTTTATTTAAAAAAATTTAAATTATGGAGTTGCTTTTATCAAATATCTTTCTGTCATCTGTTATATGAAGTGATGTTTTTATAAGTTTTATCTAATGTTTGAATTAAATTAGCAGATGTTGTTGAACCATTTATTGCAGTAAATCTCATTTAGTTTTGATATATTCAATAAACTTCTGAGCTTGATTTTATAATATTTATTAAGGATAACTGCATCGAAACACATGAGTAGGATAGGAGTTTAATTTTTTAAAGTTCATTGCGTGTCAGATTTTGACATTGGGTTTATGCAACACTAGTTAAATGACTTGACACCTTTTTGGTGTTCTAAAATAATTTATATAGGAATAAATATTTTTTAATATTTGAAATTATTAGTCTATATAACAGCTGGAACTGGCATCTTTTCTGAAAGCAATTGTTGACAGTCATTTCAAATTTCTTAGTTTATTGTTTTATTCATATTTCCTTCTTTGATCTTCAGTTTATTTTTGTTATATTTCCTTGAAAATCATCTTTTTCACCAAAATTTTCTTATAAAAGAGATAAGTGAAAATATAGTGTCTTTTTAGTTAAAATTATTTCTCAATATAGAACCCAACTTCTCTATGTTTAAAATGAATAGATTAGGGGGACAATTTGCTGAGTCCATTGCGTACATCCTATGTTTACCTGTGAATGTCATGGTCAGCTGGGTGGATGATGTTAGTGGTGGAGGTGGTAAGTTTTTAGGGTCAGGTTCATATCTGAGACTTATCAAGGTTCGTAGCCTGTAGACTTTACTGACTGTGGAGACTGAAATGAGGGGTGTAGCAGCTTCAGAGACCCAAGACATTGTCTACTGTGATAGTTCCTTGAGCTTCCTCTTCTCTGCACAAAGCATTCCACAAGCACTTTCTATGTGGGAACTAGTCCCTTGCTGTTTAGAGGGCTAGGGTTTCACCCAGGAGAAATTAATGTGGTATAATATTGCATAACATAAAATAACAAAATAATGCAGGATAAATACTCTTAAACAAAGAGGTAATTCAATGGTCTATGTAGAGTTTAGAAGAACAGGTGATTACTTCTTTTTAAAGTACAGTGTAATGTAAAGGAAGATGCCATGCTTTTACACTGCTGGCCTCTGAGGCTATCACCTAGGCCTTGACTGTGCTAGTTCAGGAGGAGCTTGGGCGTGTGAGTGCTGGGCACATGTGCCTGATAGTGGACACCTGGAGTAGGCTGTGGGCATGCTACATGGGCACACCTGGACCCGGACGCTGAGACTATAAGGGCAGCATCAACAGAGACAGCTCCAGTGGAGAGTGCCTGAGAGAACAAGTGATGGCTATGAGAGGAAGAGGGCACAAGAGAACACAGGAGACAGCCCAAAGGAAAGAGCATATAGAGATTTGCAGGGAGTCCAAGTTGCTGCTGCTGGCTTGTTTCCTCTGCGTGTTATTAAAAATACTGTGGTGATGATGCCAAAGGCACCAAGGTTATCTTTTAAGCTGCTGTCCTGTAACCATCCCAGAACCTGTAGGTTCATCATCAGTTCAAGCAGTCTTTTTGTTGTCTTAGCTGTCCCCATGATGTTCTCTTCTGTACT
Organism: Galemys pyrenaicus; assembly: GCA_019455555.1. Taxonomy (NCBI): domain Eukaryota; kingdom Metazoa; phylum Chordata; class Mammalia; order Eulipotyphla; family Talpidae; genus Galemys; species Galemys pyrenaicus. Next base: position 2,076,290 of record JAGFMF010011796.1, on the reverse strand, counting down.
GTACTTTGCCAGTCCTCACTGTACTTCACCATATTCTACCGCCACACTTCAGCTGCTTATGTTGTCCCCGTGATGCCGGATTTATATACCCAGTCTCTCTGCACAGGTGCGCCCACCTATGCACGCTCACACCCTACTTGAGGTGCCTGCCCTCAGGCATGAGTTGACACTGATTGTGGGAGGGTGGAAAACCTGATAACCTTCATTTCCCCTACAGCTGCCTTGAAGCAACAGTGAAAATACCAGAACAGGTTTTCCTTTCTCTCCAGGAGTAGAGTTTCTATGGAAACTTTCATAAGCTGAATGGTGTAAAGCAAAGACAGAAGTACCATTAACTAACATGGAAAATTTTTGAAAGTGCCCTGACCCCCAAAATAACCTATCAAATCATAGTAAATCCCAAGTAACACAAAACTAAACACTATCATATAAGAAATGCAGGGACATGGGGTGAGTACTCAGCCTGTGTAAAGCGGAAGTAATGTGGGTTCACTGGCGTTTCACTTACCAGTCCTGGGAAGACAGCGAGCATATGGCGGGCTGTGGGGTGGTGTAAACAGATGCACAAAATAAATCGAGATAAAGCACAGATACCCGTGGACACAGTTCAAAGTTCTGGCAGCTGGATGTTGAGATACTGAGTGTAGTCCTGGGGAAGAGGCTTGGCAGGGCCCACTTGCTGTTCCCGTACACGCTGCCTCTGCTTCTGGAGCTGTTAGGGGGAAAGGTGGTCCTAAATGGATTATGGGTGTGTGAACTCCAACCCGTACTCCAGACCATCAGTGTTTCAAAACCACAAATCCAATAAGATAATTATTGAAGAGTAAATTACTGGAACCTGGGGGTGAAGTTAAGCAGCCAGGCTGGCTATAAAACCGAGGTGAGCCTTGGGCACACTCTCTCTCACAAAAAAGCCAGACCCCCTTCCTTCAAAGCCATTCATTCAACTCAAAGCTAGCCCTCAACGCACCACTGCTTAGATCTGGTAAAGTATAAATTTGTATCCCTTTCTTTTTCCTTTGGTGTTATTACTATTTTATTCCCTTTCTTTCATAAAATAAAACGTGCTAATAACTTTTGCCACGTGTACCTGGAGTTAGGACTTTTAAGTCTTCTGAGCGCACGAGTAAAAAACCCAGTGTGGGAAACCCATTTTATATTAAAGTTGCCCTGTAACAGTTTGGTGCCCAACGTGGTTTATTAAAGTTGCTCTGTAACAGAGCAGCAGACACAAAACACAGACACATACTAGTTTTGCTTTTCGCCTTTGTCACAGAAGCGGAAAACTTCTTTGGATTGCTTTTAGTTATCCGAAGCAGGTACTTGTTCAGTACAGGTCTCTCATGAAAGCAGTAAGGCATAATACGGATTTTCAAAAGGTTCTGTACCGTTTTAGACAGAACATCGGACGTCTTAAGTAGTTGTGACTTTTCTGGTGTCAGATTAATTATATATTCTGATTGCTCTCTTCATGAAAGAAAGCTGAGGTTTTCTGCATAAAGTCTGCTATGACTTTGCAAGGCTGACAATGGAAAAAGACTTCTACCTGAGAGTACTCTGAATCTCAGAGTTTTGACTCGTTTTTTCCTCTTTTTAATCGTAATTCCTTCTTAGTATCTTACTAATGACTACTGATGCCATAATAAGCTCAAAATATCATTTTTTTTAATTTCCCTATAGGGCAGCAGAGGGCAGGCTATAACATTAAAAATAAGATTGTCTCAAAGATAGCAAAATGGAAGCTAACACTAAAAATGAAAATGAACTAAACTTGCTTAGACAAAATACGTTTCATGGAATTCTTCCATGTGACCGAGATCCCTGTTCTCTAATGTGAAGGAATGGAGCTGAGTTGTAACCAGAAGGAAGAACTAAAGTACCCTGAACATCAGCCAGAAAGACTCTTAAATTGTTTTTCAGAATATCCACAACATGGGCTTTCTTTTTTTCCCCCTTCCTTCCTCCCATGCTCCATTCCTATTCTTCTAGCCATTCTACCTCTTTAGACTGGGCATGGAATTGAGAATCATTACTTTTTTACTTGTTCTGGGTGCTTGAGATGCATTTGGGAATAACTAATTTCCTGAAATCCATGCCTAAGGTAACAGTCTAGAGAAATGTAAGAATTTTCCCATTTGCCAAAAGCCAATGTCTAAGTCTCCTGCACAAAGTTGTCTTTCTTCTTTGGATGACTGACATTGAAATATTAACTCCCTTTAGCGGATAATCCCCACCTCTAACAATAAAACATTAAAAGAACTCCAAATTTCCTGTAGGGTCAAAAATAGAATACCAGGACAGAAACAGTTTTTAATCTTGCTTTCAATGTCTTCGAAACTAGGAGAAAAACATTAAGATGAACATATTCTAGAGTATGGAGGAAATCAAAACCATTCACATTTTTTGAAGATAAAATCTAAATTCCAACCATGACTTGAAAAGTCTTATAAGACTTGAACCCCACTTTCCTTTCACACTTGTTCCCCCATGTCTTCCTGTGCTTCTCACTCCATTCTACCCACTCTGGCTACCTTGCTCTTCTTTCAAAAATGCAGTTTTTTTTTTTCTGTCTCAAAGACTTTCTATTAACCCGACCTTTATTTAAAACTCACCATCTCACAAGATTCATTTCTAGTCATCACTGTATAATATCTCAACCCTTATATCCTGTCCTTTTACCTCGTTTTATCATGACCCAACTATATTATCAGTATTAATTTGTTTATACTGCATATATCACCTCCATTAAACTACAAGCTTCATGAGGACAGCCACTTAGCTCATGTCTTCAGGGACTTAGTAACTAATATTTCACACAGTGTCCCTATTGTATTATCAGTTTCTTTTTTCCAGTTCACATTTACATACATCATGTTTAAATCAATATTCCTAAAGCCAAATTGCAATTACATGACTGCCGGGTTCAAAGCATTAAATTGTTGTTTATTGCTTACAGAATTAAGTCAAAATTCCCCTTTGTAATTGAATGCATTCCTAGCCCAGCTTTTATATCATTATCACTCCTCACTATTTATTTTAACCAAACTGGAGTTTTCAGTGTGCTCAGAAAATGTATATCTCCACTTCCATATTTTCAAAATTTCATTCATCTTATAAATCTTAATTCAGATCATTTCTCCTTCATGAAACAATTTCCAGCCCTCTCAGATTGAGTGTGACTTGATGCCTCACTGAATCTCTGAAGAACTTGGCTTATAACTATTTATTGTACTTTACCTTGACATTTTTTCCCCTCTACCATTTCATTAGAAAACTAAGAACATGTGATACCCATCTCCACATGATGCCAGCAGAGCAGAGAATCTGACACCTGGCTGGCATTCTTTTACTGAGATCCTACCTGTTGATTGTAGGCAGTGTTGGTTGAGAAATAACTATTGGAGATAGAAACTATTATTAATTTTATTGCACACATGAGGGTAGGTAACTCATTCAAGGTCACAATGGTTGAACTAGCATTCCAGTCATATCATTCTCTCTCTCCAGGGCATATTCAAAGCACAGACATCAAAAAGTGAATGGTTTGAAATATCACTCTGCTATATTCATAGTGAAACCACAGAATCTGGGAATATAATATTTGATTATTTTGGGTGTATATTTTGGAAATGCTATTATTTTCTTATGACTGGTCATGAGGCTTTATTATTTTGAGCCTGGCACATCTCCCTGCTGTTTTATCTTTATGATGGAAATGGCATACTCTATAGATTTATAAGACTATTCTGAAAAATATGCATTTTATATTGCTGCAAAATTGAGTCACCTGATATTTTAAGCTAGTCAACATTGCTTGTTGAAGACAACCAAGGGACCAGGGAACAATTAGTCAGGAGACCTTGACAGCCAGAGAGTAAATTACATTTATGAGCATACTCTGGAGCCATCACAGAAAGCTCTTTAATGAGAACACAGTCTATTTGTTCTTGTTCATTAAACAATATATATATGGATATTGGTTGTTGGTTTATACAACACCCAGTTTTTGTTTTTACAGGTCAGATTAGAGATTCCTCACAAATATTGTTGTCTGTACCACTAGCAAGGAAAGATGAAATATATTGGTCAATGTATCAGCATTTCATAGACTGGGAGTTCACACTAATCTTTTGGAAGCACTTTGTACATTTTTATTAAATATTTTGCCATATGGTGTAATGGAAAGTATTTTAAACTTGAATTCAAGAGTCTAAATCTTCACTTTACAAGTTTATGATCTGGACAAGTCATTTTACCTCTCTGGCATAAAACAAGGATGGTAGATTAAATAAAATTTCTCCCAATTTAAAAATTATTATTGTATGTTGGTCACATATTGATGTGAAGGTGCAAATCTCTATTGTTTATAAAACCTAGTATAATTTAGAGATAGTCCTTTCTTATAGTTTCCATAATAAGTTTTTTAAGCTTCTGGAAAAGATAGTAAAATATGTGAAACAATGTCTTGGTGTTTTTATTTAGGAGAAGGACTGGGTTTGATATTATTGGTTCAAACCAAGTTCCAGAGTCCATTTAGTGCGGTAAATTAAGGTAAGTCATGTGCTTCTGTTTCCGGTAGTATACTGTTCTACTAGCTACACACATAGATAATACCTCTGAATATGGAAAAATAGACTGTAATGTATCTTCTCATTTATTATACAGTGTTCTGTCTAATAATGCATACCACTGGAATGTGTTCAATTAGAAGTAAAGGAAAATCCAACTAAATCTCTTGTAAAATTAAAGGAGTTCACTTAAAATGTGATATACCTTCTTTCAATGCTATTTAAAATACAAATCTTATATACACATGTATATGTATGCATCATATGGTTTATGTACATAATATACAAAAACATGCTGTTAAATGATTAACACATATGTAGCATAATGTATACATGACTTTATTTTCTCACTTAATATATTTTGTATTATAATTTATTAGAATGTATGAAACTATTACAATTATTTTAACTTGAAGGGTAGTTATCTGAGTTTAATAGGTCCCTATTATATGGACATTTAAGTGATTTCTAGATGTTTGAGAAAGACAACATTATTTGCAAAGCGGCTCCCAATCCAGGTCACTTATGGCAAAAATACATCTTGCTTGTCCCTCTTGGCCAAATTTTTGTGTGAACATGTTTTTTCTGAGGAAATGTCCAAGACAGCAATTGGTAGGTCAGAAGTAGTTACACATTTTATATTTTTTAAAAAAGATCTTTTATTTATGTATACAAGAACTGGGGTACAGACCTTAGGTGCAGGGGATGAGAGGATTCACCAGAGACAGAGAGGAGAACAGAACAGGCATATTGACTATGATACACTGCTGAGGGGAGCAGCGGGCGAGACAGGAAAGGTCTGCTGGGCCATGTGGGCTACCTCCATGACTGGGGATCACACTTGTCTTGAAGTGGCTAAGGATAGCTTCATAGTGAATCCGTTGCACCAGGCCCCACATTTCATACTTTAAGAAACTACAAAACTATTTTCCAGAGTGACAATACTATTTTATATGTGTGAGTGTTCCAGGATCTTTGCATTCTGAACAGCACTTGTTATTCTTAGTACGTGGTGTTATTCTTACTTACATGGTTAAAAAGATGTCCATCTTTTCATGTGTCTGTTAGATGTCTTTTTATATATTTTGCCCATTGTCTGATAGGAATTGTTGTTACAGATATTGACTCTTCGTCAAATTTATGGTTGACAAATATTTACTCCCACTCTGAAAACCGTCTTTTTTCTGTAGAAATTTTTGAATAAATCTGTGTCTATAATAATTAGTGGTATTTTGGTGGGAACTGCATTCAACCTCTAGGTAAACTTCCAATGTTGAATCTTCCAAAACATGAAATGGATATGTCTCTCTTTGTTTTAAAAGTTTTACTTTCTTCCACAAGTATTTTATTATAACTTCCTGCATATAGACCCTACCCATATTTTGCCTAATACATACCTGTGGTTTTATTTTCTTTGACATTAATATAAGTGGTGTTAAGATTTTAATTTTGGTTTCCACATGCATTTGTTGGACTCTAGATGTCATTATTGCACATTGGTCTTATGTTCTGTGACATAGCTAAATTCTGTTATTTCTAGGAGTTATTTGTACATGTCTTGAGGTTATCTATATAGACAGTAAGATCATATGACAATAGGAATGATAACTTTATCTCTTTGTAATCTGCATTCTATTTACCTAGCTAGCTATCTGTCATCTATCTGTCCATCGACCCACGCATCCATTCATCTATGTATCCATCCATTTATCCTGTAGAAGCTAATACATTTTTAGTATTGTGTCTAACAAGAGTGGCAAGGGCTGACATGCTTGCTTTGTTCCTGAACTCAGGGAGAATGCTTTAGTGTTTCACATTTGTGTATTTCTAGCTGTAAGGTTTCTATAAATGCTCTTTACTAATTTGAGGTAGTTCTCTATTCTTCACTTACTAATTTTTTTTAATGCTTTTACTATCAATTGATATTATCATATGATTTTTTTCTTCTCTAGTGGATTACATTGATTGATTTTCTGTTGAATCAGTCTTGCATAGCTGGAATAAATTCCACTTAGTCACAGTGTATAATTCTTTTTATATATTGTTGAATTTGGCTTACTAATCTTTTGTTGTATATTTGTGAGTTATGTGAATGTGAAGTATTTGTAGGTTTTTTATTTTTATACTTTGTCTGACTTTTGATATCATAGTACTACTAGACTCAAAACAAATGCATTGAAAAGTGTTGTTTCAACAACAACAAAACTTAATAAGACCAAAAAGCCGGGATAAACCAAAGGGACCATGGGGGAGGGGAGGGAAAGGGGGGAGGGCAAAGACGGGGAAGATGCCAGAGGGTGCACAAGGGACTGAGGTGATGGTGCACGGGTGAAATGGTGGTGGGTACCCCCTGGGGACTACAAATGATGTCAAATATAACTAATAAAAAAAAAAAGAAATTGTCAGACGGATAAAGATAAATACCATATGGTTTCAGTTATATATATGATGATAAATAAAACAAAAAATAAATAAATAAATTCTTAGACATGGAAAACAGATTGGTGGTTACCAGAGGGGAAAGAGATTGAGGGGGGATGGTCAGTGAAACAGTAATGCTGGTGGGTGGAAACTAGAGTTTTGGTGATGATTGTGAAGTAACTTTTACAGATGTAACTAAAAATGTTGTGCACCTAAGAATGGAACTTCCATAGGATCCAGCAATCCCACTCCTAGGAATATACCCAAAAGACACAAAAACTCTGATTCAAAAGAATACCTGCACCCCTATG
>JAGFMF010011796.1:2007645-2054562 GCA_019455555.1 Galemys pyrenaicus | reverse complement strand
CTCCCTGGCCGGCAGCAGGGACCGAACTCGTGCTGCAGTGGCTGCGGTTTGCTTCATAGTGTGTTGCTTAACCCACTGCGCCACCGGGGAGGCCCTTAATTTATATTTCAAACCAGCTCTTGTATTTGTTGATATTTTTTCTATTAATTTTCTATTTTCTGTTCCAGTTAACATTATTTCTCTTATTTTGTTGAGTTGAATTTTCTCCTTTTTCTAGTTTTCTAAGGTAGATATAATTGATTATAAATCTTCCTTTCTAATTTTGCTTCATGTCACAAATATTTTTTGAGTTGTGTTTTCAATTACATTTCACTCAAATATGTTTAAATTTATCTTAATATTTCATCTTTGAATCATTTGAAAATAAGAGGTACATTATTTTAATTTTCCAAAGTATGGTATATAGTTTTTTTTTTGTTTTTTAAACATTTATATTGCTTGATGTTCTATGAGCTTCCTATATTTGTGGCTTGGAGTCTTACATTAATATGGGAACATTCTCAGTTTACTTAAATATTTATTTTAAAAGATATATTTATTTATGCATACAAGAGCTGGGGCACAGGCCAGAGTCAAGAGATGGTGAGGGGATTCACTGGAGACAGAGCAGTGAGCAGAACAGGCAGATCAACTGGAATATATGGCTGAGGGCAGCAGTGGGGGAGGCAGGAGAGGTCTGCTGTGCCATGTGGGTCCCCTCCCTAGCTGGGTATCAAATTAGCATTTCTGTGCCACAGATGCTTCACAGGACGGCACTCAATAGCTACGTGCACCACCAGGGTAGCCCAAAATAAATATTTTAAATATTTTTTTTTTTATTGTCCTAGTGTTCACAATATCAGAACTTTTAGAGTTGTTCCACAGTCCATGGATAATTTGATCTGCTTTTAACAATCTATGTTTTCTTTGACTTTTGTTTTTCATAATTCTTTTGATATATCCTCTAGTTCAGAGATTCTTTCCTCAGTTGTTTCTAGTTTAATACTAAGCTCATCAAAACATTCCTTTACTAGAATTTTATTTATAGAATTTTTTTAAGTTTTCTTTGTTAGAATTTCTAACTCTGCTCAAATTGACCATCTGTTTTTTGTGTGCTGTCTTAATTCCCAGTCTGATAATTCCAAAATCACTGCTATGTGAGGTATCTTCCAGTTTTGATTTTTGCGTTATAGTGTATCTTGTAATTTTTCTTGATTGCTGGACTTACATATCAGGTAAAAGGACCTGCTATAAATACATTTTTAATAATGTGATGGGAAATCATATGGAAAGGGAAAGCATTATATAGTCCTATTATTAGATTTCAGTCTTTTTGTAAATCTATGAAACTGAATTGTGAACTTCCCAAGTGTTACTAGAATTTTTTGTTCCCTTTAGGTGGGAGAGGAGGGCTAGAGTACATTAGGTTAGGTTTTTCACTTCTGACATAGAAGTTTAAAGCAGGCAGGAATTGGGTAGTTCCCTAACCCAGTAACTTGTTTTCTGGCTAGCTGGTTTTCTAGACAGATGGGCCATATTAAGAACAGTGCTTTTGAACCTCCCTGGTGGTGCAAGGAGTTAAGTCTCAGCACTTTGAAGCTATCCACAGCCACTGCAGCATGAGTTTGATCCTTGGCAAGGGAGCTGACCCACATAGCACAGCAGACCTCTCCTGTCTTACTACTGCTCCCCTCAGCAGTATATTTCAGTAGCTCCACCTATTCTGCTCCCCACTCTGTCTCTGGTGAATCCTTTCACTCTCCCCACACCTCTGACCTGTACCCCAGTTCTTGTATGCATAAATAAATAAACCTTAAAAAAGAACCATTTCTTTTGTATTACACCTATGAATGCAGATGTTTTTCACAGTGGCTGGACCATTCTATATTCCCACCAACTATGTACTAGTTTCCTTTCTCTGCACACCCTCATTAACACTTCTTTCTGTTTTTGTATTTGTTTTGTTTTGTAGTGAATCAAACATGTGTAAGTCAGTATCTCATTGTATTTTTTTACTTGAATTTTCCTGATAAGTCTTGATGAAAATTTTTACACTTGCCTTTTGGGCAACTCCATGTCTTCTTTAGAGAGTATCTATCTAAATTTTCTGCCTGTTTTTTTTTTTTTTTTTTTTGATTCGGTCGTTTGTTTTCTTGTTGTTGAGTTGCATGAGTTCTTTCTAGATTTTATTTATTGACCTCTGTCAGATATATGATGTGCAAATATTTTTTCCCACCCAATAGGGTGACTTTTTGTATTAATGTAGTTTCCTTCACTGTGCAGAAACTTTTTAGTGTGATGTAATCCCATTTATTTATTTTTGCTTTTGTTTTCTTTACCATTTAGATGACTCCATAAAGACATCCCTGAAGCCAATGTCATGGGTTCTTGCCTATATTATGGCTTCCAGTTATATATCCAAGTCTCTAATCCACTTTGAGTTAGTTTTTTTGCATGGTGTGAGATAGTGGTCTGCTTTCATTCTTTGGCATGAGGCTATCCAGTTTTCCCAATAACTTTTGTTGAGGAAACTTTCCTTTGTACACTGTATTCTTTTGGTTCCTTTGTTTAAATTAATATTCATATAGACACCCCCATGTTCATTGCAACATTATTCACAATAGCCAAGTTATGGAAAATACCCAAGTGCCCAATGACAGATGAATGAATAAAGTTGATGTTATATATATATATTATATATAATATATATCATCTCTCTGTTACAGGGCAACCATAATATAAAATGGGCTTGCCTGACTGGGTTTTTACTTGCATGCTTGAAAATTTTTTATAATAAGTTTTAACTGCAGGCACACATAACAAAAGTTAATAAAGGGTTTTATTTATAAGAGAAGGGGAAATGGTGTAATGAATAATAAGAAAAGAGGGATACAGATCTGTAAATGTTTTACTAGTGTTTTGGAGCTGGAACCCAATGGCATGTTTCCCCCATAACATATCTAATCTTCTTTATATATATGTATTTTATAATGAATTACTAGTCTGCTACTGAAAAGATGAAATTTTACTATTTGTGACAACATGGATAGGACAGGATGGGATTATGTTAAGCAATATAAGTCAGAAGGAGAGAGGCAAATATTGGATTTTACTCTTATGTGGAATATAAAGAAATAAAACAATGAATATACAAAACCAAAACAAACCCTAGAAATATGACTACAGAACTGAAGCTACCAGAAAAGAAAGAGGGAGTTGTAGATATATGAGTGTACGGGTCAAAAGGACAGTGGTGGAGGACTATGAGAACTTTGGTTGGTAGACATGATTTGATAACATACATTTGAAGGTGTCTACCTATTTTCCTAAATCATGTACAGTGTTGTAAACTAACATTACCTCAACAAAAAAAAAATTCAATTTTAAAAAAAGGAACAAAACACTGACATATTTCCAAATAGTTCCTTTACTCCTTGTTGGACGTATGAAGAACTTTATCCCTAATATTTACTGTGGGAGTCCAGTCAAATTCCCAGAGATATATCTCACATTATGAGGCCTCCCTTTGACTGGGTCAAGAAATTTTGACACTCACAGTTGTCCCCAGTGAACTATAGCAATGCATCAGCTATAGTTTTACGTTTTCCCACCTTCACATTGGTCCCCATGGTGGCCTCTACTTGTGAGTCTCCGCTCCAGAATCTGTGATTCTTTGCATTCACCTATCTGACTCTCAATCTTTTTTTTAAATTTAATTAATTATATTTGACATCATTTGTATTCCCCAGGGAGTACCCACCACCATTCCACTTGTGCTCTTTCTGCCCTCATCCCTGTTTTTGCCCTCCCCTCCTTCCCCTTCAATCTTTTGGGCAGTGGTTTGCCCTTCTTTCTCCTTTCTTATGACTTGTTGATTTTTCTACCTGTTGAAATTGTTATTTTTCAGAGTGGTGACTTCTAGCCTTCCAGCTCCTTACATTTGGAACCAGAAATGGAACTCCATTTATTACTTGTTGAAGCATCATTTTCTTATTAATGTTAAGAAACTTTAAAAAATATACATAAGTGAGTTTTTCTATTCTGTTGTATATGGAATGTACACCCTCTCAGCTAGGATATTATGGGTAACTGAAAGCTAAAACAATGATGACAACTTAAGTTCACTTACTCCTGCCCCTGAGACTCTTTGCTGGTGTGACTCCCTTAAGACCTTTCAGCACAGGCTAATAAGAAGAAAGGCACTAAAACATGCAGGGGCTTTGGCTCTCATCCACCTTAATGTTGGATTTATCAATTCAGATCCTTCTCAGTAAAGATTATACATTCCAAGTGATCATTCTCTGTATTTAAGATTTAAACCTCTTTGTGCTGCGCTCTTTCACAGGGCTCTTTCTTATGTTGATAGGACAGTTATGGAGGAGATGTAGTACAGGGATGTCCTGAACACTTGAGGAGGCATCAAGTTGTCAGTCATGAGAAGTTCTAGAGTCACTTGATGGAGGCCGTGTTGAAAGAATTACATGAGGGCAGTGTAACAGGGAAATGGCGCAACCCTCTGGCATTATCGTTATGCTTTTTAGAAGGACTGGCAAACTCACCTAATATTTGTTCAGTCAATCTGTGCTGTCCAAAAATCACCATCTTCTCCGTTTAGAGACAATAGGAGTCTCCCTTGCTAGCTTTCTCTGACAATTTCCTGTCACACATTTGCAAAGCTAGTCAGACATACAGACAGGCGCCTTTGACAGAACAAGGGTGACATTTCAAAGAAAGAACGATGATGGGATGCCTAAAAACATTCCCAAAATAAGCACCTTTGAAAGGTACAGTGGAAATTTCATAGCGGCAGCCTGGTATTTCACCATGTAGGGCTATCCATCGAATCCTTTCATGCAGCTCAACATGAGTTAAATTATGTAGAAGTTGCAAATGCCAAATCACAGAAAGGTGAATTTAAAATTCTTATTTTACAGCTCTGAATTAGTGTGGACACTTCCCATCAAGAAGGACATTTGTTTCACTTGAGTTCTTGGCACAAATATTGCTCTTTTATGAACAAATTGCAACTGGAAAAAATGATGTTCCCCACAGGTGACGGAAGGTATTACTTTTACATTCTCAATAACTAAATGAATATGTATTTTTGATAGCTCCTTTAGAAATGCCTTCCTTGCAGGGAGTTAGAAACTATAGTTACCACTATTTGAAACTAGGCTTTAAGTACCAAGAAATAGCTTGCCCTTTCCATAATACAGAATTGAGCAAGAAAGTAAGATGCTGTTAGTGACTAGATTGCCAGTTTGGGAGGTATGTAATAGTGTGATTGAGCTCAGTAAGGGCAGAGCCAACCCTCTGGCTGTTTTCTTCACACTAGAGTGTAATTCTTATTGATGGGCTAGCATATATGTTAGCTTATCCATTCAGAGGGTCCCAGGTTGTGGGAACAGGGGTATACTGACTTTCTTCCTGACTTGAATTCACACACACAACAAACTGATCGTTCCTTGCTTATGTCTTCTCAATGAGAGGTTGAAAGTTTAGGTTTCAAATCTAGTTTGAATCAAACATTGGAAATTTCTCAACTCCCTAACTTCTAAATTCTTAGGAAATTGCAAAATATGAATTAATGCATATTTTCATCATAACTTCTTCTACTCCAAAATCTGCCCTTCGGGTTAAAGCTGAAGATGTGATAATTGCTTCTAAGGCTGCTTCTAATACATACATCTCCACTCCTTTTTTTCTTTCCTTTGCTCCAAACACATAGGCTTCTTTCTGGGTCTCTGATATGCCACACCCACCCCACAGAACATTGCTGTTGTTCCCTTTCTCTTGTCCTGACTTACTTATTCACTGAGAACCTTATCATTTCACTGTATCTAAAATTACAGCTCCTACACCTCCCCAGAATGCTCCTTCTGCATTCTTTACTTTTCTCCATTGTATATACCATATCAGAATGTTCTCTATACCATACATTTTGATTATTGTACAGACACACATACCTGCATGCATATGTACAAGCACACAAGACTGAAAAATCACAAGCATGAAAATTTTGATTTTAGTATACACTGCTGTATCTCAGGGCCAAGAATAATGTTTGGTTCACAATAGATATTTCAAAATTATTTTTGAATGAATATATAGTAACCATTTTTATGAATTTAAGTTTCTTACTTAATTCTTATCCTAAAAGGAAGAGATCATTTAAATTCCATTTTATAGATGATGAAAGTGAGGTTTAAAAGCCTTCAGTAGTAGAGCCCACAGATCTACAACTGAAGTGCAGTTCACTGGTACTAAAGGGATTCTATACTAAAGTATTTTGAAAAACTAATAATTTTGTAAAGAAATCAATAAATAATTAACATGTTTGGGGAACTTTAATCAATTTTTGTGTATTTGGATTTTCATATATTGGCTTTATTCAAAGTCAATATGCATATGATTTAAGGTCTCATATCTCTTTTTCTTAGTCTGGAAGTTCAGGCTTCCAAAGTTCTAAATAAAGCAAAGCAGAGTTCCCTATAAACACCCAGGAAGTAAAAGCTGCAAACATCTAACAGAAATATTCAAGGGAGAAGACAGCCAAAATGCCACATGGGTGAGGAATAACTTCAGGGTTCTATCAAAGGAGCCCTTCAAGTTTTATATATTGATCCGAACACAAGGGAACTATTCCTAGAAATTTAATTTGACATTTGTAATCAATAGCAGTCAGATGTCACTACAGTGAGGGAAGAAAAAAGATGACTTAAAAATTAGTCGTGAATTTATAATTACATTAATGAATAGAAGTAATTTATTGAATTAATGTTTCCAGAGTCTAAAGAAAATCAGCCTGCCACAGCATATTACTGAAGGAATGGAGAGGTGGGATCTTGTTTTTTTCTAGATTAATTCACCTATTCCGTCCTCATTCTATTATCTGGCCTTTTGTGCTTCACGTTCTGAGAGGTGTGATCATTTTTATCTATAGACTACTCATCAGTAGCCATGTTCAGAGCTTGAACCATTTAGGGACTCCCCTACAATAAAAATGTTTTTTTTTTAATCTTTATTATCTTATTTTTACCCAAAAGTTGTACAGAAACTTTGTTTTGGTGAGGGAATGATTTGGTAGAATAATGAAGAAAAAACACACATAGTAGGAGCTACATGGAAAGAATGAATCAGTCAGAACTCACTGTCATTGGGAGTATCTCCAAAAGAAAATAATCCACATTGTCACAGGGCACATGGGCTGAAAACAACAAATTTGTCCTTAATGCTGTAATCATGGAGACTTTAGAGTCCCTTCTTCAATGTGGACTCTTTTTTCTACACCATTCCTTTGACAATTTACCTGGTTTCAGTTAATGCTGTAATCATGGAAACTTTAGAGTCCCTTCTTCAATGTGGACTCTTTTTTCTACACCATTCCTTTGACAATTTACCTGGTTTCAGCATTTGAGGTGACTTCTTGATGATTGCAAGTTACATCTCTGGCTTTGATCTCTTCTTCCAACTGTTTAAATGATTCTATCTTCCTTCCTACCCAGCACACATATTTTGAGGTTTAATAAACACCTCACACTCGACATGCCTAAAATAAAAAGTTGTGATTTTTTTTCTCCAAAGATGATTCTCTACTAATCTTCTTTATGTCAAGTCCATCCTTAAGACAGAATCATCCTTAACTCTTCTCTTTTATTAGAACTGATAGGCAAGCTAAAAAAATCCTTGTCACCAAAATATGTATAGAATCTGACTAATTTTTGCCATTTTCTCCTTAGATCCCTGTGTCAAAACATCATCTTTTACCTGGATTATTGCAATGGCTTCACCTTGCTTTTGCCCTTTCCAATACCCAGCCCTCACTCACAGTCCATTCTCAACAGAGTAAGCAGAATTGTTCTTTCAAAATACAGGTGAGTCATGTCCCTCCTCTACTCCAACTTCTGTTATGTTCCCCATCCCACCTATAGTAAAAGTCAAAATTGTACAGTGGACTCTGTGTAACATCTCATGTAATGAGACATGATGTCTCCTGTAAGTTGGCTCACCTGGAATCTCACTCATATCACCCTCTGCAACTTTTCATTCTTTCTTGGTCACATTTTACATTCTTGCTCTTTCTTGTACATGGCAAACATATTCTCATCTTGGAATATTTGAATGTGCTGTTCCCTCTGTCTGGTTTTCCCTCCTGAAGACAATGTGGCTTCATTATTCAGTTCCTTCAGTTCACTGTTCATATGATATATGGTGGATGATGCAGCTGGAGAGGTCTGTGAAATTGCAGTTGCCTTCCTCCTACCTCTACCTCTGGACTCCTTATCCTTAGTTTTTGCTTTCTATTTCTCCATGGTTTTTTATCACCATTCAGGCTACATATATTGGCCTGCTTCCTTCACCACTATTTTCCTACTGGAATTTAAGTTCCATGAGGACAGGAACATTTCTGTTGTATCTTTTTGCAGCTGTATTCCCAGTGTGTAAGACAATGCTTCATTATATAATTTGGGTGAATTAAAGGAGTTATAGTTATCATTCATTCCAAAGCATTCTAAAGGACAGCTGTATTTGCCATCTGGAGTCCAAATCTCTGAATTACTCCCCACTGCCATACATATCTTTTCAGCACTGCAGGACACTGTGATCTGGGTTCCACTTTTGGATTTTTATAACTAGTGAATTAACAGAGAATTGAACATTTTTCATAACCTCTCTATGATATGATTTTAAAAGATTATTAAATAAGATAATATCTGGCTGTACATAGAAAATTTGACTTTTTAGTTACTTAGAGGTCTTTCTTTGCCATATTACCTGAGTTTGCTAGAACAAGATGCAGATCTTAGATAATCTAGGAAAAATAATTCCATTTATAAACATTTTCAGGCAGCTCTCATGACATTGTTGGTAAAGTACCAGTAATAATTGATAGTGAAAGTTGGTATTTGCTTCCAGAAAAGCAGTAAGAGGAGAAATCTGTGATGTCCTCTTGTGCTCAGCACTATACCACAACTATGCCAACAATCTCTCTGACAGACAGGTTCAGGGGAGGGGACATCTGTCTTTTTTGGTCATAAGCCACTTGGTTCTTCTCCATTCAGACTGCTAAGGGAACTGTGGTCAATAATAAATATCAGGTATTTTCCAGTAATAAATAAAAACTCATAGGTACATCTATTGAGGGGACACATGTTCATATATCTGGGATGAATTTCTGAAAAGACAGCAAGTACTTAGCTTCACTAAGAACTATTTCAACATAAAAATATTATTTTAGTTCCAAAACAAATATTTGTTTAGTTTCAGACCAAAGGGACATTCTCTGCAAAGAACAGGATAGAATGTAAGTCTGATTATTTTGAAATAATACTGAGTTGGAATTGAAGAGCTTTGCCTCTTATTTGGGTGACATTGAAATTGAACCTGTCTTCCTATGTTTATCACATCAAAAATTTGTATTAGTCTCTGTTCCTACTACATTGGATCAGGAAAATCTAAACCTATTCTATGCCTTTCTAATGTCTAATATCATTGATGTTTTCTTCACCTAAAATTCCCTTTTTATGTAACTCCAAATAATGAAACTTTTTGAAACTTTTAAGTACAACTCAAATACAGCCTTTTCCATAAAGCTTTCTCTATTACTCCTGAGTAAAAATTAAATTTTTGCATCTTTGGGTTCCCATAACTCCCATAACATACACATACAGATACACTCATACATTTATACTTTCATATGTATAAAGTCATATCTGAATTTGGAAGACCATAGCTTTAGGAACCATTCTTTCAACTTCTCACTCTGTGGCTATGTCTATTCGTTGGAGTCCCTGAACCATGGCTAGCAGTCCCTGCTTGAATTATTCCTACCACAGTGCTATTGCCACCTCACAGGCAACCTGCTCTTTTGGTCTGGATTTGGCTTTTTGCTAGCATCAACTTGAACCAGGCAGAGTATTCCTTCTCCAGTATGTGGGCTATAGCAGAGGTTTTGTTTTGGTTGGTGTGTTAAAAAAAAAGAAAAAGAAACCCTTATCTAACAATAGGATAGTGATGGCCTACTAAAAGATTTTTCATTGACAATTGAGGCAGAAAATGTGCTATAATTAATAGGAACTCCAAGGAAGAATTAGATGGTTGAGATGGTGTTTCAGTGAATAAGGGAGTTTTTTAATCATTTTTTCTTTTCAGGATTTGAAACAGCTTAGCTGCAGTAAAGAAATTTTCTGGAGATATTTATTGAGAAATGGCTATTGGGACTTCAGTCCCAAATGCTACTTCTCAGGTGGCTGGCCCTGCTCTTATTCCCTTCCACCACTTATTCCCTTTCAACACTTACCATACTTCATTGTGATCATTTGATCGGCATGAATCTTCAATTCAGTACCAGATTGTGAACCTGGAAAAGCCTAGTCATCAAGGTTGTCTTGTCAATCACTCTACTCCCAGGGCTAGCAATTATTTGCAGAATGGATAAATGATTGTGTGTGATAATAGTATGTAGTGGGTTACCATTTATTTCGGAAATTGGTGTATTCTTTTGAAAATTCCTGCTCACCACTATATAAGTAAAATATTTCTTTGAATCAATCTTTTCTTCTCTACAAAGTGATCATTTAAATGATACAATTTAAAATTTTGTCTTATGACTTCCACTTACAAGTTAGAGTAGAGAAAATAATTTCCCTGATAGGTTTAGAACTAAAATCATGGAGAATGGAGCCTGGGAAATAGGATTCAGTGAGTAGTGTGTAGTGGAAAATTATATACACACTTAAATGAACATTAATTAGTCTATTACCACGGTCTTAAAAGCTATGAAGGAATCAAAAAATCATGTATGTATATATAGAATACTGATATAAGTTGTGTTCTTAGAAACCTCAGTAATGTACTAAATTATTGACTGATAGATAGAATTGCTTGAAGTAATAACAGATTGATGTTGATGAAGTAATAACTGGAATTACTGTTTGCTATGATTTGAATTAATTAAGCAAATATTGATTGAGTACTTATTAGGAGAGCCACAATAATAAATGATTTATGTCTGCTAATTGATTTGATCTTTTCAGACATATGATTATTTTCATTTTAAAAATGAAGAAATTAAAGGTCAATTATATGTAATTTGTGAGAGATTTTGTAGACAGTAGTTGGCAAAGTTGAATTTTAATTAAATTGTATTTATCTAAAACCTAAGAAATTTTTTTCATATCATAATGGAAAGAGAAGAGAAAATTTCAAGATATGTACAAAGATCAAGAGATATAACATGTATGATAAACAGGAAGATATTTGATACAGTAAGTAATGATGGGAAAAGATAGTAATGGTTATATATAGATAAGGAAAGGAAATTTGGAGCTATATCTAAAAGATACATTAAATTGCTCTATGCATACTGATTCTGCCTGCAGTGTGGCTACAAGGTAAGTAATAAAGAAGTAAGAGAGGCTGAAAATGTAGCCATTACTGGATAAGTCCTTTAAAGACCTTATCCAAATGAAGACAAACAGGATACATTATTGAGTTGAAGAATTCTTCCATAAGAATTAGAAGTTTTTATAAACTCTGTAATTTTAATATCTTTCTCAACTTGAAGTCTAGGACCTTGTGTTTTTTTGTTTTTTTTTGAAGATTTCATTTAATTCTGCATAGAAGAAATGGGGTGTAGGTCAGAGGTATGTGGGGTAGGGGTGGTGGGGAGAGGATTCACCAGAGACAGACTCAGGAGCAGAACAAGACGTCTACTGAAATATACTGCTAAGCAGTGAAACAGGAGAGGTCTGCTGCTGCACCATATAGGTTAGCTCCCTGGCCTGGGATCAAACGCAGATCTTCACAGTGGGCCGTCGTGGTAGTAGTGCTGAGGCTTAACCCATAAGCCACCTGAATTCTAGGACTTTGAAGGAGAGAGTAGAATAAGGGGAACTGAATAACTGTATGTACATCAGCTTGAAAAGAAGATAATTGGTTTTCAAATCATAATTGTAAAAACCAGTTGCATTTTTATATGCAATGAGCTAGAAGAAAAAGAAATTAAACAAATATTATCATTTACAGTTGCATCAAAAAGAAGTAAATATGGAGGAGTAAACTTAACAAAAGAGGCGAAAGACCTACACAATGAAACCTTAAGACAATGTTAAAAGAAATACAAGATGCACACAATAAAATTGAAAAACAGTACCTGCTCATAGATTATAGAAGGATTTCCATTGTTACAATGACCCCAAATAGGCACAGTAAATCCTAACCAAAAAAATAAATAAATGACAGGAGGCCAGGTGGGGGGAGGGGAGGAACGAGGGACTAGGCATCACAGTCCCAGACTTGAATCTATACTACAAGCTATAGTAGGGTTTCTCTGATAATCCTATGTATATGCTTTTTGTCCTTTTAATGCACTATTGAGTTTGATTTGCTAAAATTTTATTGATATTTTTGCAACTTTGTTCACTGGGGATATTGGTCTCTAATTTACTTTCTTATCTGCTTTTGATATCAGTCATGTTGGCTTCATAAAATGTGCTTGTAAGTATTTTCTCTTCCTCACATTTTAGGAGATATTGAGAATGATTGTTATTCAACTTGTAGGTTTGGTAGAACTCTATCAAATCATTTGGTCTTGAGCTTTTGTTTTAGAGGATAATTTTGATTACTGTTTCCATTCCTTGCTTGTAATTGGTCTGTTCGGGTTTTTATTTCTTCTTGATTCAAGTTCAGTTGGTAGTATACCACTAAGAAATTGTCCACTTTTTCTATGCCACAGAATTTATGGTGTATGGATATTCATAGTAGTCTCTTATGATCCTCTGTATTTCTGAGGTGTTTATTGTTACTTCTCTGTTATTTTTTATTATACTTATTAGAGTTTTCTTCCTTTTTTTCTAAGTTAGTCTATCTATAGATTTATTTTATTTTTTCAAAGAACAAGCTTTTGGTATCACCAATATTTTGAATTGTCTTTTTTTCTTTTTAAGTAATTTATTTATTTATGCATACAAAAGCTGGGGTACAGGCCAGAGTGAATGGGAGGTGAGTGGATTCACCAGAGACAGAGTGGGGAGCAGAACAGACAGATCAACTGAAAAACACTGCTGAGGGGAGCAACAGGGAAGACTGGAGAATTAAGCTGCTGCACCATGTGGGACCCCTCCCTGACTGAGGATCTTAAGTGGCACTGCAGTGGCTATGGAAGCTCCACAGTGTGGTGCTCAACCCCTTGAACAACCAGGGAGGCCCTGAACTGTCATTTTAATATCTATTTAATTTATTTCTGTTCTAATTTTAATGATTTCCTTCTATTTTTTTCTTCTTTTTGTTATTCCTTTTCTATATCTTTAAAGCTGCAATGGTAGATTATCTGTTTGAGTTCTTTCTTGTTTCTTATTGTGGGTCTGTAGTGCTATATATTTCCCTCTTAGAATTGCTTTTTCTGTGTCCCATAGGTATGGGTAGATTGTGTTTTTAATTTCTTTTAAAGATTTATTTATTTACACATACAAGAAGTGTGTGGGGGTTGTGAGAGGACTCACCAGAGACAGAGTTGGGAGCAGAACAGGCAGATCTACTGAAATACACTGCTGAGGGAAGCAGCTGATGAGGCAGGAGAGGTCTGCCACACCATGTGTGTGGGTCATTTCCCTGACTGGGGATCACATTCATGCTGAAGTGGCTGAGCATGCTTCATAGTGTGGTGCTTAATCCCATGTGCCACCAGGGAGGCCCCAGTTTGTGTTTTTATTTGTTTCCAAGTATTTTTTATTTCTTTTTTGATTTCCTCATTACTCCAATTGTCATTTGGTAATGTTGTTGAGTTTCCACATATTAAATGTTTTCATTGTTTCCTTTTTGTGGTTGATTTCTAATTTGATACCACTATGATCAGAAAAGATAGTTCATGATTTTCGCCTTCATGAATTTGTTAAGCCTTGCTTTGTGGCCTAACATGTGGTCTATCCTGGAGAAAGTTTCACGTACACTTGAGAAGACTGTGTAACCAGCTTTTTGTGGGAGCAATGTATTATAAATGTTAAGTCCATGTGGTCTCATACTTCTTTTTAAGCTCCTGTTTCCTTGTTGATCATCTACCTGGCTGATTTATCCATTGATGAACATGGAAATCTGAAGTCCTCTTCAGTGATTTACTACCATATAGTTTGGTTTTATATCTATCTATTGATATACATATATATAACTTTTGTTTGGAGCTTAAATGGGTCTCCTGGTAACAATACAAAGGTGGGTTTTGTTTTCTCATCCAGTCAGACACTCTGTTTTTTGATTAGTGATTTTAATTCATTTACAATTAAGGTGATTATTGATATATGATGATTGATACTGTCATTCTGACTTTAGTTTTGTTGATTCTTTCAATTTCCTCCCCTTTTGTGTATATTTTTCCCTTTGGTTAAATAGGAGAGCTC
Organism: Galemys pyrenaicus; assembly: GCA_019455555.1. Lineage (NCBI taxonomy): Eukaryota > Metazoa > Chordata > Mammalia > Eulipotyphla > Talpidae > Galemys > Galemys pyrenaicus. Next base: position 2,040,190 of record JAGFMF010011796.1, on the reverse strand, counting down.
CTTTCAATTTTCTTTAAGGAAAGCCTAGTGTTTGCAAGCTCCTTCAGCTTTTGTCTTTATATAAAGGTCCTGATCTCTGAAGGAAAGCTTTGCAAGGTATAGTTTTTTTGACTGGAAGTTTTATATATGTAATTCTATTCTTTCCTTGACAGTATGGTGCTTCACACAAGTCTGATAAACCTTCTGGGAACCTTTATAATTATCTGCTACTTTTCCCTTTATTATTCTTTCTTCATCTCGATTTCTTGAAAGATCATGACTATGTCTTCTGGTGCAGATCAATTAGGTAATCAGGTATTCTTTTAGTTTCACAAATGTGTATATTTCTCTAGGTATGGAGAAACCTTGCTTTCTTTGAACAATATTTCTGTTACTTCTCTTTCTCTTCCCTTCTGTAATACCAGTTATTCTTATGTTAGTTTTCTAATGGAGTCAGATAATCCTTGAGTATTTCTTCTTCTTCTTTTTTTCTTGTATTTCCCTTTCTTCTACCTGTATCATTATCATCTTAAAGGTCAGTAATTCAATTTTCTATTCATTCTACCCTGCTTCCATCAGGATTTTTTAAAATCTGTTCTAATGATTTTTTTTTATATCTTGTTCCTCTATTATCTTATCATTAAAAACTTCACTTTCTATTTTCTATAATTAATTTTATTTCTCAGGTCATTCCTTTACTTTCCTGAGTTTTCTTCCAATTATTTGAATTTATTTATTATGGTAAACAGTATCAGATACTCTGTATCTAATAAGAGAATAAGATTTTCCATGTCCTCCTGGTCAGATTCTGGAAGGTTGTTCTCTCTCTGATGATCTATTGCCTTGAGGTATCAATGTGTCTGCCTATTTTGTATTTTTCCATCTTCCTATTTTGCTACTATTGATTTTCCTATATAAGTCACTTAGATATTTGTAGTCACTTAGATGTTTGCATTACTTCTGTTTTCCAACAGGCATTGTGAGATTTTTTTTTTTTTTTCTTTTTCAAGCTCGAAATGAGTTGAGGTGTTTGGCCTCAATCTGTGCTTGTGCCAAATAATATGATTTTGTAAGGAAAATACAGATTCTCCTCAACCCAGGTATTTGGGTTTTTGAGATTTCTCTTCCTTTTCAAAAATATTTAGTCAACCTTCAAGGGACGATGAATCATAAAATGGTCTCTAGTTGGGTTAACTTGTTATTTCTGTTGTCTTTTTGCTAACTTTGTCCTCCTATATGTCTCTCTTTTCTCATTTTTAGGCTTAGATATGAAGGCCTGGTTTTGAAACTACTGAGCCAGGGAGTGGTGAAGGGACCTGGAGGAATCCAGATGTTGCTAGGTGTCAGGACAGGACATATACTTCTTCTCTGGGGTTTTATACCAATGTTTCTATAGAGTGTACATTGTCAATGAGCTCTGCAAGATCAGTACCAGTCCTGAGGTGCTGGAGAGAGGGAACACAGTCTAGTACATTCTTTCTGTCTCTTCACTGGGGTCCTGACTGCTGGGAGCATACCAGGTACTCTGTATATTTCTCCCCTCAGTTAATAGTGTGTGTGCCTCCACACTACTGAGCTACCCCTTTCTTGGTGCCTCCAACCAGGCTGCAAAACCATGTTTTATAAGGTTTCTTCTCACTAGGAACCAAAACTGGCCAGAAATACTCTCCACCTACCTTTTGCTTAATAAACCATGAGTCTATTTATTGTCCTTTTTGGTGCAGTGAGTGTTAGTCTTCATTTTCCAAGAAGTATTCCAGTTTCACCCCAAACTGCAGGACCCTCTAGATACATTGCTAGTATAGTTTAACTTTCAAAAATTTCTCCATGAAACAAAGCAGGGAGACTCCTCTGATGCCATCTTTGACTGAATTTTAAGATAGAAACTAAAAGGAAGAAATAGTTTTCCAGAATTTTAAATGTATTGTGAATTATGAGTTATCATAAGTAATGGGTTTAATGGTGTTAATAAGGACATTCTCAATTGGTGCTGTTTCAAGGCACTTAAGCAGGACAATATAACATATCCATTGGGCATGAATCCCTGTGTCTGTGCCAGTTCCTGGGATGTACTACTGGCCCAGATCACTGAGAATCTGTGCTTGTGCCAAATAATATGATTTTGTAAGGAAAATACAGATTCTCCTCAACCCAGGTGTTTGGGTTTTTGAGATTTCTCTTCCTTTTCAAAAATATTTAGTCAACCTTCAAGGGACGATGAATCATAAAATGGTCTCTAGTTGGGTTAACTTGTTATTTCTGTTGTCTTTTTGCTAACTTTGTCCTCCTATATGTCTCTCTTTTCTCATTTTTGTGACAAAAATGTTCATCAAGGAATATTTTCTTAATTTCTGAACTTCACAGAATTCTTGGAATTCAGCTCTAGTCTCCTTAGCATCTGTCTTTTCCCCCTGACTTCTCACCAAGTATTAGATAAAAATTGTTTTTGGATGTCCTTAATATTTATGGTTTTAGAGGAAATATGTGTGAGGTTAGAGGCTACAGGTTGGGAAAGAAAATGTCTAAGATATCAAAGGTGACCTAATCCTAATTTCACAATGGATAAATTGCTGCTTTACACCATATCCAAGGTCTTAGCCATGATTGACCTTGTTTTTCTAGGAAAATTAGCACATACTCAGTCTGGGCAGCTCTCTTTACTAAATGGTATTTCCTCTTGATCCCATAAAATCCTGAATCCTTTATGCCCCCCTTGAACTCTATTCACACAAATCCTTAGTTCACTTTGTTTTTGTTTTCCCAGCTGGGCAAATTTTAGCACATTCTGCTCTCTGGAAGAAAAGGTACTTTTTACTTATCTTAGATTTACCCTTTCCTTTCAACATTCCACTGTTGTTGACATTAAATTAATGATTCTTTCTCAAACCTGTAGATATGAAAAAATATTTAACTCAGGTATAAAATATAACTATACATAGTTAATATATAAAAACATCACACAAATTGATGAAAAATCATTAAGACCAAAAAGAGAAAAATTAGAATATACAAAATATATAAAATACAAGAGATAATACAAATATCTGGAATATTTATGACTAATAATCACAGAAGTGTAAGCAAAAATATTGAGTTTATATTTTTTCCATTAAGTGTACAATAAATAAAATAAGTGTTACTAATGATGGCAGGTGCTATCAAATGGCTACTTTTATAGACTATATGAATATAAATTAAACAAGCATTTTAGAAGATAATTATTTAGTAATAAGCTTTACTAACATTGAAACTATTACTGCCTTTCAAGTATCTCCCCCTTCTAAGAGTTTATACTAAGGAAATAATCAGAAATGTTGAAAAAGCCATAGTATATTCACTTATAAGTACAAATATATATTTAAATGTAGGTGAATGATTGTGTTCATTTTGTTGCCTCCATAGAAAGTGGAAATTATTCAACAATTTAACATTCTGTTTACAAAGAATTTCAATGATGCAAGAAGTCATAAAATTAATTGAAAAAGAATAGAATGATACATAGACTAAATACTCACAAACATGTGCTCTATCTCTGTGACTCCCAAGCTCTGTGGAACTTGTTTATTTTCCTTGCCTCTGCTTAAATATTGAGAGCTGATTTGTTCTTATATCAAAGGAACAAGTTTAGTTTTATCTCTCTAATTTTTCAATTATAAACACAAATCTCAATTTTTTAAAGATTTATTTATTTATGCATACAAGAGCTGGGGTACAGGCCAGAGCTCAGGGAGGTGAGAGGATTCACTAGAGACAGAGCTGGGAGCAGAACAGGCAGACTGACTGAAACACACTGCTGAGGGGAGCAGTGGGCGAGGCAGGGGAGGTCTGCTGCGCCATGTGGGTCCTCTCCCTGGCCAGCAGCAGGGATCGAACTCGTGCTGCAGTGGCTGTGGTTTGCTTCATAGTGTGTTGCTTAACCCACTGTGCCACCAGGGGGGCCCCACAAATCTCAATTTTTATAGTAGATTTTTAATACTAGGATTTTAATACTAGTCTATGATCTTTCAGTCAAGAAATGATTATTAATCCTAAGCAATGCGTGTCAAATACTATTTGTGTGCTATTGATCACCAGTGAGAGAGACTGACAGAAAGAGAGAGAGAAAGAGATCTTATCTTGTTATAAGAAAGGAAGACAGGTAGCTATGCTATGTGTGTGATAGGGATGGGAAGAAGAGAATACAAATAATAGAATGTTGAGAAACAAAATGTTAGTGGAAGACAATATAATAATAATGCATTAGAGTGTGAGAATGGGTGAATGGTTTTTAACTACTTTGATTGGGAAAGGCCTCTTTGAGCAGGGGACATTAGATTTGCAATCTGAATAATAAAGGTTAGAACATATACAGAGTTCTCAGAATGTCATATTAGGACAGAAAGAAGTTTGGTATAGCTAACTAGTAAAAGGGATAGTAAAGACAGATAAACTATGAAAACTAGACAAGAATAATTTCATTGACCATAATAAAAAGTTGGGATTTTTGTTGTTTGTTTTTGTATTTTGGAGGCTATTGGAGGGCGAGTAGCAGTGATAGGATATTATTTGAGTCATTCTTAAGATTATAAAAATAGGGGTCTCTCTGGTGGTGCAATGGGTTAAGAAACACACTGTAAAGTAAACTGCAGCCACTGCAGCAAGAGTTTGATCCCTGCAGCCCACCAGCTAGGTGCCCATTGGTACAGCAGACCTCTCCTGCCTTGTCTGCTGCTCCCCTCAGTAGTGTATTTCAGTTAAATCTGCCTGTTCTGTTTTCCATTCTGTCTCTGGTAGATCCTCTCACCCCCCACACCTCTGTTCTGTACCCCATTTCTTGTAAGTATAAATAAATAAATCTTTAAAAAATTATCAAAAAATAAGGTATTTTTTAAAGATTTATTTATGCATACAAGAGCTGGGGTACAGGCCAGAGTCACAGGAGGTAAGAGGATTCACCAGAGACAGAGTGGGGAGCAGAACAGGCAGATTGACTGAAATACACTCCTGAGGGGAGCAGCAGGCAAGGCAGGAGAGGTCTGCTGCGCCAAGTGCTTCCCTCCCTGGCCGGAGATCAAACTCATGCTACGTGCTGTGGATGCTTCAAGGTGCAGCGCTCATCTCATTGCACTACCAGGGAGGCCCCCCAAATAAGGTATTCTTAAAATTATCCTCAGGATATTGTAGTCAGTGGGTTTGGGAAGACATGAATGGAGATAGAAAGAACTGATAAAAGAGTGTAGTAGTAATTCATGCTAGAGATGGTGAAATGAAATTAGACTCAGAATGTATTTTTAAGTCCACTGTATGGTATTTAAGACTCACTGATGAGTTATAAATATAGGATGACAAAAAAATCAAACTTTTGGCCTGAGCAATGAGGTTATTAAGACACCTGATAAATGAAGTCAATTGTTATGGAGTTAGAAATTTGATGGAGAAATTGGTGCAGGTCAGAAAAGTGGTTGTAGAATTGAAGTCTTTGATAAGACATCATAGGGATAGAAACCAGAGCCCAAGTGAAGCTGGTTGTCTAAAATATTAATAAGTACACTTCTTTCATTGAAAACATTTCCAGTGCTCATCTACTAATTGTAACTGCTCTATTAAAATCTGTTGAGATTATCAGTGGGGAGAATGGGTATATGGAGAGAAAAGAAGAGACTTGGGGAGAATAATGTATTAAATAATCATTGGAAAGTGTGGAAAATTAATTTAACCAGGAATGAGTCAGTGTCAGTTTCATTTAAAGCCTATTTCAGAACAGTAGTCTGAAATTTAAGTTAGTCCAGTCACCATGGTAATGTCATTTTTTTACTTTAGAAAAATTTAGAGGACAATGTGTAATTATGAAATAATCACAAGTTTGAGTTTAGTTGGGATTGAAGTTTTGTGGGGTAAATAGAATGGAGAGAAACAGGATGGCAGAGTATTTGAGAGTTAAGGTGCTTATTAGACTGGGTAAGGAAGGAATGGAGGAAGGTAAAAAAGGTGATAGAAAACAAAAATCTGGAAATATAAACAGATGGAAGACATTACTAGGAGAATGAAATTGTTGGGGGGGTTACTAGAGTGAGTTGGAAAAACAGGACATGATTGACTTTTAAAACAAATTTTACTGAAATGGAGTCATTGATGACTTATAGTCATTACTATAAGAATGGTTAGGATGAAATTTAACATTGACAGGGTCAAGAACTGAAAGATCTACATGTACTTTAAAGTTTCTGAGAATTAATGCTGAAAGTATAGTTAGTAGGCAGGCAATGAACAAGATACTGAAATTATAATTAAGGAAGAGAAGCAACTAGATCTGTCAATGAAAGCAAAAAGAATGACAAGAGATAGTAAAATCTGATAATTCTTCCAGTAATGGGGTCCTGGGTATTGAAGGAGAAGGTTAATCACTGTCTTCTAGTCCTTGCATGGTAGATGAATGAGAATGAATAAAGTCAAATAGGTAGGTGAAGGTACAATTTAAACCAGAAGGAGCTAAAAGGTTCTAAACACCACGAACTGATTGATGTTGCCTCTTCCAACTCAAGGCAACTTGGTGGCCAATTCTTGAGTCTCTGTCCCATATTCTTACCTGTGAGATATTCACAGGATGCTGTACTAAAATCCATGTGGGTTGAGACCAGAGTTTTAAAAAAATGCAGAGGCAGGTGCCACTAAGAACGACTCTTGTGTTTGCCTTGGGAAATTGGACCTTCCAATTTGAAGAGAGAAGCCAGACATCACTTGAGACCCAATTGCCTTATAACTAACTGCCAGGATGCTCTCTGATTGCATATCATCCTGTCCTGGCTGATGAGTCAGCCCAGTCTGTTTGCCATAACCTAATGACTGTAGACAGATATCACACTGTAGACTTTTTCATACTTTGGGTACTTCTAGCACACACATTGTGTGTTTCAGTCTTTGTTCTTAGAATGGGGATTGGTAAACATATATTTTTTTTCCATTATATCTTAAAACATTGAAAAATGAGTATTGAGAAATAAAAAAAAACACTCAGTCAGCACCTATAATCTATTATGGCAATTAATCAAACACATACTTTGTCAACTTCTTCTTGTTCTGTTATGTTTTATGACTCTATTATTATTTCATCAACACAATAAAAGGAATTAATCTTCATTGCAGGGGAAATGTTTGAGAGCCAAAGAAAAGGGATTTAGCTGCCAGTCTCTATCTTGTGGTTCATATCAATCATCAGGACAGATTAAATTAGTTTAACTGTGATGCATTCATTAGGCCTTATTGTAAACATTTTAATGCAGTAAAGGATTTCCTACACAATCAGAATACAGATCATCACTGGGAATGAACTTGTCTATGACTCAGTTGCCCGTATATTAGTCTTCTTTAATAGGACATGAAATATTCAGAAATCAATAGCATAATAGCCTTTGCATCATTATACATAAGGCTGTGAGATTTAGAGACACAAATTAACCCTCAGAAGAGTTTTTAAAGTCTTAAAATAATTAATGAATACTAGAGGGGAATCTTGGTTTCTCAGGGGGATTCTAATACACAAAGGGATTAATTTATTTTTAGAACTGTAGTCTCCTCAGACCAAGTGGATTATTTTTCTACATCTACTGTAACTCAGGGAAGCGGCAGAGTAGTCATAAATATTCATGCAAATAAGCACTCCTCAATAGATTAACATGTACTTATTGAGCATCTATTACAGCATGAACAATAGATTAAGCACATTGGGGCTAACAAGAATTAAAACCTGTGGTCCCTATTGACAAGGAACTTCAGTCTAGCTTATGAGATTCTTATAGTAATAAACAATCAATTAATTGTTTAAAAAAGCATATGAAAAAGTGCAGCAGATCTGTATGGACATATGTTGTTAATAAAGTGCAGAATGGACAAGTTGGAATACAGGGCGAGTATGAGGGGTCCTGAAGATGCAGGAGGCAGGTTAAATGCGTCACACATGCCAAGGACTTAGGAGGAAAACCAGTGCAGTCTTGAGAATCTTGCATAAATGTTTATAAGTGACTTCACACTTTTTCTTCCCTCTGGTATGACAAAGTGTCAAAATTGAAAATTCTACCAGGATAAACCTATGTGAAAAATCCTTAGTTTTAAGGCATACAATGTTTCCCTTAAATTGTCTTTCTAAAATGACTCTATTTTCTCCTATAGAATCATTGAATCATCCATTGGGTACCTGTGTGACCTTGGCCCGGTTATTTTACCACTCTGAACCTTAGTTTTCTTATCTGAGTAACTAGATAATCTTCCTGATCCCTGGTTATTCATGTGTAGTTTTATGAAGAGTCATTTCATTTTCTTAGGTACAAGGTCAGAATCAGAAAACCCAGCTGCCCCCCTCCTTTTTCTGATTTGCTGATCCATCTTTGCATGTCTAGTAAGATGTCCTTGCCCCAATTCACTTGGCACAGGCAATTCCCAGATGCTGCCGAGTGAAAACAAGGAGGTGAAAGTAAGTGACCTGTTCTATTCTAGTAGGTTATTCAGTTCTAAATTATTAATTCCATTTCTATTCTATCACCTTGAAGTTGTTGGGTGCTAAGGGGTTTTAAAAAGGAAAGGTTTCATCAGGTCAACAGGAAAGACTCCAAAACATTTCCTGCAATCCACCAAGCAGAAGTCTGGGTGGGACAAGTTTAGAGATATGAAGTGACAGGAAATACATGTTTCATCTAACCATTAAATTCTCAAGTATGTAAAGAAGGAGAAATGTTATAACTGAGAGGTTTTTATACTGAATTAAGAGTATGATAAATTAGTATCTTTGAGGAATAATCAATAACAGCAGGGTTTGCATTGAGCTGAAAGCTCATTATAAAATAAAAATGTTTTGGCTTGTTTCCCTTAAAATTAACCCTCTATAGGAAAGAGTAATTTGAAAGTAGAATAAAGCACAAATCATCTCTAATGAAAATCAGCTTCTATACATTATCTCAAGAAAGTCTGCGGCTTGACCCTGTAATCCAAAATACGAAAATACAATGACAACTCAATATGGAGAGATTTTCAGAATTACAAACATGCAGTGTCTCTCTCCAAATGTATTAGTGAATGGCTCTGTATCCCACAGTTAGGTCTAGCTATTTGGTATGTGTTCTGAACAAACACCAGGATTAAATGCTACGTGCTACAAAACACATGTGGTTGGAGCAACAAAGACTAGCATTCTGTTTACAAGGTGCCAAGTAAACAAAAGTATTTATAAAGACCATCCTCAGAAAGCAAAGTATTTATTTGTATGTTTTGAAATACAATTGATTACCAACTACTATGACTTCCACCAAGCATACGCTTCTTTGAGTATACACAAAATATCCTATCCAACCACCATAGAAATTCTGGAAATGGAATATTCTCTCACTCCAAAAGTTGTTAGATAGATAGATAGATATTGGCACAGACAATTCCCACATGCTGCCGAGTGAGAACAAGGAGATGACCTGTTCTGTTCTAGTTGGTTATTCAGTTCTAAATTAATTCTCTTTCTATTCTCTCACCTTGAAGTTGTTGGGTGCTAAGGAGTAGACAGACAGACAGAAAGATAAATAGATAGATATATAGATAGATCAATAAAGGCAAACATCTGACATTAATGCAAACAGATTATGTCAAACACTGTTACATGTTTTATAAGCATGATTATAATAAATCCTTTTAACCTGCTCACAGTTATACTTATTATCTTTATTTCAGAATGAACTCTAAGACTCAGAAAGGGTAACTTTTCTTAATAGGTGAGTGGAAACCATCCCTTCCTAGAACACAAGAGTTGATCTCTTAAACACCATCATACACAGCTACACTACATGTTGACAACAATAATAACAGTGAAATGTCATATATGGTACTTAAGGTGACTCTCACAAATGTTTGAGATATATGTTGTTCTCTAACTCACAGTTACTAAAACTGAACCTTTGAAAGTTGAAACACAGTTATATGTCAGTGAATGTGAGCCCATGGACTCATGTGTCCTTCTCAGCAAGTTACCATATTGCAGCAGGTAATTCATGTGTTCATGGTCCCTAATAAAGAACAGAACACTGAATATCAAAAATTGATGTTTGACAGTGGGTGTTAATGTACCAATGGACAAATAGAGCAATGGAATACATTATTTAAGAACTGAAATTAGTACATGTGGAAATTGGTACATGAGAAATTAAGTATCTTGGAACAAGATAAAAAACAGATTCATAGCTCACAATAGATGTAAGAATAAACTTTAAGTGGATCAATATCAAAATATAAAAAAGAAGAGTATCAACTAAAGAAAAACGTGAATAAATTCCTCTTTAACCTCAATATAGAGAAAACATTTCAAATAGACTTAAAACTCAAAAATAATTAAGGAAAATATTATAAAATTCATACTATAATTTGATTAAAAACATGGTCTTTTAAAAAACATCATGCCACCTAGCAATTATACTTCTAGGCATTTATTTGAGGGAAATGAAACTAATCTTTAGTGAAAACCTATATAGAAATTCTTATTACACATTTATTCTTAATATCCCCAAGCTGAAATAAGAAAAATATCCTTTATGGGGTAGTCAACTGGTACTAAGCCCATACTATGAAGTACTACTCAACAATGAAAAGGACCAAAGTATGACATATACCAAAACCTGGACGATTCTCCAGAGATTTATGCTGTTTAAATAACAAATAAACAAAAAATAGCCAGTTGTGGAGGTCTCATACTATATACTTTATATAATTTTCTTGAAATGACAAAATTATGAAAATGGAGAACAGAATAGTGACTATTAAGAGTTAAAAGGGTATGTAAGAGGCAAAATAAGGGATTCTGTATCAGTGGAAACATTTTGCGCCTTCATAATCAATGTCAATGTCTTAGTTGTGATATTGCAATGTGAATTTGGAAGCTATTGTAGGGAATTTTAAAAATGTAAATGGAGATGATTTGTGTTATTTTTCAGCTGCATATGACTATAATTATCTCAAAGCACAAAGTTTAATTTAAAAATAAAACTTCACCACTGATATTCTATACCTTTTGATATGGTGCAACATGAAAAACACAACGTCATTTCTAAAGTATTTCTGTCCAAAAATGCATAACCTGAATGCATGCATGCATACAAATGGCTCAAAGAAACCCAAACAGAGACATTTTATAAGTAATCTGATACTTTTCAAAAGCACCAGAGCACTAAAGGCAAAACAAAACAAATTAAAAAAAAATCACCAATAATTGTTCTATATAAAGTAAACTAAAGAAAACTGCATAGAATTTAGATTTCTGAATTTGATCCTGGGTTGAGAAAACAAAAAGAATTTAATGAGAAAATTTGTAATTTTTGCATATGAGACATTACTATTGTTTAAAGATAATTTTCTATGGTTTCACTTATAGGAGGAATATAGGGGAACCAAATAAGGGATCAGGAAAAAGAATAATTAAAAAAATCAAAATTAATAGGTAACTGTAAATCAGAGACATTCTGCAAGGGATGGGGAGGAAGAGGGATTAAAACAGGGAAGAAAAGAGCAAAACAGACTGTGGCACTGGTGCATAGGTGAGTTGGTAGTGGGGATTTACGGGGACTACACCTGGAAGGAGAAGCAGACATTGTACAAAAATGAATAATGATGTAAAATGTAAATAAATACATTTTTTAAAAAGTTTATTTTCTGATTGTCATTGACCAAATAGACGAGGAAATTAAGACCAGGTGTTTTTTATTGCTTAGTGAAATCAAATGGCTAAAATCTTTATTTCCCTCTTATATGATGACCAAATATTTCTCACTAACGAAGAGGGTGTTTCAATATGGGTCGTGCAGCTGGTACATAGTAGGGTGCTCATTTCCAAATAGGGAGAGATAGTTATTTTAATTTTTTGCATGATGTAAAAATCATATGCTTTAGGAGAAGTGAGTTATGCAGAATTAAAAAATAGATTTTTAAGGTTGGGACTCATTCTAATTTGTATCCTCTCAAATCTGTGAATTCTTTTCTTACAAAGGCAAGCTTCCAGTTCTGAGTGGGTTTCTGTTGTGACATGAGCAGGCAGTGGCTGTTTAATACATCTTGTCCTGACAGTGGGAGAATCAGATCCTCTCAACCTGTCATCTCCATCTTTTGGTTTCATTTATTTTTCCAGTTTGCCTTTTCCTTCTGGGGTAATAGCAGCAAAGGCAGTATGGTCTCTACCAGCAGTCAAAGCGGCATAAATATTAGTGATAATTGTACGGTACAGTAATTGCAAATAGTGGTGATTAATTCTTACAATAATGGCTGTCCTAAGAACAATTGATTTCCCTTCCAGTCATGCCCATGTTTCCCAGGAGAAGGCTTTAAAATGGTTATTATTATTAGTTTAAGCTTTGGGGAGAGAAGGGAAGATGAGAAGAATGGTGATTACTTTGGATTTATCAGTCCTAATTCTTCATTAGTGTGCAGGGCTGTAGCAGCCACAATATTGCAGGTAAAAGCACTGTCCTATCTCACAAGAAAATCAACCTGACCATGAAGGTAGGGAGAGCCACAACTTTCTGAATGTGAATCACACAATTACAGCCAAGAATTTCCCCAAAATTATGATGACACAACACAGAAAATGAAAAGATAAATTCCTGCTCAGATAATAATTCTCTTTTGTGTAAATCTTATCCCAAACTGTGTGATTTACTTTTGAAACTTTTCTGATATAGCTATGTAGGAATTAATATCTCCATTTAGTTATGCTAATTGATAAAAATAAGAATCAGTAAATTCCTACTGTCATACCACTGAAGAAGTCAGTTATGGAACTGAAATTTAAGATTAGCCACAGCTTCCATTTTTATGTTTAAATTACGAGCTATTCCAAAATTTTAGGGCTAATTTCCTTCACTGACTGCCTCCCACTTGTCTTCCTCTTGGTTAAGCCCACATTGAAATAAATACCAGACAAAATTTATCACCATGCATTCACTAATGAACTAAAATTAATCAAGAGTAATAAATATGTACTTTTCTTTCAGTAATAAACAGCACAGTTTAAATTTGGTTACTCTACCAACTGGGGAAAAAAACAGTGCCCAAATTTATTAGCTAGGGTTCAGCTTTACTATCTGTTATCCAAGGGATCATTTGATTTTTGAATTGCATATATTTTCATGTATAAATTAAGTACTGGCAATAAGATTTTCAAATGTATTTATAATATACTGTGTCTAATATGGTGCTAGAATGTTGTAGATGGTCAAGAAATGTTTGATTAATGAATAAATGGATGGATTACTTAAATATTCCTTCTCTCAATTTATTTCATAGCTTCTGGAAGTGGCTTTTTGGGGTTCCCTATTGATCTTGTCTGACTGCATTCTCCCAGGTGGCAGGGGTTTTAACTGTATTACTCAGCTATTGCTGGGTAAAAAATTAACTCCAAACCTAACATTTTAAAAACAACAAAATTTGTTGTCTCACATAGTTTCTGAGGATTAGGAATTTGGGTTCTCCAAGTTTAGCGTCCTCAGCCATCATTGTAGTCATCTTGACTCAATTGGAGCTGGAAATCCACTTCAAGCTTCACTCTTGTGGTTGTTGGTAGATCTTAGTTTTGATTTTGGTCAAGGGCCTTCTCATAAGATTTCAACTATAATCCTAAGAGTAAAGATATCAAGGGGTAAAATTACAGGTGGGAATCCAGAGAAAATAGACAACTTAAAGGAGAAGGCAAATGTCTGTTTGCGCGTCTCTGACCTAAGCAATGGTAGGTACTCATCAGCTTCCCAAACATGGAAGCTCTTATGAACAATTAATTGTGTATTTCCATCAAAATGTGTAAGGGCTATCTTAGTAGTGTGAAACAAGTACTAGGGATGGTTGAAAATTGTAGGATAATTGCATAATTTATTTTCTAATCCAAAACAGTATTTAGAGCAAAAAGAAGGCTATTAATAACTCTGCCAAGGTGACAGACATAATTGAGACAGTGCAGGACCATCTTGGACACATGTTCACACTGAAAATTAGAGCCATTTATTTTGGGCATTTCTACTTTGAGGAGGTTGGATTAGTGAGTTTGGTAAACAGTGCCTTGAAGCTTACCTTTTGTGCTTTTCACCTGAATATCTTGCTTAGAAAAAAGAACTGAGAAAGAAGCAGGTAGCACAGTGTACTCTTTCTTGACAAAGGACAACAGCCTCTTGGGGAAGGATTGATTTGTAAGGATGTTGTCTAAGAATTCATGTCCCTCTCAAGGAAATTACCAGTCATTAGGGATTTGAGCAAATCTTTTACTGCAGTTTTCCTCATATCAGTTGCAAATAGAGTCTATTTAATTTTGCAAAATTTCTCTTCATATGTATCTAATTAAAGTATCTGTTGAGTCCATCATGTTGTGTTCAAGTTAATTGAATAGAAAAAAATTTAATGGCCCTCTATTAGATTTTCCTGGTTAATGTCACAGGCGTCTATTGATTTTTTTTTAATTAGAGATTTTTGTTAATGGATTTGCACAAATTAAAATCTGTCTAATAACTAGTGCTCCTCTGGCATTTCTCAGGACACTTGCTGGGTTTTTGGCAAACCCCCTTGATGGAATTTTGGGGAGCTTGCCTCTTCAATGACAGGGTCTATATAATTCTAAAATGAGATTTGAATTCCTGCTGGTAGACTTCGTTACTCTATGGATTTTTCCTCCTCCTCTTAAAAATAACCATGAGATTCTTAGGGAGACAAGCATATAAATAGTAACACTCACTTTCACCCAAGTACAGACTAACAAGCCAAATGCACTAGAGCCCAATGGGATTGTTGGAACTCTAGGTAGAAAATTGTGCTCTTGATTTTCAAGCTTAACCATAATTACAGGAGAATCACTGAAGGAGAGCTCTAATCTTTAGAATGACTATAAATAAAAGAAACAATAACATCCAAGGTGATTAAATTATAATACATTCCCGAATTTCTTTCCTAACACATAAAATTAAAAAACCTACAGTTGTTTAGAGTCCTTTGCTTAACTTTAGACAGGATATTTACTCTTTTTTTTTTCCCTAATTTCTGGGAGGAGCAAGCAATTCTAGACTTGATATATCCTGGTACTGTTCTTGACCCTTGAAGAGGGCTTGAGTTCAGAAAAGGGTGATATAATTTTCTTACTGTAACTTGTCTCTTCCCTATAAATCACTTTAAATTAATTCATTCACTCTGCTGTAAGACAAAGAGAAGCCTATGGGAAGCTCAAGGGTGAAACAGAAAGTCTTCATCAGCATTTGGAGTGGGAAAAAGGTGAAGAAAAAGAAAGGTAAATAGAGGAAGGCAAAAAGAGCCTTCACCTTCACAGACTGGTGGACTTTGGTGCCACTCAGAATATGTCAGTCCCATCCTTCTATTCCTTTTAAAAAGAGAACAGGGAAGGCCCTCTAATAAACCTCATCATCATTTCATAAACCATTATCATCACAGAATCAAATTATTGGGCAATTACAGGCAATTACTTAGACCGCAAAACACAAAACAAAACAAAAACTCTGAACACTATCACTAAAATTTGTCTAATATCGTCTTTATCAAAATCTTGTCATTGCCTAAGGGAAATATTTTTAAGTTTTCTTTACATGATTTTCTCTTACGATTCCTGATATTGATTTCCTGAACAACTCCCTATCTTTCCAATATACCCACTTTCCTTATTTCTTTCCAGAAACATCCATTAAGATAGAACCAGTAGAAATGAACATAAAAATAAACATTTTTATACTGCTTACTAGGTGCCAGTTATTGGCTTAAGCAGTTTACATGCACAAATTAATACAATGTGCACAATTAGCCTACATTGCAGGTAATAGTATCATCTCACTTTTTTTTTAACTAATAAAGAAACTAATGCACAGAGGTTACACAACTTATTCAACATCACAGATCTAGTAAGTGATAAAGTAGAGATCTAAATTCATCTTATAGTGCTTCAGAGTGTATATTCTGAATCACTCTACAGTACAATGAGAAAGAGAAAGTTTCATTTAAAATCTTGATATCTAAATTGGAGTTTTCATCCAGTTAAAAGTATAACATTCTGTTTGTTAATTGATGAGTTTTCACTCAGCAGACCATGGACGAGTCTAACAGATTCCAACCAGAAGATAGTTTTCATAGAACAGAAGATACAACCTTCTAAACAAAAAGTGCTGGGAAAACAGGTTTATTTCCCAAGGTAGGAGAAGGACCTGATTTAGAGAAAGTTGAACATTAGAATTTCTAAATCCTTCTCTTTAACAAGAAGATTGATGGGAAGAAACAAAAAGGAAAAGTGAGGAACTCAGACACCAATGACCTTGCTCCTGTCTCAACTCAAAAAATTACAAGGAAAACTTTAGTAACATCTATAAAATATTGGGAAAATAAGGCTAATGAATAATGTCTCTGGATTTCCCATGACCATAGGAAAATAAAATTATTTAGCTCAGAGTTATAACCCATTCGATGTATGGAAGCTGGAATATTGGACCTTGGGTAGTAGCTGGGTTAGAAACCACATTCAGGGTTCTATATGGACTTGGCATGGTGAACAAGTGTTAGTGATAGAAAGCCCTGTGTATTCTGAAAGCAGATGTAGAGAGATCAAGAGCAGTGCTGGATAGGGAAAGGCCTGATTCAGAAAAAGAGTTTTGGGCTGAAACTGCAGGCCAGAGTCCAGTAGTTATGGCCCAGCTCACCCTGAAGGATAGATGGAACCACTGATCCCTCACTGAGCTGAGACCAGAAAGCAGAACAACCTGGCTGTAAAGATCCAGGGAAGATCTGGAGTAGATTAGGCAGAGCAGCAGACTCTTCTTCTCCCAAACTTCTATAAAAATACACCAAGTTCCCCTTTCATATCTAGATATCATTCTGCACTAGTTGAAAGGGAAGTGATATCTAAAACTCCAAACAATTGCTGGAGGAGACTGAGTCAGTCAAAAGGATGCCAAAGGACAATTTTTTAAAGAACAAAGGCATGAGCTTGAGGGGGACAGTTTAGATTAGAAAAGATTGCAGTACTATTATCTAGAAAGTTTAAGTTGCCCCACTATCCAGTAAGGTAGGGTTTATCTCAAAATCTGATGAATTTGTGAAAATACCAACATCACCTTCTTTATATATCTGAGTTGTTGTTAGAGCAAATGGGAAGGCTCATTATATGACTACATAGTTTAATATTTTGTTCTCTAAAAGTTAGGCCCTAAAGACTGTTGAGCAGCACAGCCTTCTTTTCTATTCCTGCTGACTCAGCCACAAGTGGGCACCACGGGTACCCAGGAATATTTGTAAATACAAGCCCCAACTCCTAGTAAAGGGAATGACTCTTTCTACTCTCTCTTTCCTACTATTTAAAAAAAGAAAAGAACACACTTAAGTGATTCTTTTCAAAACAATATTCTTTCCTTATATCTAACTGTCTTCTTAGTAAGTATTGGTTTGGGAATCAACTCTGGCCTGGCTATAGATTCCTCTGACTGTGTTATAACCCGAGGAGCAGCTCCAAAACCAGACAGGCCAATTAGTAGTGCATCTAATTTTTGTAATTTCCAAAACCCTCCATCACAATGAGGCTATTACAGGAAAATTAACCTCTAGCTGAAGAAATCTCTCTGTGTAGAGTTTAGCCAGGGGCAGGAAACAAAGCTGACTTACACAGAAAGAAAGCATGGGGCTTTTCCTTTCAAATGATTATGTGAAAAGTCAGCCAAAATGTGCAAACCTTGTTATTCCACTGACTTTTACATTCCTTTGGCATCCAGACAGTTGAGGGCAGACTTAAGTGAGGGAAGAAAAATAAAGTGGACTCAGTTTGGAGGGATTGGTTTTCACTCAGTGGCCCTGGGTGAATGAGCATGAAGAACAGAAAATAAAACAGAGCCAGGGAAAAGAAGAAGGAAAGCAGTTTCTAAAACAACGTCTGGCTCCTAGGAAAAATAATTGAATGCTTTAGAGAATAAAGATTTGACTTGGATATATACTAGGTAACCACAATACGTACATTTAAAGTGTTGAATGTAAATAGATTATTTTTTTAAATAAATCAAATCTTTTGTCAATGCTTTTAATGAAGTATATCAGGAGTCACTGCTTTGTTTTAATAAGGAAAAAATAACCTGTTCAATCTGCTTTGAAAATCCAGGATTTCTTTTATTTATTTATTTTTTAAATACACATCTTACTAAGTGACCTGATTTTACTAAGGAAGTAGAGCCCAATGAGGAACTTCACATACTTCATACATTATACATGTAGCAGATAACAGAGTGCTGGCTACTCAGCTCAATCCTGGCTTCTTAGTAGGTCCTCCAGTTCATGACACACTGCATCTAACGCAGCTGCATATAATTGGGGCCTGGGAAAATGGCACCTCCCCTTCACAGAGGCTGATCTGTAACACACCAATACAGTAAAATCCCTGTGACATCTCTTCTTTGAGACTGGGAGATAGGAAGCATTCACTTCCCTTGCCAGTAGCCTGCAAAAATATCTGAGTTAAAGTTTGAGGAAGTTGTTTTGTTACCAGCATGATCTTAAGTTCTGAGCTGTGTTTCTTTAGCAAATAAAGCTAATAAGAAATCTTTACTCCAAGAGAATTTAGCAGGAAACTCCAATTATTTCCTGGTTGATAGAACAAAATTTCCTTCTGCTTGTTGTTGAGTGCACCATTAGGCTGTTACAGTTCCTATTTGTCTGTCAAATCTCTCCAGGATTCTGAATCAGGTCTGGGATGTGGCTTGATTATTAATTTTAAAGATAATGTTAATACTGCTGATCCAGGGGTCACATCTTTTTAAAAAAATGACACTTATTTAGAATCCAAAATAAAACTTACAAAATTCATTATTTTTGCTTGCACCCTCCTTCATGACTATCTGTGTAAGCCACATAATAAATATGTGCTGAAGCTGCAAACAGTTGTAGTCATGGGTGTAAAAATAGCACAGTGTGTGTGTGTGTGTGTGTGTGTGTGTGTGTATCCAGAAAAACTTATCCTTCACATAGGACCAAGTGATGCAGAATTTTATGCTTCTACTCTTGGGCTACATCAGCAGATCTGATGTTCAAAGAAGTAGTTTAACCTTTACAAAACCACTGGGAAATGTTTGTGAGGTGGACATTATTCAGAAGGCAGCAGCAGAGTAATCTTAGATAAATTTCCATTAAAAATAATCATTAATAGTCAGCAGTTTTCATTTTGTACTCATATAAAGACTCTTCAACTACTTTGCATATCTTATTTTAGGAATTCTCATATTACTAAATGATAGAATGGAAGACAAATATTTTAAAATTATCAAGGTGTAGGCAAACTCTATACCTTATGAAATGTGAACATAAATGTGTATAAAGACCAGTTCACCTACAGTCCAGCTGTGAATGAATAATGAGGATTTGAGTTTCATAGAATCAGACTTAAAGATCCTTTCCTGGAGCCATCAGAGTGTGAAAGTCCTCATGAAAACAAAAATCCCTAGCAACTGGGGATTAAATATAAATGATTCTTATGGAATTATGTTTTCCATAGAAAGGACAGTGAGGAAAATCTCCATAAGGGTTAATCTGTGAGTTATTTACTTTTTTTATTTATTTGTTATTTGTCATTTACTTTTTCTGTCAATAATTTTAAGAGGGCAAAACTATTTGAAGCAAAAGCTAATTGAACTTGGAGTTATCCTGAAATTAACTGTATTCAACAGAGTAAAATTTATTTGTATTACAATTCAATGATCCAGTCCTTTACCTTCACATTTACCTTAAATAAAGACAAGAAAACACCAAAAACAGAGTCAGGACATGCAAAGATCTTTGAAATCTATACTTTAGATTTGAAAAGAGATAATGAGTAAACCAATCTAAGATTAGATATACATTTTCTTATTTAGTAATTAGGAAATTACCAAAAAAAAAATTAAAAGATCAAAATGGAGTCAGTAAAAATATGCAACATAAAAAAGGAAATTACTCAAATTCTAGATAAATTATATGTATAAAAGACACTGCAGGAAACAAATTTGACAATATATCACTTTATACTCTAAAAAATTTCAAAGAAATAGATCTCTATATAAAAAGAGAATAAAGATAATAGAGTAAAATAAAAGATTCCTATTTGATATGAAAAGGAAAATTGCTGAGGAGCACACATTTTTTTCTAAAAAAAATATAAAATTGAAGAAATTTAAAACTACGATCGCAAGTTTAATATCAGCATTAAAACACTGAAGAGTTTATTTGTATCTTACCAGAAATTAAATCAGTGTTATGGGAAATAAACTTAAAAAATATTTGAGAATTTATTGAAAAATAAATAGAAATGAACTCCTGGCACATATGTTGTAAAGTAAAAATGACAAACTAATACAGAGATAATTGCTTCTGAAAAAGAGGACAAACTGTTCAGAAGCAATGATTTTAAATATGAGGCAAAATCTTTCCAACCCTGAGTAATAGATTAAAAACATTCCTAAGTACATCTGGGAATATGTACTGAATTCCACATTTAACCAGGTGAAAATCTCAACTTTGAAGCATAAAGAGAAATAACAACAACAAGCTCTGTTTTGGTTGTTTATTTGGCAGAACAGACTACTTCAAAGCTTAAAACTCTTTAATTATATTCATGATACTTTGGGTCAAGTATTTGATAAGGATTTAGTGAGACTGGTGTAGAAGACAAATGTACATGACAACATATGATTTTATTCAGGCTTTTGCGATAAGGAGACTGTGCATTAATGAAGAAAATCAGGGCAAAAAGAAAAGGGCTCTGAGTTTCCATTCAGGTAGGTAGACAGGGGAGTCCTGAGGAAGGGTGGAGAGGGCCTATTGCATAAAATATATGGAAAGTATAGTCCTTTACAGTGGTGGTTTCCTGGAATACCATGAATGAGAAGATTTCTGTATCATCACAGCTTTCAGAGAACACAGGGCTCAGATCCAACTCAACATTGTCAATGACTTTTCTCAGCTCCAAGGATGCAGGAACTCAGTTGAGAATATTTGATGACTAGTGACGCCTCTGTGGCTAGCATCACCTCTTATTCACATTCCTGCTGCCTTTCCTGGAAAATCTTAAGGGTTATGATGGTGAATTGAAATAATCTATCTCTTTGGAGCATTTCTTTCTGACAATATGGTGACCTCAGGATGATGATACTTGTTACATAGGAGTTTAGAGCTCTAGCATCCATTTTCCAAACAAATGAAACAGAAAAATTGTCTTTCCTTTTGTGATTCCATCTTGGCAGTCATATAACATTTCTCCCACCTTAATCCAGTGATCCAAGCAATCACAAGCCTGACAGGATGCCAGGTTTAGAGGAAATAGATGCCGAGTATCAACTGAAAGAGTGTCGGACCATTCATGGCCTTTTAAAGCAACCGTCAAAAACCAACAATCTTCATATAAACTCTATTGTACAGTGTGAAAGTTGCATTTATTCCTTCCAAGGTATCCAAATCCTCATCCACTTGCAGCACCAACTCACATTCTAAGATGTGATCATCCAAATTGGGTTCAAGTACAAAAGTTCCTCAGGTGTGGTTCTCCATTTGAAAATTTGCGATCTTCAAAAGACTAGTTACCTCTCATAAGCCCTAGACCCACAACAGTATTGGGGTAGGCATATGATAATACACAGTAAGATAATAGATATTCTTATTAAAAAATGGAGAATGAGAAGACACACAGAAATCTCTGTTTTATAGCAATTCTGAAAATAAACCGTGCATATGTTGCTGCTTCTCTGATTAGGCTTCTGTCCATTTCCTTAGGAGGGCTGTGTGTTTGCGTGCGTGCGTGCGTGCATGCGTGTGTGTGTGTGTGTGTGTGTGTGGAGAGAGAGAGAAATGTTTTTTTAAAAAAATAGGTTCATGCAACTGTAGGGATTATCCATATCCAATCCAAGATCTGCAAAGCAGGTTAGCAGACTGGAGTCCCAGGGAAGAGTTGATGTTGCAACTCAAATCCAAAGGCAAACTGGAGGCAAAATTACTTCTTTGGAGGGTGACCATAGTCTGTTTTCCTATGATTTTCAACTGATTGGATGAGGCTCACTTACATTATGGAGAGTAATCCACTCAAAATTTCATTGATTTACATGTCAGTTATATCTAAAAATACCTTTGCAGCAAAATCTAGACCAGTGGATGATCAAACACTGGACACCATGGCATTGCCATATTGGCAAATACAATTAACTATCACATTTTCTTCTTAGCGCTTGGCTCAACTCTGAGTCATTTTTCCTTTTCCACAGAAAATTGAACTTGCAAATGAATAGTGTTTTTCAGACCAGGAGTCCAAAGGCCTCTGTATAGTTTATGCTTTGTAATATTTGTCTCTTTTAATTTAAATCTTTGCCTCCTCCTTTTCTTCCATTTCATTATATGAAAGCTAATTCATAATGTTCCTTGTGTTGTTCTATGTGTGCTACATGAATTAACTCATTTAATTCTCATCGCAGCCCTGTGAGATAGGTGTAACTATTATTTCTTCCATTCAGAGCAGAAAATGAAGTAAATGGTAATTGACTTGCTCAAAATTACACAGCCTTACTCAACAGTCATATTCAAACCAAGTATTTCACCCATAGATTTTACAGATACTACACAATATTTGCCACATGTAAGCAATCAACAGTGACAGTGTACTTATATTTAAAAAAAAAAAAAAACCTGTTAAAATGTAATGAACACAGTAAGGCAATTGTTTAAGTTATGTGGAAAATTGATGTCTATCAGGTTTAGTTAAGGCTTTTGGAATGTAAAGCGAGCCTGGTGAACCCACAAGACTGTCTTCAGAGGGTCAAGCCAGGAAAGAGTTGGTATGAGATTCAGCCCTAAATAGCCTGGTGACTAATTTTGTAGAGCCCGCTGGTAGAGCACAATGGCATCTTCCCATTTCATTATTTCTGTTCTTTGAAGAGAGAATAAAAGATTTGTCAGTAGGCTCTAGCCGTGGTTATGTGTAGTTTAATTACTGTGCTTCTCACATCCAAATAATTGGCCATTCTTCTGAATTATCAGTAAATTGTAAAAAAAAAAAATCATATTACAGAGCAGGAAGCAGAAAGTTGTGGAACACAGTTTAAACAAGGTTTCTATTTTTGCACCTGACTTTTTTTTCTGCCTCCTCCCCATCCTATTGATTCCTCTTTTATGGGTTTGTTGCTTTTTTTTTTTTTCTCTTTCTTTAAAAAAGGAAAAATGAAAAAAAAAAAAAAAACATGTATATATGTATTTAACTTCCTTTCTTTTCCAGCAGGTTGGCATTTGAAAGTTCATAAATGACGGTAGAGGCAAAAAGTTTGCAAAGTTTGAAGGAGGAAACTTTATATAGTGGTAAAGAGCAAAGGTATCCAAATATTGTCCCAGATTCTGGAGGACAGTCTCTCTGGCCTCCTCTGTCCTGCCTGAAATCAGAGCAGATGCCTCTGCTGGCCAACCGTCTGTTTGGACGTGTGCAAATGCATCCTTTGGTCTTTGTGTGAGATCTATCTGCCCACTTCAACTGTGCGCCAGCTTGGGCATATGAAAACTTAGTGTTCAGTAGGGATCTGCCATCACTGCTGCTTGTCCCCTTCCCTTCTCCTGGAGTTTCTTTTTACACAGAGTGTGCACATTTTATGTAATTGCCTCATGCCTGAAATACTGCCTCAGGAGAAAGGGACAGGAGAAGCAGGAGAGCAAGAAAGATATGCTACAACAAATATACTAGGAAGAGTATCATTTTTAATAAGCTCAAATCTGGATCAGGGACCAAAAAGATCTAATCCCTCCCAAGAAGCACTCAGGACTATCCTTAAATTTTCCCTCTCCGAGGCATTATCCCTTTTTGGTCTCCTTCCTAGGTACTGGACTAGCGGTAGGACAAGGCACTGAACCAACACATTCCTGATGACAGTCACTGTGGGACTCTCCGCAGGCATTTGGACTGAACTGTCTGGGAACGCTCAGCAAAGAACAAGGAGGTCACCCTGCGTACTCCGTTTAATTATCTTACCAGGATGCTCACTGCATCTAAATGCAAATTTCTGTATTTGAGATTTTTATGGAATTTGATAAGTCAGATGATTGCTGCTTCATACATAAAGGGGTTTGGTTGATTAACTAGAAGTCCATGTGAACAACAAAAATGTACTTGTTCTATTTAAAATAACCTCCACCCAATCCTTGTTGTTTCCATTCCTAAAATTTGATTTTTCCTCTTGTGCTGCTGGGTTCATATTGTTGAAGAGGAAGATGAAAATAAATAGCACTTTGAAGCGCAGCCTGCAATAAGGCAATAAACCTTAGCACAGGGCAACCTACCTCAAGACTGGTGCTTATTGCATCCGGATGTTAACTGTTGTGTCAGTGAATATCACATCAAACTATATTTTACAACATTACATATACATTCAAAAATATATATATTATATTTAAAATTTCATAAACCTATACTTTTCCTTATTATTGTACTTCATTTTCCATTGTATTTTGTTCTAGTCTTTAAAAAATGTTTAAATGCTGGTTGTAACCCAATTAAAAGATTTTACAACCCAATAAGAAATTTTGACTCAATTTTAAAAAAGAAAGAAAGAAAATTTCATTAGCTGTTGCTTCTGCTCATGGTGTTTCTAAGGTCTTTAAATCCCCATATGAATGATGGAAAAGGACTCCTAAACAGTGCCACCAGCCCTAAGTGCTTATTATAAAGGGTCAGCCTAAATCAGATAAAGCAGCAGGACTGAAAACAGCAGCACCAGTGTGCAATGGAATCTGCTGAAGACACGGGCTTGGCAGCAGAAAGTATCCCCTGGTGTGTTAGCATTATGTTGAAAATGATGCCAGCTTCCAAGGACATTTTATGTTCACAAATGTAAGTGCTGGCTGTGCTTGAATGGTTCTTAGGCACTTCTCTCCCTTCTCCATCACTCCTGCTCAGGTTGTTAGACCACCAGGGGTCTTGTGAGGTAAGATGACCTTGTGTTTTCTGCCAGTCATGGCTGTCATTTTTCTCACTACCTTCCTCACTGAGTTTGGCTTCATTGCCAGAATATGTAAAGTAAACCTATCTATTTTACATATGCTGGCTTGTTGATCAATATACATCCTCTCTCAAGAAGAGTCCTCAGTTCATCTAGAGCCCAAATTCTTAATGTCAAACATTCTGCTTTAACCAAGATAGAAATCAAGGAAACCATAACTCCTAGAGAGAAGGAAAAGATGTGAAATGGAGAAAAGGAGAAAGGGTGAAAAAAAACATTGAGTGCCATCTCTTTGAGACACAGTGTTAGATACTTAATATTAACCCCAAAAAAGATGGTAACTGATCCTATTTACATGAACAGGATCTTCAGGAAGGCTCAGCTGAATTTTTCTTAAGTGACTAGAGGCTGGTATAGATTAAAATGTAGGTTTAGCTATTAGATGTGAAAACAACTTAAGTATCAATGATCGAATGTAAGTGTATACACACATATGTATATACATATATGCATGCATATAATATGAATATTGTTCAGTCATGGGAATGAAGGAAATTCTGCTATTTGGATGAACCTGGACTAACTCAGAAAAAAAAAGAGTAGGGTGATGATTACCATGAGTCAGGATTTGGGGGAAATAGGGAGATAGTACTCAAAGGGTACAAACTCCCAGTTAATTAGAATAGCAATTTAGGGAATATTGTGTACAGCATGATGATTATACTAGTAATGCTATGTCATATACTTGAATTTTGTTAAGGGAGTAGATCTGAAATGTTCTCACCACAAAAGAAGAAATTGTAATTTCGTGATAAGATGGGGCTTATTATTTTACAGTGTGTAAATGGATCAAGTGAACATATTGTACATGTTGAACTTATACATCTATGTGTCGACTATGTATCAATAAAGTGGGAAAATTAAAAAAACAAATGCAGATTTGCATGTATTCCCAGAGTATATTCTCCCTAATATGCCTAGGGATTTTATATGCTCACTTTGAGTCACAGAGAAAATCCATTTGACTTTGAAAGGAAAATCCACTTGATATTATACTTCCATATTCAAAATTTCCCCACATGTCCTAAATCTCTTAAGTGAATTTGCAACAGAATGAGATCTGAGCTCGAGGTCATCAGACTGAGTTCCTAGATCACTTGATGGGTCAGACAAGAGATTTCCTTTGGGACTTTAGTGAAGAAGATAATAAGAGGGAAGAGAAGGGAAGGAATTAAGGCAAGAGTAAGAAAGAACAGTTTAATTAGATACACCATACAAAAGGGAAGAAATGTGAAGATACATACTTTCAGTAAAAGGGGGTTATGGAAAAATGTTTGATTCAAAACCAAATGTTAGCTTCATTTTTCTTCTCTGTGATCTCCATTTACTCTCAGACTTGGACCCTGTTCTGATCCCTTTAGAGATGACCTGTTTCTGAGGTTTGACCTTCAAAAGCTTTCTATCAAATTTAGTGATACTTTTATGATTGTTACTTAAGGTTTCTGTGTAAGGAAGTAACCTATTCATAATTGAAAGCAAAGAGAAACAGTTTTATTGTGGTTTGGGAAATGTTCCCTAGAAGAGGGACCCTGTGCCAGGTGCTAATTACATTTCTACTGTATTTTGGTTTCATGTTTCCCACACTAGGGACAAGGGGCAGGGGGGAATGGAGGTGAGTGAAGACGTGTGTGTGTGTGTGTGTGTGTGTGTGTGTGGCAGTGGGGGAGGGGGATTACAAGATAATTGAACAAAGTGAAAATGAATGCTCATTAAATTCCAGAATACAGGAGGACTCATTTCATATGATAGGGCTGTAAATATGACTTTTAATGAAGTTATGACATAGTTGCCAATAAAAGTCATTTACTCTGCAGCATTATAGTTAATTATACACAGTTGGAGCCATTTACTGTGTGTCCCTTGTTAACTTTGCCTTCACTGCCTATTAATTAACCCTTTCAGCACAGGAACCAGGAACCAGCCAGTCTTAAACATGAAGAGACCATGAAATAAATGTTCCGTATGACTCAGGATATTTCCCTGCACTTGTAAAAGGACGAGCTCATCTGTTCCTCCCGACAGTATACCCTCCCACCCAAGATCACCTAAGAGGAGGGGCGCAGTGTGGGAGGAAAAATAAAAACACCTTCATTGATTTATGGAAAAATTTATAGACATAACCATTTTATTACTATATTTAGGAGCATTTTAAGTACATTTTACATTTATGGATAGCACTATAACAAAAATACTAGAATAAAACAAAAATCCTGGAAAAGTAAAACTGATATATTGCTTTTAGCAGTCTAACCTCATTGAAAACGTTCCTGTCCTATAGATTGACTGGAAAAAGTTTCTATTTTGAAAATTCTGCATTCTAAGACAGGCCAGTAATTGCAAGAATCTTTAAGATCACAGCAGTTACAAATAAAGCATCCTGTTTCATTATATTAGGAATCAGAATGACAGCACATTCTAAAAGTTCTCTTTCCTAGATAGGCCATCATTTCACTAGTAGATGCAGCTCTTTATCTTTTTTCTGGGTACTTGGTTGGTCCTAAAGGAGACTACTGTCTGTGCTGATTTTTATTAGGGAGTGGCCAGGAAGGGGTGTTACTCAATCACCAAATTGCCTTAGCATTTGATTTTGGCTGGCATTAACAGCTTTCTGTCCATAAGGAGTTGATCACTGGAGTCCCCCAAATACTGTGTTCAGTAAATTTACTTTCCAGGAGACTTTGCTGAGTCACTCTTTGGGCTCCCAGGATGGGTTGCCATGTTCAGAAATGGCAGAAGCTTGATGAGCTGTTTCTTGGTTATTTCTTGTTTCATTACTGAGCTGAATTATTTCTGTCATTAACTAATGGCCATCTGGTTTCTTTCTACTAATATATGCCACAGCCCAGAGCCAGCAATGAACCAGGGTCCCCACAGGATGAGACAGAGTTGGTGGATGAATGTATAGGGAAAGGGGAAAAGGGACGAGAAAACAGACACTCCTTCTAGGGTGCCTACATCTTCCACTGAGAGTCTCAGCAGTTATTTATACTCTACACACAAGATGCAGGAAAGCAGGGAAACATCATTTGTAACATTTTTTAGGAAAAACAGGGGAACTTCAGGCCCCAGCCCTGTGCAAAAACATGTTTTTGAGAACAACATTCGTTACATTTTCTTAGGGCTGGTGCAAAACAACATGTTTATGCCAAGTAGGTGCACAACATGTATCTATCCTATACTAAACTTTGAGGCAGATGTAATAACCCAGCTCCATCACAATCAACTAGCCCTTTCCACCACAGGCCCCAGGCAAAAAAGGAAATATTAAAATTAAACCCCAAACTATATCTATTCTTTACCATTCCATCCCCAAAAGGAGCCCAACCTATCCTGAACCCAATAGTTCATCATCAAAGTTGTTCAGCAACCAGTTATTTTGTTTGTTTAGTTAAACAGATTTTTCAGGGGTGTCCCTCATGCCGGACTTTTGTCACTCAGGATGAGTAGCATGGCCCCGGCAAATATATAAGTACAAAGAGTTAGATTCTGTGTTCTATATTATCAGGAATTTTGTGAAATTCCCACTGATTTTGTCTTTCCTCTGCTTCTTACAGTAGTCTTGAGACCTCTTTTATACCAGAGCACAGGCCACTGACCACAGACCACTTTGAGGTTGAGAAAATTGCTCCAATGTCAGTTTATATGTCATTTCTTTTGGGGACATCATAGAAAGAATCATCAAATGGCTTGTCAGTGGCTGTCTTCTCTGACAGGTTTTCTTGAATGTAGTATACCTGTTAATTTTTTTTTTACCCTAATGACTTTATCTTCAGATGTTGCAGTTTTTTTTGTATGTGTTTGTGACAAGTCAAGAAACAAAAACCTCTTCACAAAGATAAGGAAACTGAATATGTATAATTGTAGCCCCTTTACATTTGCTGTCAGATTCTTTTAAGGGGCATGTTGGACAATTATTGATTATAGGAATTGGTCCCATTTCCATACTAAAAGAATAAGCAGAACAGGGCCTCTCTGGTGGCGCAGTGGGTTAAACAATGCACTATGAAGGAAACCTCAACCACTGCAGCATGAGTTCGATCCCTACCGCTGGCCAGGGAGGGGACCTACACGGTGTAGCAGACCTCTCCTGCCTCACCCGCTGCTGTCCTCGGCAGTGTGTTTCAGTCAGTCTGCCTGTTCTGCTCCCAGCTCTGTCTGGTGAATCCTCTCACCTCCCGCAACTCTGGCCTGTACCCCAGCTCTTGTATGCATAAAAATAAACCTTTAAAAAAAAGAATAAGCAAAACAAACATGAATATATACACTTAAGGGGAGAAAGTGTATGCAAATATTTATTTATTATTTTTATATAAATATTTATTTCTTTATGCATACAAAAGCTAGAGTACAGGCCAGAGGTATTGGGGGTGGTGGTGATGAAAGGATTCACCAGTGAAAGAGCTGGGAGCAGAACAAGCAGATTGACTGAAACGCACTGCTGAGGGAAGCAGTGGGCAAAGCCGGAGAGGTCTGCTGTGCCACGTGGGTCCCTTCCCTGGCCGGGGATTGAACTTGTACTGCAGTGGGTGTGGGTGCCCCATAGTGGGGCACTTAACCCCGTGCCACCAGGGAAGGCCTGTATGCAAATATTTAAAAGACTGAAACAACTGAGCATGATTTGGAGTACAGAGAGCCAGGAATGATTTTTGTATCACCTGTGCAGTTGAATTTGAAGGAATAATAGAATTGGTATGCAGAGGCAGTTGCTTTGGCCTGTCTGGAGCCTGGATTCCAGCCTGCATTCATTATTGCCAACCACTGTGAGACAAAACTGTAAATTAAGGGAAAATCTTAACTTGGGATCTAGGAATTATAATCTGGAACCACAACACTAAGATGCTTTTGGTGCTTCAGGGGCCTGGGGGATGGGTAGATTTCATAAAAGCAAAAACCACCATGGTCCTTCCATTTATGTAACTTGTTTGTCAGGGTTATGTTTTCTGTAGGCAAGAAAAGTCTTAATCATTTCTAAACAGAGAAATCTTGTCAACCACCAGGAAGTTCTTCCAAGATGCTGGTGGTTTCTCTAGAAACATCTTTTGTTGTTTTCCTCTCTTGTGGGGTGAGAAGAACAAGAGCTGCATAAGTTACATTTAAATGCCTTTGTCAATAGTGACTCCTGTGCCTGTTATTCACACTTAACTTCCTGAGAAGTTGAAGTACTTATGTATAACTCTCAGCTTTTATTGTTTTCCCTCTAGAAGTATTACAAGCAATATATTCTGAAGATAAACCCCAAAATTCCTGTAACTTAATACCCAGACAAATATACCTATACCTACCTGGAACTCAAACTCAGACAAAAACATCCATTCCCTATAGAGAAAGGACACACCAAAATTTTTCAGACTTGTCCAAAAGTTTGTTAAGATTTTTCTGTATGTTTAATTTGAAATATTTTCTAAAGGTAGCTCAATATTCCCTTTTATAAAAAAGGACATTTTTTTAGAAGCAAGTAATGAATTAGAATATTTTAAAGGAGAGAAGGAAGAAACTGACTTTTTTTTAGTGTATCAATTCTTTGTGTGTGTGTGTGTTTTTATTTATAATTTTTAAAATTTACATATATTTGACATCAGTTGTAATCCCCATGTATTCCTCATCACCATCTCACCAGTGCACCATCACCTCAGTCTCCCCATGCTCCCGTCTGCCCTCAACCCTTCCCCCCTTCCCTCCCCACCAAGTGTCCCCAATTTGTCCTTGTCTTTTCATTTTTGGTTTTTGTGCCTTTATTGTTGTTATTATTGTTGTTGTTGTTCTTATTACTTTCCTTGATCCTTATCTGGTTCCCTTATATTCCTCCTAGGGGAGGAACCATCTGGTATTTTTCTTTTGCCTTCTGACTTACTTCGCTGACTTTTTATGCTTTAAATGTGTTGGTCTTCTAAGTAAAACTTTACCAGTTCAGCAGACAAGCTGTGCTGGTAATGGCAGATTACTAGGCAAGAAGCAAAGACATGAAAATCAATATTAGCTAGCAACAAATAGTCATGACAATGTAATAATAAAATGTTCTGATATACTTTTGATCCTTGGTAAATAATGCAGAATTTTTTTTTAAGATTCTAATTTATATAATATGCATATTGGTCAAGGTAAATCCCTTGATAACTTTGATGGGTTTGACAGTTTTGGTTTAACATTTAGCAATGTGTCTTCTCAAATTTTATTACAATGATATATGAAATAAAAAAATTATATTTATATAGATAGAATTAAAATATTAAATTTCTGTTTTGTACTTCCCTAATTTGGGGTATTGAGGGTCACACAGACAATCATTGGTTCCACATACTATTTGACATTATGAAGATGCAATTTAACTAAGTGAATTATAATAATTTATATCTATTTAAAGACTGCTTTTTGAGAA
This sequence comes from Galemys pyrenaicus, assembly GCA_019455555.1. Taxonomy (NCBI): domain Eukaryota; kingdom Metazoa; phylum Chordata; class Mammalia; order Eulipotyphla; family Talpidae; genus Galemys; species Galemys pyrenaicus. Next base: position 2,008,828 of record JAGFMF010011796.1, on the reverse strand, counting down.
CTTTAAATGATGCTGCAATTCACCTGAGATTGTTTCCTGTACTTGCAAGGAGGAAAATGTCACCTCTCTGATGAAATACCCTTCTCTATAACCACAGATTTGCAATTTGTAAACGTCCAACTAAGATGGTAAGTTCAATATGATAGTCATTCTCTGATATGTTAAAATACATTGAAGACTTCAGATTTGTCACCTTATACATTTGTGTTAAGTCATACAGAAATGATTAAGCAAAGAAATTTCTAGATAATAAATCAACCGAATATTGGTCTTGAGAACCCAGACTGATTTTAACACTGAATAGTGGAAAGTTCTTAATTTACATGATATTTACAGTAAGCTCTCATTCAAGAACTCAGGAATATGTAGGTGTCTTTTGATGACTTTTATCAATATCAGGATTTTTTAATCAACATTTTTTGAAGTATAACTTACATATTTTGCTAAGCAAAATACCCTCTAGGTCCAATCATGAATAGTATTCTATATATTCTATCTCTATATCATATTGATATAATTATTTTCAAGCTGTTTCCAACTCTTTGCTATTATAAATATAGCTGGAATTAACTTGCAGTATATATATATATATATATATATATATATATATGTCTTTGAATTTGTGTCCTTGTGTTTCTTGGGTAAATGACCAAAAGTGAGATAACTTGATCATAGGGGTTTCTATTTTTAATTTTTTGAGGAATTTCTGTACTGCTTTCTTTAATGGCTGTACCAATTTACATTCCTGTAGTGTTACTTTGAATTAAGTTGCTATGGAGATTTATATGCATGTCTTTTGGTGGACATAGATTTTTATTTCTCTTGGAGTAAGATTATGGACCTTGAGGTAAGGGTATGCTCAAATTAATAGGAAACTGCTAAATTCATCACTAAAGTGGTTTGTTAAATAATTTTAAAATAAAAAGGCTTCATTTCCAAAGAAGCTAAAGGTTCTTGTAGTTGATAGGGTAAATTCTTCTAGATTTGTATTAAAATATTTCTCTGATTAATAAGTTAACACACTAGTCATTTATTACTTTTAGGTGTTGGTAACTTATAAACTTATGACTATTTCTTAAGGAAATTTTTTTTAAAGATTTATTTATTTATGCATACAAGCACTGGGGTACAGGCCAGAGGTGTGGGGGGCGGGTGAGAGGATTCACCACAGAGAGCAGGGAGC
>JAGFMF010011796.1:1994056-2007575 GCA_019455555.1 Galemys pyrenaicus | reverse complement strand
CCCACCTGGCCGGCAGCAGGGATCGAACTCGTGCTGCAGTGGCTGCGGTTTGCTTCATAGTGCGTTGCTTAACCCACTGCGCCACCAGGGAGGCCCTCTTAAGGAAATTTTAATTGCCCTCTGACAACTCTTTTTTCATACAGATTTTTTTCCAAATTTAGTTCCAAATAAATAACAAAGTCCTAAAGTACCTTGCATCTAAATTATCACTTCCTCAAGGGACTTTGGGTGCCCCCATTAGTTGCTCTCTCACCTCATGAGACAATGAATGCTAGAAATAATTAGGCCTATTTATATTCACTATAATTTTAATTAGCTCTACATAATATTAATAACTGTCCTATTTTATCAAGATCAAAATGAGGAAAGAACTATCTAATCAGAAAGAGGAGTTCAATCTTACCAAGGTGAATTGGGTGCAGGTAAAATGTTATTGATATAAATATGTTTCAACAACTGTTTACCTTATATGATGAATAGAAACCTACTCACATTTATGAGCAAAGATGAGTACAAGAACTTCAGTAAGTTCAATTTTAAAAAGTTTTGTTTCCAAGTTTGAAACACCCACATCAATCATTGGCAATTATAAAACACACACATGTAGACATATATGTACATATATGTATGTGCGTATGCTGATGGATTGGAAGTGCCTAGTGATCTGTGAATATCATTGCTGTCCATGACCTGTTTGTTCCATTTGGGTAATCATTGTTTAAGACATCATGAAGTAGTTAGGTGCTGTTCTCCCATAGTGGACTCTCATCCTCATTTTGATATTGTCAATTACTGAAATAAATTAACGCAGAGTGTTCAAACTTAGTTTGAATAGACAGTTTCCAGGTTTTCTGACAGAGTTGTTTAAAGGGCTCTGCTACAAATTTAGGGTTAGAAAATGAATCTTATAGGGAAAAAAAATGAATCCTAGTTTATGCAGATCCATGAATTGGTATTCTTGTGACTGATATTAGACTGTGCTAGATACACCTGGTTATAGATTCATGGGTACAGCCTCCATTTGTGGTGATGATGACTGCCATTCTCCTCTGCTCAGTGCCCGCTGAGTCAATCAAGCTTTCAATTCTTGGGTGTAGGTGATTCAGGATGAAAGGAGGTTTTAAGAAACATGACAGTCATTTACTATAGTAACAAGCTTCCCAGTTTACTTTTAGTATTGCTCTTAAACTTGTTTAAGTCCTAATGACCTGATTAAAGAAACTGTTGCTTGGGAAGTTTTACCACTCTTGTTTTTAAGTAAACAGAAAATATAATGAAGGAGAGAAATTGTAAGGAAAAAGAGAATAAAAATCCTTCATGGAGTAAACATAAATCTCCGCAAAGCATTTAATTACATACAGGTGTATCAACTGTGTTTTGTTTTTTTTTTTTTTTGGTCCTGCTAGAATATGTTCTTTGAAAATTGACAAGATGAATGATTTAGGAGTGGAGGAGAAATTTCCCTATACATCTGGTTCTTCTTGGTCTGATCAAGTAATCAAACTAACATTGGACAGATTAATGAGAGAAAAAATACATAAAAAAGGAAAATCCACATAGATATGTATTCTTAAGTCAGTGGGACAAAATGAGGGTATATATCCTCATGGGATGGGATAGGGATAAAGAATGGGATAGGGACTGGGACTTCAAAAAGAGAGGAGAGGGGCTTACATGATGAGTAGAGAGTGATTCATATGAAGAAGATCATGTGCTCTGTAATTAAGATGTCTCCCTTGCCATGTAGATTGGTTTCTCTGGTATAAAGTTTATCACTGGCAAAAATCTTAGTTCTCAGTAATAACTCCAATTTTCATTCTCCTAATTAGTTAAAAGAGCAGTAAAAGCTTTCATGAGCCTATAGGACCTCAACTGACCTCAGTTCTATATAATCTACATGCCAAATTGAAACATCTTAAAAAGACTTGTTCTGAACATCCCTGGGACAACTATCTGAACATTTGGAGAGCCTGTACTTCAATGACATAGAAATAAAGCATAGAAACAATACCTTTAGACTTAATGGACTTGGGTACTGGGTTTCCCTCTCAGCAGCTGCCACTGCCATTACAAGAAAGCAGTGGTAAGTTCACCTAATGACTGGTGGTCACTTTCCTGTCAGATCATTCTGTGATAAAGTCTTCACTTTCTCCCTGTCTCTATTAAGATTTTTAGAAAAATAGGAATATACCCAAAAGACACAAAAACACTTATTCAAAAGAATACCTGCACCCCTATGTTTATAGCAACACTCTTTACAATAGGTTTAAGACCTGGAAACAACCTAAATGCCCCAAAACAGATGATTAGATCAGGAAGATGTGGTCCATACACGATGGAATACTATTCAGCAATCAAAAAAGATAAACTAGAGTAATTCATAGAAACATGGATGGAGCTGGAAGGGATTATGCTCAGCAAAATAAGTCAGAAGGCAAAAGAAAAGTACCAGATGGTTTCCCCCTAGGTGGAATATAAGGGAACCAAATAAGGATCAAGGAAAAGAATAATAACAATAATAATAATAACAAAAAGACAAGGACAAATTGGGGACACTTGGTGGGGAGGAGGGAGAGGGTTGAGGGCAGATAAGAGCACAAGGGACTGAGGTGATGGTGCACTGGTGAAATGGTGATGGGGGTTACAATTGATGTCAAATATATATAAAGAAAAACCAACAAACAAACAAAAAGATTTTTAGAAAAATTAGAATTTACCTAGTCCTTTAACTTAGGATATGTATCATTTTTCATAGAGTTATACAGTGCAGAGAACACAGACCTTAACATTTTACCCATTAAACAAAGAGGGAAGAAGACTTTCCTGTCTAATACTTTGGGAAAAAGGAGTCCTGTGTGATTATGTATAGCACAACCTTCTGACCCTTATCCTATAGATCCCTTTAGCATGTTTGTGCACAAATTCTCAAGGGATTTTCACTCTTATAACATAGCAGGTGTAGGGTAAATGAAAATGATCAGGTTTTTCCGTCCTCTCTCCATAAGTGTCAATAGACACCTGTGGTCCTGCATGCATGCTTAATAGTGGGCACCAGAAGGGTGTGTACATGGGCACACCTGGGATGACAGATTGGGCTGCAAAACTGGGGTATAGGCAGAGGTGAGGGAGAAGGGCAAGTGAGAGTATTAACCAGAGACAGAGTGAAAGGAACAGCAGGGCAAGACAGGAGAGGGCTGCTGTACCATTTGTGGATTAGCTCCCTGGCTGGGGATCAAACTCGGGCTGTGGTGCCATGGCACTGAGACTTAACCCTTAGGCATTCAAGGAGGCCTGAACCTGTTTCATTCTTTCTGATGTCCATATCTTCCTTCAATAGAAGAGTGAAGCAAATATGAAATCAACCCCTTTTACCCTGAAGAGGAGAAGGAAAATGAACCCTATAATTCATATGTGTGAATTAACATGAATTTCTTCATGGTTAATAAATTTTCTTTGTGACATGAAGAACTTTACTGTATGAATTGTTTAATATTAGATTGAAGGTATTATGAAAACACACATTAGATAATAGAGCATTGTAAGAATAGTTTGAAACTTTATTTTGATTCTGAAATGTTTAGTCATCGAAGCAAGAGGGTAAAAGTTGATCTAGGGCTTGCTAGCAAACATTTATTTGATATTTTGGGGGAAATAAAACCTATTGCTTGAGCATTTTGATCTTGTTTTGCATCTGACTTTTGTTATTCACAACTGAACAGAAAACTCTGGTTGATAAATGGAGGGGATATTTGTCCAAGATTTGACCTTTGACTTAAATATTGTATAATGCTGCTCTCTCTCTCCATTTTTAAAAATATACTATTGACTTTGTGGGTTTTTTTTCTACTTTATAAATAAGACTGGTCATTGACATCAGTTCTGCTAAATTAAACAATAGGATGCTACTTATGTAGTGTGATCAATCACCTCCCCAACACATCTTTCAGCCTACTGATTTCTGTGTTACATCAAATTCTGTAAAAATACCATCATTTACGGGGATGTAAGAGGATTTTATTGGCTAGCTATTATTCTTTTGTTGAAACAGCTTTGTTCCTATTGGCTTAGGATGGATAAGCAGTGAAAGAGCATGCCTAGGCTCACAGGTGGAGTAGGAATCAGCAGAGGCAAAAATGCTTCAAAATAAATTTTATCAACTACACTTTGTTCTCCATTCAGCTTTCCCTTCATTTCTCATTTCCCCCCAAACACCTGATGCCATTGTGTCCATTTCTCAAGTGCATTCATCCCACCGCTCTTGTTCATTTTTGCACAGAACTCTGTTCCATAAGAAGCTATCCAGGGCCTTCCTCATAGAGGTTAAGCCTCAGTGCTATCGCCCATAAGGCAATACTCACCCAGAAAACTGACCCATCAATGGTGCAGCAGCCTCTCCTGTCTCACTCGCTGCTCCCCTCAGCAGTGTATTTCAGTAGATTTGCCTGTTTTGCTCCCCATTCTGTCTCTGGTGAGTCCTCTCACCTCTGTCCTATGCCCTAGTTCTTCCACAGAAACACACACACAAAGCTCTCCACCGTTAGGTAGTCAGGTGATGATTCCACTCCCAGAGATCAGGCAGGGACACATCTTTCCAACAGTTGTTGATAATGGGGCCAATGGAAAGGCTAATTGTTTAAATTTCGGTGAGCATTCATTCTGAGACAGAACCTGAGTAAATTATTCTGTGAATGCAGCACTCTGCAGGAGAACCCAGTTCCTCAATGCTGGGAGTTTCATAAGCCATCTGCTCTGAGGAGCATGGCTTGGTCCATCTGTTTCTGGTTTTCAGAAACCTGAGGTGAAGAAAATAAATAGCAAGAAAAACAAAAATGAAAAATGCCCCTGGTTCCTGAATTGCGGTAAGACTGCATGTGTTCCTAAGATGCCTGTTCCATCCAGATCCACCAAACCTGCTGGATTTCCTGGGGAGAAAGAGAAAAGCATCCAGATTTTGCTTTTCAGGGTTTTTAGAACTTTTCAGGGTTTTTAATAGGAATATTGCAGTTTAGGAATCAGGAACATTATTTATTACACACAAAAAGTTGACATTTCCCATTATATTGGCCAAGAAATAAAGGTAGCACTCAACTTATAAAAGCATATTCTCCCAATTATTTGCTTTTCAGGGCTTTTTACAACTTTTAATTTGAGTCTCCATTTTTCATAAACAGGAAGATACAGCTAAGAAATCAAAGAGATATTTGCCCTAGAATTGACATAATCACACACCAATATGGAAATATCAATATTTAGAGTTAACTGTGGAAGAAAATTTACATCTAGGAGTCTTACTTTCAGAAGACAAAATTAAGAACAATAAGTAGAAATTCTAGGGAAGAAATCTTAGAGGTTAGAGAACCTTCCAATTAATGATCTGTCAAGTTTTAAGTGATTACCTTGGAGGACAGTGGGAATCTATTGTGGAGATCAAATAGGAAACAAAGGTCAGGAATAGGGGTTGTTGCATAGAGAAGTTTGAGTGAAAAAAATTAAACTTGATGATTTCCATGACATTCACTCCCTCTGAAACTCATTGCAAGGTATTTTTCTCATACCTCTCTGAAACTAATATTGTTAGTGACTTTTCAGGGGAGACGCTATCTATAGTTATTTATCAAGTACTGAGGATGATTTTTTTTTTTTTTTTGCTTCTCCCTTTACTGGTGAAAAGATATGTATTTTTTTAAGTCCATCCCTTCATATTAGGGTCCTTTTCTTCCCTAGAAGAACTGGGGTATAGACCAGAGGTATGGGAGATAAGAGGATTCACTAGAGACTGAGTGGAGAATAGAGCAGTTGGATTTCCTGAAATACACTGCTAAGGGTAGCAGCAGGCAAGACAGAAAAGGTCTGCTATGCCATGTGGGTTAGTTCCCTGGCTGGGGATTAAACTCTGATTATAATGATGATAACAATTCACTCACTTAACCCCTAGGTCACCAAGAAGGCCCTATATCTTAGTTTTTTTATCCTTAATCAGGCCTGCAAAATCCCTTTTTTTCATATAAGGTAACGTAGTCAACATTCCTCTTATAAGTATATGGACATTTGAGGTCTAAGTGGGAACAGTATCCTTCCTGCCACCGATGCCTGCTAATCTTGCCATGATCGAAGATGTTTTTCTAGAAGGATATGGTTTTTCAGCATATTTTAAAACTCTGTGAGCAATCAACCACAAAATAGCTTTAATTCTTAGAATACTATTCCAGAAAGGGATTTTTAGCATAGTGAGTTCATTTTGACTTTTTCTGTAATTATCAAATTTCTGTTTTCTGGATCCATTTTCCCTTTATTGAAGCTTCTTTATGGGTTAGTCTAACTCTCTATAATATCCTATTTATAACTCTGTGTCTAAGACACATTCATGTGTCTGAATTTATCTTCTTTATTATGTAATTTATAAACACTTTATTAACTTTTTAAAAAATCTATTTTCTATGACATTTTAAAATTCTAATCTGCTCAAAGAGAAACCAGTGTTTTGGCGAAAATGTATCTTCCAGTGATTTCTAAATTTGTGAAGACATATAATATGGAAAGGACAGCAGAGAGACAGTGATTCTCTTCCTCTCCTGCCACTGACTAGTCAGGGAACCGTGGCTGGACATTTCATCTTTTTGGAGTTCAATTGCCTGTTGGATGAAAGGAAAGGAAAGGATGGGACAAGACTACTCTAAGGTTGCTACTACTCTGGTCAGGGAACTTTCCATGAATTTCAGATTCACCACTTTTTGCTTTGGAGAAATAATCCTTCATTTTGAATAACTTAAATGTAAGGGGATTAATACTTACAGAGCTGAAATCCTTCCCCACCCTTATTTTCCCTCTCTCTCCCCCAGAACTTATTTGTGTTGTCATAAATGTATCATTTGCATTCTTTCAAGAAATAGTTGGGGGGAAAACAAAACAAAACAAAACAAAACAGAAAACAAAACCAGGAAGGTCTTAACTTTTTTTGATCAGTGTCTAACTACTTTCTCACCCAAACAGCCAATACTTAGGCTTATGGATATACTCTGAAATATGCAGAGCTTCCCATGAGCAGTGCTTCTGGCATTTTGAGGACAATGACAATGCAGTATATGAGGAACAACTCAAATGACTTCTTGAGCAACCAAAGCCAACCTACAAGTGCAGAGCAGAAAAAATGAGGTCCTCAGAAACTCTGAATGTGAATTAATTTGTAGGAGTCAGAGGCTTAACATTACATGGGTGGTAGTAACAAAATTAAGTAATATTGAGTTTTTATCATAATAATGTTGCTTAGGAAACTTGAAGAACCTCAGGTTACCATAATAATAGAACAGTCTAAATATCAAGGACACAGCTCAAACTTATTTGTACAGGTTGTCCTATATTAGACCTTAATTTATTATGAATTTATCTCTATCTCCTTTTCCAAACTATCCCTAAATGTCTAATATGAGAAGTTCAGATTCTTAGGCATAACAAAGTTTAGAAATAAGAACAAGCCTTACTAATAGAATGGAATCACAAAGAAAATTTAATTAACCCGTCAATGTCCATTTGAACCCAGTCAGGAAAGTAGTTCTCCATGAAAATGGATCTGGTTCCAGAACTTTTTTTGGTTGTTGCTCAGAAAATACAAAGTTTGACATAAACATGATCAAATGACAAAGTAACTCATTCAGATAGCTATGATCTTGGTTGCTTTATAAATTGGGTTTTTCATCCCCCAAAATAATCAGCAATTCATTTCATCCAAAAGTAGAACTTCTACCCTCCTCCAATAATGAAGTCCAGCTTCTACTCATCATCACTAGCTGCTGTCTTCCATCATCAGCAATTCATTTCATCCAAAAGTAGAACTTCTACCCTCCTCCAATAATGAAGTCCAGCTTCTACTCATCATCACTAGCTGCTGAAATGGAGGTTGGTGGCAGACAGGTCCCATTGATGACAAAGACTCATTTCAACTCCTCTAAAAGGCCTCTGGGTTGAAGGCCTTCTCTCCTGGTGGAAGTAAAAGGGAAAGGACCCTGCTGATCGGGAAGTGGGTGGGACTGGGGGAGATACATGGGGACTATAAGCCAACTATCTCTAAACATCCCCTTCTTCATCTCTCTCTCTGGTGCCTTTCCACACCTGCAAGTTAGTAAAGAATTTCTACAGTGTAGTTTGTCTCACAGTTCACTTTGATACCTGATATCTTCACTTAAGAATCTTAAATGATACTTCCAATTTTGGGGCCCTCCTTGGTGTCGCAGTATGAAGCAAACCACAGCCACTGCAGCACGAGTTTGATCCCTGCTGCCAGCTGGGGAGGTGACCCATATGGCGCAGACAGACCTCTCCTGCCTGGCCTGCTGCTACCATCAGCAGTGTGTTTCAGTCCATCTGCCTATTCTGCCCCCTGCTCTGTCTGGTGTATTCTCTCACACCCCCGCACCTCTGTCCTGTACCCCAGTGCTTGTATGCATAAATAAATAAATCTTAAAAAAAAAAGAATCTTAAATGATACTTCCAATTTAGCAGTCTGTGAAAAATCAGTGAAGACTTATAAGTAAGGTACTTGAAGGTTTCACTGTTAGGAAACACCACACACCCAAGTATGAAAGTTCTTGGATTCTTTGATCAAAAAGAATGCTGTCTTCCAATCCTTCTCACTTTGTTCACTGTTATCTGCTTGTGCATGTAAATGAATTTTAACTTAAGTGGTTATGTTATTCCAGCCAACTCTATCTCTTTAATCCAAGAGAAAGTTTGGTTTGAGAACAAATGTATAAAAGTCCCAGAGCACCCATTACTGGGCAGCACACAGGACCCCTGAGTGTTGGAAACGTAGGGCTTGCCTGTTTTGAACAACCTCGGGATTTGCTCTATTTCCTGGGAGCTTGCTAACATGGAGGCTTTTATAGTGGCAATAAAGAGCCTGAAACTACCTCGTAAGCCTCTCTGTCAGACAGCGAGTCCCCCAGCACTTCTCCTAATTAACTTCTAACCTACTGGCCATGGGGATTTTTTTCTTCCTTAACTGCTAATGAAGTCTAGAATCTCAAAGTCTCCCTTGATTTTACTAGAGCCTCCTAGTCGTTAATTATGAGCCTTATATTTCCCTTGCTCACTGGGACTTTATAAGATGCACCACAATAGGGACTTGCTTTTTTTTTTTTTTTTTTCCTATTTAGAGTCAACTCTTAATTTCCTTCCAGATTTCATTTGCTTGCCTCTGCAATGTCAATAGAAACTTAGAGAAAACGACAAGGTATGAATATGGGTAAATGAAATTTGGGATGCCAGGAAAAGCAAGGCAGAAGTTTGAAGATTTATAACATGTCATTCCCACAGAAACACTAGTCTTAGTCTTCCTTGTTGAGTGATAATTGTTGGCCTAAGCCCACAGAAAAGTTCAATGAAGTAAAAGAATCAGAACAATGCATTCAATTAGCAGAATGTGTATAATCTATTTGAATCAATCACTTAGTTATTAACAAGTTCACATACTTGACTATTTCTTTAGTCACATTTTATATGCCAGATACTTTTCTAGACATTGAGGATAAAGAAATGAGCAAGTCTTTCTGAAAGAGTCTTTGTGGGGATATCAAACTCTATTACTGAAGGATTATATAATGCTTCAGAGGTCCTTGTAGGGAAAATTTTCAGGCACTCTCCACTCAACTTTTTGGGTTCCTTTTGGCTGGCCCATTAATAAATTGGGTTAAACTTTGGTTTTGGAAAAGGTGAGGAAACCCCTCACCCCTATTGTATCATGTGAACACTGCTGTCAAATCTTCCCTAATGAAGAAGACAGTTTACGATAAGGGACAATTGATAAACACCAAGGTAATTTTATTTCCCAGATGTATACCTTACATCTTAATTTTATCTTGCATATTAATTTAAAAATCAATTAAGAATTATAGCTCAATTTAAAAAGTAAATCCCTGCCTAAGTTCAACATACTCAAATGACCATTTATTAGCTTAACATTTAATTCACAGAGTCTTCAATCATGGTGGTGTAAGAATTTCCCAAGAACATTTTTTAAAAAGTGCAGAAATCTAGGTCAACCAGTGAACATTCTGATTTTTAGGTATGAGGAGAGGTTTAAGTGAAGCAGTTTTTAATTTTAAGTACCATTAGTAATTTTGATGGGCTATCAGGGGCAAGAATCATGGAAACTCTTCAAAATCCAAAAATGTTCTCCATAAGATAACATTTCACTATCAGCAAGAAGTAGAAAATGGTTGTTTAGACTTGTAGTCATAAATGGAGATTTTTAGTGAATCTCTCACACACAAATATTCATTGGTAGTTAATATGTTTAGTTTTTTTCTTCTCTGTACCATTTTGTTGGAAATGAAAGTGTTTCACAATGTTGCCAGATTTTGACAGCCAGAGAAGTCACACAGCAGCCCACTCTGAGTGCCCTTTCTATCTAATGACTGCTCATTTGCTTTAATATTCTGAAACACTAAAACAGAGTTGCCTGCAGGAAGGACAGTAAAAATAGTTCATCTTTCCATTTTCTTTGAGTAGAACACTTTATTTCTAATGTTCTTTGGGGTTTCCAAAAGAAATTTGGGTAAAACAGTATTTCAAAAAATACATATGATTACAATGATTGGCCAACCTATATTTTTAGAGTTACTTTTGATTACTGTGTTTATTTCAATTATATTTATTTCATGTGTTTAGAATTTGACTTTGTTCTGGGATTTAGAGAGCTTTATACTCTTAATCTCTCCATTTCTTCCTTTAATGAAGTCCGATGTTCTTTACCTCAATTTTGTTTGTATCTTTGGGTGACATAAGTAAGTATGCCAGGGACATAACATTTCTCTTTATGTATAGAAAAGAAAAGTGATTCAATAAAGTATAAAATTTTAAATAAAAGAAGAAGTAAGAAGTCCATCCAATAAGATTACCACCCATATGTTTAGATAATCCATATACATTCAAGAATCACCCCATCTTCCTCATCTCATATGAACACTGTGGTGTATATCTGTAACTTTTTTAAAATTTAAAGCATAATTTCCCAAAATATAAGAGTATGACATATATTAACATGTCTGTTTATACATCTATCTATGTATATATGACAGACTTCAAGAATTGTATTCAACTCATTTATTAATGGGAAACCAGTAATAAGGTAAAGCATTTTGAGGATCTAGCCTTTTGTAAGCATTCTGAAACACTATAGCACAAGAATAACAGGTTAAATGCCAACCTGGCTGATGTTCCACAGGCATCCATGTATCGGGATTATCTTTTCTGCTGATAGAAACTACTTGCATTTCTATTGGATCCAAATCTGTAAATTTTACTAACACATTTTACTAAGTCTTTTTTTAGTAATAAAGATTGAATTTTTGTGTGAGCCTGTTTAATGTTGCCTCATTGTAGCATTGAAAGAACATGCTGCCACCTTTTACCCAATTCTCATGTTTGAATTAACTTTCATTATAACTAAGTAGTAATAATGATTTCAAAGCCTGAAATAACTCTCAGGACAACTTTCAGGTGATGATAACAAGTACATGTTCTCCCCTTCCTAGTATCATACCCCAGCATGTTGCATGAGTACAGCACGCATGAAGCGTGTCAAGCTCAGCAGCACATACACAAAGTGAGACCTTTTTAATGTCCTTTTAAATATTGGATACCGGGCCTCCCTGTTGGCGCAGTGGGTTAAGCAACACACTAGGAAGCAAACTGGAGCCACTGTAGCACAAGTTCGATCCCTGCTGCCGGCCAGGGAGGGGACCCACATGGCGTAGCAGACCTCTCCTGCCTCACCCGCTGCTGCCCTCGGCAGTGTGTTTCAGTCAGTCTTCCTACTCTGCTCCCCACTCTGTCTCTGGTGAATCCTCTCACCTTATGTGACTCTGGCCTATACCCCAGCTCTTGTATGCACAAATAAATAAATCTTTTAAAAATATATATTGGATATCTTTCTCAGAAACTTAAACTAATCTGGTTCTTAGCACCAGCCTTATTAATTTTTTTTCCTATTTTATTCACCTCAGCCTTCTGTGCCTACTTCCTAAAGTAGAAACATTCTAATCTGATTAGAATTGCCCTCTAGGGTCACTCACAGAATGCACTGAATGCACTTCCTTGTCCTTCACTAGGGACTTTGACAAGGGTGCTTGGGAATCTAGAAAATAAGGACTGGCCTTTCCCAGATGTATGTCAAGACTTTTACAGTTTGCTTTTTAAATATAAATGTAGATATAAGTTCCTTCTATTGTCACCATTTAGGCTCCCTGAAAGGGCTTCTGGGATATAAAAGAATAAATCTCACTTTCATATTTGCCATAACTTTGAGGAATGGAATATTAAAATAAGCTTTTCTACTTGCATTTTGTTCTTTGCTTACTACACCTTGAAATTTTCCTGATCTAACAGTCTTTAAAGAGCCCCCTCCCCCCCCCACCCCAGAGGCCCACAATGGTATCAGGATCATCTCCACAAAATGCCAATGTTACTAAGTTTTATAAACATTTTGAAGAGAGCTATCAGGCTTAGAATCCATTTTCTAGAAAATGCAGACTGGAGCGGCAAATCTTGTAGAATTGGGTAAGACCTGATCTTTAATATTGTCTGTCTATGGACTTATTACAACTTCCTAAGGTGACATTGTAATTTTCTCCAATTTGCTAAGGAAGACTAATTATCCAAATAATTCAGCCTGACTATCTGCTCTTGACCACTGCAAATCTCCCTGCTGTTCCTCAAAGCTCTGTTTGTTCCCCATTTCTTCTCTTGTTTTAAGCCCCTCACTGTTCTGAGTGCCTTTTATTTAAAGAGAAATTGGATACCTACTGTGTAAATTTCTGCAGGGAGTCCTTTAATGTAGACTGTTGCAATTTTCTCCAGGAATATTCTAATAATTACAACAGCTAAGGGTCTGGACTTTGTTATCTAAGAGGAAGGATTGTGTGAGAAAAGGGGAAAAAAATCCCAGCTCTCCATGCTTCTGTAAAGAAAAAGAAAGAATAAGAAAGGGAAAAGGAAAATAAGGTTATTTGTTAAAATGCAGGCTGGAAATAGAGAGATGCTCAGAAGTAGTAAATATAAACACTAGTCTTTGTTCAGGCTTGTAGAAAAAGCCCCTCACACAGGGAGAATGGTGAACTTTGGTCCCACAGGGCAGCAGGCTCTGTTCTGGCCTCCATAGTCATGGCAACGGACATCACCTTGTGCTTCTGAGAAATGGAAGTGGGACCTTGTAAAATGTCCTCTGTTGCTTCTGCTACAGATGCAGGGGTCTGATTGGCAACTTCACAATACTGACTTGCTGGTTAAAATTGGTTTAAAGAGCTCTGACGTTTCTTTTTCTTTTTTTTTTCTGATGTTTCTTGATTTCATTTTATGTAGAAGATTTTTTTGTTTTTTTTTTTAAATAAAAACGTCTTTGTTTTATTTCTTTTTTAAATTTTTATTCTTTTTTTATTTTTTCTTTTATTAAAATATTTTAAAATTTACATATACTTGCCATTAATTGTAATCCCCATGTATTCCCCATCACCATCTCACCAGTGCA
>JAGFMF010011796.1:1870662-1985688 GCA_019455555.1 Galemys pyrenaicus | reverse complement strand
TTCTGCTCCCCGCTCTCTGTGGTGAATCCTCTCACCCCCCACACTTCTGACCTGTACCCCAGTGCTTGTATGCATAAATAAATAAATCTTAAAAAAAAATAACTTGTCCAATTTTATATTTAAGCAACAGACTGAGCTGGGGAGTGAGTCCAGTATTCTGAAGGCAAACCACCTGTTTTTCCATGCTGCTCTGCTGGGTTGGTTTTTTGTTGTTGTTGTTGGTTGGGTTTTTTTTTTTTTTTAAATTGCTTTTTAAGATGTGACTTCAGTTGTACAGCAAGATTAGAGACCAAATCTCTCCTTCTAGTCTCTGACCTTACTTTCCTAGTAGAGTTGTTAAAGAGATAGAAGTATTAGGAGTCTCCAGAAAGCCTGATGTAAAATACAGCCATGTGTCCTTTAATAATGAGATATGTTCTGAGAAATGCACATTAGGCAATTTCTTCTTCATGTAAATCTCAGAGGCTGTGATTACACAATCCTGCAGAGTATCACCTACTCCGTACACACCTTGGTCACATACTCTCTAGCCATTAAAGACCACTCTACAGACTACCATTCTATGTCAGTCTGCCATTGAGGGAAACATCATTAAAGGAGACATAATTTTACAAAAATTACCTGAGGGGAGGATAGGGTGACACAGCTTTCTAATTTAGGTTACCAGTATTGGTTGATTAAGTTGATTTTCATTCTTTAATACTGGAGTGAATTAATGGGTGAGCAAATGAGACATCTACTGAATTTCCAGTAGGCAGTGGGCACTATACAAAGTGATTTCATATTCTGATTTTATGTCCTCTCCACAAAAGTTCTGCAGTTAAGTGGCTACATGTATTATTGCTATATTTAAGGATGAGAGATCTGGGGCTTCAATAGGTGAAGTGAATTGCTCAGTTTCTGCTAGTGAATGAGACAGTTGGAAATTGAGCCCAAGGGCCTTTGACTTGAAAGTTCAAGCTATTTCATCCATGCTTAAATTCCTTTTCTAAATTTTTAAAAATGTGGTTTAGACACAAAAGAACATTTTAGAAATATTTGTAAGAAGTACGGAAAGTCATATCAGTAGCATAAAAACATTTATACCCCAGATTCATAAATATTACCTTAGACTTTAAATTTCTAAGTGCCTGAACATCCATACCTTTCCTGTCTTGAGAGTGTATCTTTATAGTTTTGTATTTGTCTACATTCCCAAATAATACATTAGTTTGATGATTTTGAACTTTATTTTTTTAAGATTTATTTATTTATGACTACAAGAGCAGTTGGTATAGGCCAGAATCGCTGAAGGTGAGAGGATCCACCAGAGACAGAGTGGGGAGCAGAACAGGCAGATCTACTGAAATACACTGCTGAGGGGAGCAGTGGGTGAGGCAGGAGAGGTCTGCCACACCATGTGGGTCACCTCCCTGGCCCTGGCCGGTGGCAGGGATTGAATTTGTGCTGCAGTGACTGCAGTTTGCTTCACAGAGCATTGCTCAACCAACCCATTGTGCCACCAGGGAGACCCATGCTTTTGAACTTTAAATCAACTGAATCAAATTGCATGTGATTTTATCTTATCAGCTCTTTTTGCTTAATAGTATTTCTGAGATTCATCCCTAGCATTGAATAAAGGTGTTTTTAATTTATTTTCATTGTTGCATAATACCTCATTATAAAACAGTTATAGTTTGTTTTTTTTTTCCCTCATTCTAGACTGCTTTTGATGAATATATCTGTGTGTGTTTTTCCTTTTCCTTTTGTGTTACTACAAGGAGTACTAACAAGGATATTTGGCACAGAGCTTCCAGAATCTGAGAGTCCGCAGTCTTAAGACTTACATGCTTCTGGCCTGTTGGGTAAAAGCATATTGGTTTCCCAAGATGATGGAACAGTTTCTACAGAAATTTATTCTGAACATTGCACAATTATTCAGTTTCCCCTAGCATCCTTACCAATATTTGATAGAAACACTTAGTTCTTACTAATATGATTTATTTGGAATGTTGTCTTAATTTAGTTTTAATTTGAATTTTGCTCATTATTGATAAAATTGAATATCTTTATTGGCATTTCCTCCGCTTAGAAGTGCCTATGCATTTTTTAATTTCTACTCATTTTTTCTACTGGGAAATTTGCCTTTTTCTTATCAATTTATAGGCCTTTTATACATTCTTGATATTGTCATTTAAACTATTGCAAATAACATCTTCCAGCTTACATAGTGATTTCATTTATTTATGTGGAATTTTTATGAACAATAGTTCTTAATTTTAATATATTCATATTTGCCAATCTTTCCCTTTATGCTTTGTACACAAAGACAATCTTCTTAATTCAAAGGAATGAAAAGATTTTGCTCAATGGTATATAGTTTTGCCTTTTACATTTACAGGTGTTGTATTTAATCCAGCTAGAGTTGATTTTTACTTATGTTGTTATATAGGGGTCCAATTAAGTCATATTTTTTGGTGTAGATAACTAGTGTTGCAACCCAAATTATTATTAATTCATTTCTTTTCAACTCTCTGCAATGCAAATTCTTTACAAATCTAGTTTCCATATATGTGTAGATGTATTTCTGGGCTTTCTGTTCTGTTTTTCCAGTTGTAGCCATACTATATTTGCTTAAATTTTATAGTTTATAGTAATACTTGTTACCTGATCAGGCAAATTCAATTATTTTCCTCTCCTTAAGCAGTGTCTCACTATACTTGTGCTTTTGAACTGTCTCATAATTTTTAGAAGCAGCGTGTGAAATTTCCTCAAAATATGTTGGTATTTTGACTAAACTTGAATCACATCGTAAGAGTAATTTGGTGAGAATTTGCATTCTTAGGATATTGCCTTTTTCTTATCAATTTGCAGTCCAATGACTGTGATATGGTTTTCTATTTATTGTCTTTAATAAAATTTTCTTTAATATAATTTTCTTCATAAAAATGCTTGATTAGGGCCTCCCTGGTGACACAACGGGTTGAGCGACGCACTGTGAAGCATCCGCTGCACGGCACGTGAGTTCGATCCCCGACTGCTTTGCTCGCTGCTCCCTTCAGCAGTGTATTTCAGTCTGTCTGCCTGTTCTGCTCCCCGCTCTGTCTCTGGTGAATCCTCTTACCTCCCGCGACTCTGACCTGTACCCCAGCTCTTGTATACGTAAATAATTTTTTTTAAATGCTTGATTTATTTCTTGATATTTTAATTTCTTTTTATTTGAAGTCAATATAAAAACTACCTTTTATAAACTTTGAGCAAGTATTAAAATGCAATTGAGGAATAATTTAGAAGATATGACAGAATTATCAGTGAGGACATGAACAGGAAAGCAGCTCTCAAGGAATTGTCTAAGGATCTATGGACAATGTAATTTTGAGCAAGCAGGACTTCCTATGATTTCATTCAGCTGGTGCTTCTTCTGGGCTGTGCAGCATACAAGTGGGCATGACTGTCAGTATGGCTTCCCTCAGAATGTCCTGGAGACAGCTCTGTCTTTGGCTGCAAAGATGAGAGGGCGCTTTGCTTAAGAAGTTGACCTGGTGGCGCAGTGGATTAAGCAACACACTGTGAAACAAACCGCAGCCACTGCAGCACTAAGTCAATCCCTGCTGCTGGCCAGGGAGGGGATCCACATGGCGCGGCAGACCTCTCCTGCTGTGTCCGCTGTTCCCCTCAGCAGTGTACTTCCATTGATCTGCCTGTTCTGCTCCCTGCTCTGTCTGTGGTGAATCCTCTCACCCCCCCCCACACCTCTGGCCTGTACCCCAGTGCTTTTATTATGCATAAATAAATAAATCTTTAAAAAAAAAAAAGAAGTTGACTGGGTTATTACATTCCAAACCCAACTAGAGTGCACTACAATCCTCTTCTGATACCAGACACTGAATCAGTATGGACCCCAAAATTTAAGATTTGGTCCTTTACAAGAATGCTCTTTTTTTATCTACAAGTAGAGCCCCTAGGCCACCACACATCTAACCCACTGGACATAAATTCAGGTTCCTACAATCATCTCAAGTGAGATAATTCCCTAGAATGGTTCATAGACTGTGTTATGCTAACTAATACAGTTTTATTATAAAGGGTATACACAGGGTGAAGTCAGACAAGATCCCATCACCGACCTTCTGTGATGTTGTGATTTATAGTAAGAAATATATATTTGGTCTTTGTTCTTGGTTCAGCTCAGATGACACTGTTGGCCGTGACTTTTTTTTTATGTTAATAAATTAACTTTTGGAAAGCTCCTTGTTAATCTCAGTTTGGGGGCTAGTTGCCAGGAGACCCAACCTGTGATTAGGGGTTGAAAAATTTAGTCAGCTCCCCAGAACTTTGGGGAGAAGAGATGTTGGAGATTGACTCAACTACCAATGGTTCACAACTTAATTGACTAATCATCTTATGTAATGCAGTCTCCATAAATGCCCAAAAGGACAGTATTTGAAGAGCTTCCTGGCAGCCTTAGAACACTAATAGCGACACTCTGTGCCCCTTCCCACATACCTTAGAACACTAATAGGGACACTCTGTGCCCCTTCCCACATACCTTGGCCCATAAGTCTCTCCCTGAGATGTGTCATTTTATAATACATAGGTAATTGGGTAAGCAAACTATTTTCCTGAGATCTATAAGTCACATTAACAAATTAACTGAATTTGAGGGAGGAATCACTGGAACCTCTGGTTTATAGCAAGTTGGTCAGAAACTCAGAAATCCTTGAATTGTTTTAAATTTGATTCTGAAATGGAGCAGTCTTAGAGAACTAAGCCCTTTAACCGATCTCACACTATCTCCAGTAGTGTCTGAACTGAGTTGAATTGTAGGGCACTCAGCTGGTGTAGGAGTATTGCTTGGTGTGGCAAAGTCCATATAAATTGGATTTGGGATTGGAATCAGAAGCATGACTTTTTATGTCCTCTCCCTGTGAAGTCAGGGCATATCACCTTTCCAACACATCGGTGTGTTCACTGATCTGGAAGCACCACTGAGTTTCGGGGTTCAGGGATTTTACTGGGGCTTCCTTATGTAGGTGTAATCAAGTCATTGTCTATATGATTGAGCTCAATTTCTAATCCCCCTTTCCGCATGGAGGTAGGGCTGGTGCTAAGCTGGAACACTCTAATCTGTGCTTGATCCTCCTTGTGACCAGCCCCATCCTAAACTCATCTGGTGTTACCATAATTTCAGGTCTAGTTCCCCGCCAGGAATCGATCCCAGGCTGTGGCAACAAAGCTGAGTCCTACCCACTAGACCACTATTGGTTGGTGTCTGACCAAGCTGCAGCAGGAGCTTCTGGACTCTCAGGCAAGCAAATAAAAAGAGATGAATTTGTTTAGAGAAATAGACATGGGGAAATGTTTGCTAAGGAGAAAAGAAACAATGAAAGGACTCCTGGGCTTGGAGAACCAGGGAAGGGCAGAGACACGTAATAGAGTTTTGTTTTAAGGAAACAAATTCTTTCCCTAATTATTCTAAAGCCCCATCAGTCTCTTTGTCAGTGTTTAGTTCTCAGTGCTCTCACTCACTCTGTCTCCATGACCAGAATTACTTCTTGCTTCCTAGCTCTTACACACAGTCATTTTTCTCTTTATAGCCCTTGTCTGGAAATGTCCTGCTAGTCCTTAACTGACCTTAGACCAGGGAGTGTTTGGTTATCCCCTTTGGAATTTGCTGCCCTTATCTCTGGAATCTCCCTTATTCCTCAGGGCTTTTTTTCCCATGCTATTCTGACCCTAGAAGCTATCATTGCTCTAAAACTTGCATAGACATAGGAGCTGCCCTGAAAGGAACAGGTTTGCTGAGAGAGGTCTGCATAGTTGCAGACAGCAGTCTTGAGGAGAGCTGCCTCTGCTGAGGGAAGTCAGTGAAGAGAAGTCCCATCATGGTACAGGTCACAGGCAGGCAGGAGGCCGCTGCCCTGCAGAGGGAGAGAGTTGGTGAAAAGAAGCAGCTGCATAGTCACAGGGTTGATCTTTGTGGGTGGATGGTTTGTTCCTTAAATCTCCACATCTTCAGGTCTGTGCTCCTGATACTCCCTACAGCAGTCTGATACCTGCTTGTGATGTAGCCATTGGTGCCTGTAGGAGCAGAATGGCACAGGGCAGGTTCTCTATGATCTAGTCAGATGGATAAAAGAGGAGTCCCAGGGCTCTAGGTAGCTCTTTCAGACTTTTATTGATCTTTCTACATCATTTGTGGTGCAGCAACTGGGTACATGGTGCGGGGAGGTGGGGGAAGGAGGCAGGCCTCCTAGCCCCCAGCGAATCTTCACTCTCTGGGCGGCAGCTACTGCTACTGCTGCTGCTGCTTGGGATGCCGCTCCTGTATGCTCAGTGTCTCAGCCCAGGTACGCCCACCTACACATGCCCACAACCTATTCCAGGTGCCCACCATCAAGCATGCCTGTCAGACCACAGGGGTCTATCTCTGACACTAATGGCATGGCAGAGGGTGGAAAAACCTGATAATCTTCTTTTATCCTACAGTGCCAAGGGTCTTAGTTTCTATAACTGGATTCATGGTTATGTTAATCCCTTCTACCCCCACCTGTTTGTGTGAGACAGAATGCTGACATTGTGGTGTCTCCTTTCTAGTTTTACTATTCTTTATCCTCTATCAATACCACAGTCATGGAAAGCAGAGATTTGTGCACATGGACGTGTGGAGCGGTGTATACTCTCTGTCCTGTTGGAATAGAAACTGCATAGGTGCTTGGTGAGTGCAGTGCCCCTCACATGTACAGTTTGAGAGTTCCTTGACATTTCATTTTTCTCAAAAATAGCCCCTTTCACCTTGAGAAAGACTTGCAGAACTCCTGAAAGCACCCTTCTTTTGCTTCTCACTTTTTTTTTCCTTTGGATTTTTTCTCATTATCGTAATTGGTCAGAACAGACTGGAAAACTGTATGAACCCATTAGGACCTCAGTCACCTGTTAAAGATAGAGAGTACACCAATGAGGGGCAACAGCATTTACTCCTATGAGAGGAATTAATTGAATTTTATCTTTTGAATCCTTGCCTGAGTAGGTTCAGCAAAGACGTCAAACGCAGATGCCCAGTCTCAGACCTCAGCAATACTAATGGGCTTAGGGATAAGTTAGGAGACAAAGAAGCTGCCCAGTGATGGAATGAGGAGTTCAAGTCCAGATCAGTGCTCTTTCCTCCCAGGCTAGGCCTGTGTATTATGAATTATTAGAACAAGAAGAACTATATAATTGCAGAGAAACATTATGATAATTACTTTTGGCATAGAAATATTTTTAGCTAATATTATTTAATAAGAGCTTCTGTCAAGGGGGAAAAGGCAAATCATTTTTAAAGCAGAAGTTTGCTCTGGTGTTTCTGACTTAATGTTCTTCTGCCTGTTCTGCTGAATATTTGAATGTTTCTTAAGCTGCCTACTAGGGAATCAAGCCTATTCAGTCAATGGAAAAATGTAAGTGACCAAATCAGGTCTTCTGCTTTCCACCTAAAAAGCCAAATTCTGAACCACAAGAATGTCTTTGCACAAAGAAAGTTGTTATATGAGGTGGCCACTAAGTGATTCTGAATGCTTGGGTACAATAGTTAGAGATGGACAGAGGAATGTGAGGAGGTGCTGGACGTGAAAGGAGTAAGGGGTTTCACATTCTCAGATTTCAGGAGGTGTCTGGAAATGTAGGCTTATTACCCTGTTTTCCTCTTCTCTGTTTCTTTGGGGTTGACAGATCAGCAGATTCTTGCCCTGGTGTTAGTTTATGTGGGAGGGGAACAGAGAATTTTGTTAGAGATGTAACACAATTAGTTCTCAAATCACTAGAAATTGCAGCTGGAGAATAAATCAGAAAAGGGGAATGAGGGGAAAGGAGACCAAAATGCTTTTAGTAATTAATTCTGCTTAATTTAACTTCTCACAAAATATTTAACCTACAGGTTGGAGTAGGGGAGGGAATCTCACGTCAATAATATAGGCAACTTTCTATGCCAAAGTGTTTCGTAAGGGAAGATAAAAGGACATTTTCTGTACTCAAGAAACATATGGTTTAGGGCTGTGGAGCTATAGGCATCTGGACAAACAAGAAAAATATTAAGCAGAATGAAATTTGAGTGCAAATAAATTAGGCTGTACAAAAGCTGAGTCAGATAATTCCAAAGAGATGCATGTACAATACTTCCTGGGAAGGTAGCTCTTAAACAGGTCCTAAGAAGGATGTAGAATGATCATCCCATTACAGATGAAAGAACATTCCATGTCAAGGAAAGAGCCTAAATAAAGAAGAGTCTTGAAAATAGAGCAGGTAATTATTCTGAAGTTTTGCCACATAAATGAGTCTAGTAAGATTATATACTTTAAAGAACTCTGCAATGGAGTTTTCTGGGTGGAAATGTTTTCTTTTCACAGTTTTTAGTTAATAATAGTGGTTCTCAAAATATGGTCCCCGGATCATCAGCATCACTCACTGTCAGCTACCAACATTTTAGAAATGTAAATTCTCAGACCTATACAACCCTATTATGCTAGTAACTATGGAGGTGAGTCCAGCAAACTGTTTTGATAAGACTCCCTATGATTCTCATACATGCTAAGGTTTGAGAACCACTGGACACAACTTCATAATTGTTTTCCTTCTTTCTTTTTTTTTAAAGATCTATTTATTTATGCACACAAGAACTGAGGTGCAGGCCAGAGCTGCAGGGGGGTGAGAGGATTCACCAGAGACAGAGTGGGGAGCAGAACAGGCAGATCAACTGAAGTACACTGCTGAGGGGAGCAGCTGGGGAGGCAGGAGAGGTCTACTACACCAAGTGTGCCCCCTCCCTGGCTGGTGGCTGCGGTTTACCTCATAGTGCATTGCTTAACCCATTGCACCACCAGGGAGGCCCTGTTTCCCTTCTTTCTGATCAATTAAATTGCTGATCACATAGCTATTACAATTCCTCCTCTTCTTAAGTTTCCTATCTATTTGCATCTTTCAGTTAAAAACTTACTGTTCAGGGGAGAAAAAAATGTTAACAAGGAAAGAAAACTTTCAGCTTTTCTCACAACCCACAATTAAATTATCTCTAAGGACCCTTTTTCATGCAATACCCTTATTTTTCTCGGGATGGGGTGCGCCTTCTTCTCCATATATCTAAGTATTTCTTTCATTTTGTGTTAGAACTCATTCTAACACAAAGCCTCCGAGACTTTACCACACAAGTCATCCTCCCTCCCCACATCGTCCATCTCATTTTCCTATTGGTCCAGTTACCTCTGCTTATTATTATGGTCAGTCTAATAAAATAAATAAATAAAATCAACAGCTACAAAAATCTCCCCTTTATCTCTTTAAAATCTGCTTTTGATTGGAAACCTCCATGAACTCAGGTGAACAAAACTGATGTAAATATTTGGTGATAAATATTTCATTCTAATTCTACTTGAGATTTCTACAGTATTTAAAAACAGTTTTTAATGTGCCCCACATTTAAATTTAATCATCTATCAATTGTTGGATCCTTACTGGTTACTACCTCACCTACATTTCTATTCTCCCACTATTTCTTTTTTTAAAAACGTCTATTTATTTATGCATGTAAGAGCTGGGTTCTTAACCTATTCTGCTGATGTTAATTCTTTTGTCCTTTAATCTCTTTTCTGCTGCCTTTCTATGGCTTTCTGACTAATAAATTTAACTTGGGTGGACTCAACTATTGACTATACCTTGTTTTACCATCAGTCCTATAGTAAGTCTGTAACCTTCACCATGAAATGAAACTATTTACAGTAGTCAGCTGAAAACTTATATCAAACTGGATTCTTTATTCCTTAAATTGTACTTCAAGTTTTAATTAAAAGCCTATAACTGATATAGCAAGTCAAAAACTTGGGAGTCATTTCAGTAATCTTCCAAACACATATTTATTTTGTTTCCCAAACTCATGAATTCAAATCCAGTAATGGATGCAAACAAAACAAAACAAAAAAAGAAAGAAATTGTTGGACTTTAAAAACATAGGGGTTACCAGAAGAGAAATGGAAGGTGTGGGAAGGTAAATTGGTTAAAAGAGTCCTTTCATGGCATAGGCTTGAAATTAAAGTTTTGTTGGCAAACATAATATAGCATATACAAATGTTGACTATAATGCTATACTCCTAAATATAGAAGTTTAATGCTATATTCAGAGAAGTAGAGAACTGAAAAATAGTGAAGATATTCTCAGGAGAAAAGTCAAAGAAAAAGAAAAAAATATATATTTAAAAAGATTATGGGATGTGAAATAAATGCAGAGGTCGATTTTATATCTAATTGAAATCCAGAAGAAGAAGGAGAATCCAGTCTTTATGTTAAGACTGATGTTTTATAATATAAATATTAATGGGTTGTTGGAAATGTCATGATGCATTTTTTTCTATATACATACATGTACATCATGACTTTCCCAACAACCCAATGTTTTTTAAAAGCAAGAGTTGCAACTCTGTTAGCATGATATTACACTGAACAATCTTTATGCTGTAAAATAAAATTAAAACTAGAAGACACACCACCACCGTCACAATTCCAAAGTCAAACAGGAACTTCAGATAATAAATTTAATAAGTACAAAATATAAAATAAATGTTTAAAGTATTTAAAGGCATGAAAGATGAATTTTAAAATATGGTTAAAAGGTAAGACAATAAAATTATGAAATAGACTTTAAAAAGAATCTAACAGAACTTTTAAAAATCAAATATATTTTGAAACGAAACCCTTCAATAGAAGAGTTACCTAGGAAATTAAACACTGCTAAAGAGAGAATTAAAGAATTGGAAAACAGTTATGAAGATAGTCTCAGGAGTTAAGCACAGAGAAAAAGAAGTATATTTTAAAAGATTATGAGATATGCAAGAAATGCAGATGTCTATTTTATGTCCAGTTGAACTTCAGAAGGAGAAGAGAGATATGATGTGGACTATGATGTATTTCAAGAGAGAAAATTGGTTGAAACTTCTTATTCTTAGGTACAGAAAATTTAAAAATCATAAGGAGCAGAAGAAACACCAAACTACAGTTAGACACTACACAAAAAAAACAAATATAATTACCTGAAACAAAGACAAAATGGAAAGATAAATAACTCAAGAATTAGAGTGACATGATTTTCAAGCTCAAAGTCTAGAATCAAATGTCAATTTATTTTTCTCTTTCACCCCTCCAGCTTTCATTTATGTTTTTCATGTATTACCTCATTTATCATACACACCTTCAGTTTCTAATTCTTACTCTTTACATTACATTCCAAACCACAAATTATAACAATATATCATAGATTGTTGAAACAATCTGTTTCTAGAAATTTGTTTTTTACCATACCACTCTAAGTATTGCAAATTGCTTCCATTCAAGCCTTTCCAAATCATTTTAGTAGCTTTTTCTCCTTTTTCATTTGTCTTATTAGTTTGTTTCGGCTATTAGAACAACATATCATAGATTGTGTAACTTGAACAACAGAAATTTGGTCTTTTACAGTTCTGCAAGCTAAATTCCATGATTAAAATGACAACAGCCCTAGTCTCTTCTAAGGTTACTCTCTTTGGTTTGCTAATTTCTTGCTGTGTTCTCACAGTTCCACTCTCTATGTATTCATGGTGTCTCTTCTCTAATTCTAAGGACCTGGATCCTATTGGATTATGACCCCATTCTTAATATATATTTTAACCTCAATTATCAAATTAAAGACCAGATCTCCAAAACTGTTGTACTGGGGGTTAGGGCTTCAATATAAGGATGGAGAGGGGCAGGGCACAATTCAGTCCAAAATGACCTCTTTTATTAGCCAAGTTCTCTGAAATATCCTGTAAATCCTAAACTAAAATATCCTCAGCACCTTCAATGCTGTCCTATAGTTCACAGGACGTTTTCTATAACCAAATAATTGTACCCAATGTGAGTGATAGTGTATATGCCTAGATCTCAAATTTTGGGACCCTGGATCAGCATGGTCAGCATCCATATTCTCATTTCAATTTGAGTTAACAAAATGTGAATTTAGAATGTCTGACTTAAGTGTAGTCAATAAAGTGAAATCAGTGGACACAGACTAGACTCAATATCTTAAAGTATTAATTTGATCTATTGTGGTGGTGTTTAAAATAGCACTCTAAGCAAAATAACTATCAATATGTGCTAATTTCTGTGAGAGTGATTATGATTAAAATTTACCATCCACATACACACTTACCAAATCTCTGGTTCCCATGGTAACTGGAAAACCTTCGCATTAGAGATGTAAAGTCTGTTCTGAAAGTGTGTATGGTGGGAGAGAAGTGGTGGGGGAAGTGAACAGAAGTAACACCTATAGACAGTGTTTCCTCATGCATAATACTTGAAGGTTGTGGAGGATTTTGTCCCTTAGGGTGAGGTAGCTACAGAGACAGTTTCAGTGATTGCCTTTTAAGATTTGGTTTCCTTTAACATAGCTTGAGTGGCCTTCCAGAGTAGTTTTTCTCCTACACTTGTTCTTCTATTGTGTGATCCTTAATTTTTTTTTCATATTGGTTGAATTTCATATCAATATGAAGAAAATTTAGCGGTCAGTAATATTTTATTTCTTCAGAAGTTTCTACAAAGATGTAACTTAAGCTTTGAAGCATTCAGAGTTATAGAAAGTGAATTTCACTAGAAGAGATTCTTTTATATGTGGAGAGGTGGGGAAAAGTACTGTAACTAACACAGTTCCTACTCATTACCATTGCCTCTTACGACAAAAATGAAATTAAAGGAAGCCTACAATCACCTGTTTTAACATGCAGGTTTTATTATTCTGATACAATGATGACAACAGACCAGGAGTTTAGTGCTGTTGAAAACATAATTTGTCATGCCTAGTTCTTAAAAGGAAGAATCTTCCTTGCCATGGTAGGGTCACACAGACTTTTGAATCACCAGGTTTGGTCAGGAGGCACAAGGAGTAAAGGGAAAAGTGGGTTATAGCCTAATTGTCATTTCCATGGCCAAAAAACTGGGTGTGGTAGAGGTAGGCAGGCTTTAAATCAAATTGTTTGGATATTTCAGCAGGCTCTGGGGCATAGGGGCCATCTCTGGTATCTAGTTCCTACCTCTTTGGGGTAGGAATTAACTTAATTACACCTTGGGTGATTAAAGCAGGCAGATAATGGACCTGAGTGTGAAAACTTGATACTTGAGGTTGTTGGGAGTGTGGGTTCCGGACTGATTGAGTTTTCATGGAAGAAAACTCATGGGCTTCCAAGAAAGTCATTTATTATCCCTAGGAATTGGCTAGCCCTGGGAGATGCAGTCTCTCTAGAGTCAACAAGGCCCCAGATGCAAAGCATCAAAATAAATGAGCATACATAAGACACAAGTCACGAATCTTAAACAAAAATTTGTTTAGGAAGTTTTCCATCTTTGTCAGAGAAAGGTAAAGGAAATTGGCAAAATGAGATATACTGGGATGGACAAGAAACATTTCTTCCACAACAGTGGAAACATGTAGAAGGTAGAAATTGTGGTATTTCTACATTCAAAAGTGTTAGTAAAACATGTCCTTGTGACAAAATCTCAGTGGCTATGTCTCTGAAGACAGCAATAGCACCCCATCCCATTAACCAAGTTGATGCTGTTAGCCAGAAGTTATTTTCTTTGAGTAATCTTTAATTTTATTAGAAAAACAGTTGCTGTATAAGTTTTAGCTTTTATATCCCCAGGCCATGAAGATTAGGAAGTGTCTGATTCTTTTTTTAATTAAAGGATAAACTGAAATACCAAAAGTTATTGTTCTGGTACAATAGTGGATGAGTAGATAAAGCTCACCTTGGACCATCCCTTGACTTGATGAAGGTGATTTCACATTTCCATTCCATGAAGTCCTTTCTGGGCTGGCACATTTCTCCTCTGCTGTAAGTCCCTTTGGCACTTTGGGAAGCAGCTGCTTATCTGATTCTTTCTGCACACTCTGCTGCTAAGAAAATACATTGCACATCCTGCCTTGCATGTGCTGCCTTGAATTATCTTTCCGTTTTACCACTTGCTGGAAAAACTGCATCTCAGCAGTGCCCCAGATCCCCTGGGAAAGACATCCATCAGCACAGACCTGTTTTTCCCCTTAGGTGCCTGTCCGTTTTGGTGCTTCTTATTAAGCCTCATAGGTTCCTATTCATCAAAATCATGCCAAGGAAGCCTTGAATTCTTTCAGAGGTGCATATTCAGCAGAATGCCAAGGAAGAGCAGAGATGCAGAGAGAAAACATTGAAAGAATGTGCAAATTAGGCTACCTATTTTTATTCAAAACACCCTAAAATGCAAAGGCATGGATTGGAGTTTTAAATAAAATCCATTCTTGACTTTTTGCCTAACCTCCTCTGTCATTAACTGTCTAAGAAAGCAGATAAATTAGTGACCAACACAAAGATTAGGAATGTCATAAGTATTGTGATTGGGCAAGAATGAATGAATTAACTTTTGAATATCTGTCTGTCTGTCTATCTACCTACCTACCTACCTACCTACCTATTGATCTAAAGACTAGTCCTCCTCAAGATATTCAGAACAGACCAGCCCAAGGAATGTCACTTTAGTGTATAGATTATTTTGAACAAGGTCAATCAAGGTTGAAGAGAACCTTTTTATCACTCTTAACTACCTAAAAAATTGAAAATTGTGGGTATTACCCAGAATTAGGGTTTTTACCAGAAATACCCTTTTGATTAAAGAAACTTATCTATATTCTTGGGCAAAAATCTCCTGGCCTTTGTGATCTGAGTTGCCTTCCTCTTTCATTGAAGGCCAATCTGTGTCTCATTCCTTAGTTTAGGATATATAGCCTCATTTCCTCTTAACTGACCTTCAAATCCATGTCTGTGAATTTTCCTATATGTATGTAATTTAACTTTTTTCCTATTAATATGCCTCTATTTATTTGACCAGCCCAAGAAAAACCCAGGGAGGGGGGCGTTTTCTTGGACTGGTCAAATAAATAGAGGCATATTTCATCTCCTCCCCAACATATCTATCTTTTCATCTATCTGTTACAGGGCAGGGAGAGGAGCACCCAGAACCCCCAAGCCTGCCCTCTCTGAATGGGTTCTGCCATCCGCCACATTAAGACAAACATACAAAACCTTTATGGAAAGGAACTTTAATACAACTAGGGTACAATAAAGAAAGAACAAAGAATATAGTTACTAAGTTAAGCATCTAAAGTTACCCATCTCCTTGAGGGTAAAAGTCCAGCCAAATAGGATTGGCCCAAAGCAAGGCCCAAAAACCTGGCACACATCTAAAGGGCCTTTCAGTAGAGACCCATAGAAAAGGGTCAGAAAGAGTCAGGCAAATCTGGGAGGAAAAGAGCAAAATCAAAATCAAGATGAAAGCTGCCATTGCTAACCTCCCCACGGGTCTCTCACCCACATCTGTTCCAACCAGTCCAAGACCAAAAAGCAAGCACAGTTTCTTCACATGTCCCTCTGCTCCACGTGCCTCATCCAGGTCTCCTTGCTGTTCTCCATCTTCCTTTATTCCCCTCTCTTCTCTGCATAATCTTTTTTTCCTCCTTAGCTCCACCCACTTAGGGCAGAACCAGGATTTTTGGAACTTCCCCTTTTCCTGGGACCACCCTGTTACATATCCACCTTGTCTATTTCCATAGAATGCCTAACATGTTTGAAATAAATGTGAATGGAAAAAGTCAATTATTTTTATTTTATTTTTTAATATTTATTTATTTTTACCTAGGAATTAAACTATAATTAGGTTGAGAAGATGTTCTATTTTTAAAGAAGTAATTACCAGGTGATGAGACCAGGTGACTGTGACTCCATAGTGGCCAGAGGGGTTGTGGCCATGGATGTGAAGTCAAAAGACAGGATGCTTCTTCTGAGGGAAAAGTAATAAATATAC
Source organism: Galemys pyrenaicus (assembly GCA_019455555.1). NCBI lineage: Eukaryota > Metazoa > Chordata > Mammalia > Eulipotyphla > Talpidae > Galemys > Galemys pyrenaicus. Next base: position 1,969,842 of record JAGFMF010011796.1, on the reverse strand, counting down.
TTGGTGATTAAAGAACAAGGGTACAGAGTCCCCTTCTAGGAGTTATGGGTGTCTGCATGTGTGTGTCACATCTCTGTAGAATATGCCGGTCTTGATTGGTGGCTCAGCAAGGAGTGAGGAGTAGGGTTGGGCAGAGTTGTATGCCAGGATTTGTAAGGTTCAATCATGTGGTCAAGATGTGCAAAGTTCAAAATTCATTGTACTTAGTGGTAAAAACCATAAAGGATGGTTTTTATCTGAAGTGGAACAATGACATCAGTCTACAGGCCAGAAGGATTATAGTTCTTCAGGGAAAAAAGGGACTTGAAAGAGGAAGAGAGTTTAAAGTGGGGAAAAAAAATGTGAGTATAATCTTGGCTCTATCTTTGGATAAAGTTGAAGATTGCTCTCTATATCTACTATCGTTTTTGTCCATAGAACATTATCCTCAGAAATGAGGTGACAGCATTGGTAGCAGTGCCCAGGTTTCCATTTGAAAAAAAACAAGAGAAACAGAAAATGTACCTGGAATCATTGCTGCTAGTCCCTTGTTCTTCAGGGAGATCAGCTATTCCCTGCACCCCCCACTCCCAAAAAGCAAATCAATAACAGATTTGTGGGATTTTTTTTTGTTAGGTTTTGTTTGTTTGTTTTTTTCTATCTTGACATATCCTGAGGTTTTTTCTAGAATATGTTTGGCTGTATAGTTTTACAGTGATTCTCCCTCTGTTATGTTCTTATTGATAGCATTGAAAATTAGCAATAATGGAAAGTAGTTTCAGTCCCCAGAGAGACAATGAAGGTGACTTCTGCCTGAATACATCTGATGTTGCTCAGTTAAGCCATAGAGTATGTTCTCAAGAAATAGATATCTTGTAATTATTTAGGTTACTCAGAAGCAACATAGTGTTTGCAAACAAAAGGGCTATGAGAAAAAGTTTGAAATTCTAAAATGGAGTCCAATAGGGAAGGATTAGAAAAGATTGATAGATTAAATTCATATCGGTTTATAGTATGTTGGAATGTGTACCTGTACCCTGCTTGCCAGAAACACAGTTTGTATTCCAAGATTATCTTGCTGAGTTTTAAAGATATTTATGCATTTAGAATTCTTAAATTTTCATACTATTTTTCTAGATAAATAGGTGAGAAAAAAGGGGAGAAAACTTTACAGAAAGGACTCAAAAGGTAGAGTTTGGTGTCTGGGAATAAACTTCCACTTTATTTCCCCAAGTTTATGGTAATGAAGGAGTGGCTTCTGAGGGATCCTTGAGTGTGTAAGGGCAGAGAAGAAATTTCCCCCCATCCCTTTAGGTTTTATTGGTCTTGTTAAGTAATCAAATTAACTTTAGACAGATTAGTAGGACTAATGATTAACTTAATCATTGATCCATATAGACAGAGAATCTAAATGAATGTATATTCTAAATCCAATAGGGTAAAATGAGGCTACCTATCAATATATAGTGAGCTAAGAAGTGAGATAGAACCCTGACACTTCAAGAGGGGAGTGGGACTCAGATAATAAGCAGAGGGTAACTTATGTTATAGAACATGCACTGTAATTAGAAGTTTGTCCTGCCAGATATTTTTCTCCAGTTTTATTTCTGGTAAGAATCCTACTTCTGGGTAATAACCCCACTTTTGTGTAATAACTCCAATGTTCATTTTTCCGGGTAGTTGAAGTTAAGGTTTAAAAAAAAAAAGTTGGCATGAACCTGTAGGACCTTGGTTGATCACAGTTTGAGATAATACACGTGTGAAGCAGCTTGTTTTAGGAGAACCTATTCTAGTTGTCTTGGCAAGGTCTTTACTGAACATTTTGGGGAGGCCTGTCCTTCACTTGAGAGAGTGGCAGAAGATCTCTGATTCTATTCATGTATTCATTCAAATCCCCCTTCAGCAGCTTCTCACTAAGATTACGGATTACTCAATAAACATGTTGTAATTAGTACTTTTCAAAATAAGATAAACATGGGCATAAACTTGGCTCTCCCTTTAGGCAAAGTATGTAGATTGCTTTCCAAAAAGTAATACCAACTTTTTTTACAGAATTTTACCTTGATAAACAAAACAACATTCTATACCAAATAAATAAATGAATGAATGAATGAAAAAACATTTTAAAAATACAAAGTTTTCTGTCTGAGAACCCAGGATCATTCTGCTTTCTGACATTTTCCTGACTCCAGTAAAAATATCTCTGTCCTGAATAGTTTGCCTCACTGTCATTCATGTGAATGGACTAGAAGGCAGGAGGCTGGTCTAATCCCACCCTGTAACCAACAAACCACATGAGAACACACAGAAGAGACACGATTTTAAGACAAATGTTGAGGTTGTAGGTTACTGGAAGAAAGCATGAAGTTTTCTTATTCTATGTGAATTGTTTCTTATTGCTCTGTGAATATGTTTATGTACACATGTGATGCTTATTTCATTTGTAGATGAAGTCATGTAAGACCCTGCCACTTACCTGAGTGATTATCTTTCTTTGTGGGATTCTCAAGCTTTTGGAACAAAGAAATAGCTTTACAAATAGGTGTCTTATTAAAAGGTGAATACAGGCACAGACCCACAAAGAACTGATACAAACCCTGTCAATTACTTTCCAGCAAACTCTGTGTACAATGAAACACATACATGCAGACCCAGAGGGGAACTGCTTCCAATGGTCAGGACTAATTTCAGGAATGCTGATTTTAATTTGTCATTCAGTATGCAGTCCAGGTCTCAAGTGACTATCTGGGCAGGGGGGATGCACCACCTTCCTGGTCCCTGCTGGTTGACAACACCGGAGAGGCAATGAGAAAAATGAGTCCAAAAGAAAGAAGGACCAGCAGGGGTTTGGATTACCAAATCAGCTTAGGTTCCAGGATCCTGTGTTTTGATAAAGAGCCTCAGGAGACTAATAGATACTGTATTTTCAGTCTGGTTTGTGAAATTTTTCTACTTGTTTGCCTTTGCTTTTGTCGTGTGTTTTGCTTTTCCATTGTAGACATTTTGTTCTTGGCTTAGAAAACTAAGGCATGGAAACTTTTAAGGACTTAACACTGAAATCTGAGATCAAGTGAAAGGGCAGAAATTTAGAAAGCATCCTGCAGGTCTGAAAATATAGTTGTGACTTAGAAAAACACTACAATGTATTGGAAATTTTTGAAAGAGAAATGTTTTTTCTGTTTTCTTCTGAACTACCTAATATACATAGTACTCTCCTTTGTATTTGAATTTTTATTTAAATCTGTTTTTTATATCAAAATTATTTATGCCTGTAGCTCAAAGACCCAAATTAATTATTTCAACAAGGTTGTTACAGAACTAGGGTCTTCTCTCTTTATATTATTCAAAAGTAATAACTTTTAACTCTCCGGCTAATGTTCTCTGAATTTCCCTATACATCTCTAAAGAAATGCTTATATTTCTGCTTCTTGATTATCAATTTTACATGTGCTAAAATTTATGTAAAGTTATAAATTAATTCCCCACTATGCAGAGTTAGCTTTTACCATCTCTTTAGTCCAAGCATATGCATTAGGACCTTTGCGCCTACACAGTTTCCCCGACAAGTCTGGCTAGATCAGTATTCAGTGTTTTATATTATGAGTGGGTAACACTCTTTACAGCTGACCCATGATTACTTTTATTTTCCTCCATAGCTTGTTAATAAGTAATTTTACTTTCTTTTTTATTTTTTTAATAATAATTAAACTTGAACTTCTCTACTAGGGTACGGAATCTCTCCATAACATGTTCAGCATTAGGTCTTCTATAACTTTCATATTTTTGAAGCTAGCTCTTCTGGGTGTGTATTTGTTCTTATGTGATTGGTATATAGTTGTCATCTTGATATTTTGCTTCATTATTTTCTTGCTTTTTTTCTCTATGTATTGGAATTTCCATTTTCCTGGACCCCATGTTTTCTTCCATTGTTGATGAGTTACTTAATGGAATATACTTTCCAGTAGCTTTGTGAGATAGAATACATTGGAAGTAAATTTCTGAGACAAGTTTTATGCATGACTGAAAATTACTGTATTCCACCTTCATATTTAGTTTCTGGCTTGACTGAATATAGAATTTTAGATTGAGAATAATTTGATAATGGAATAAATTTTTAAAAAATAAAAGCAGAGCAATACTTATATGTAATAGTGGTAAGCTATGCTAGGGTAACTAACAACCCCTAAAATCTCATTTATTAAAAATAATGATAGTTTTGTCACTTACTTTTCAGGCTGTCAGCTATGAGTCATGTGTAATTAGACTCCATGTGCCTTCTCACATCAAGATCTAGGAGAAAGAAGCTGTCCCTGTCTGAGCCATGCATTCTTATAACAAGAAAAAGAATAAAAGTGTTGCCAATATTATGTGACTTGGAAAGCTTTAGCTCAAAAATCATTGGCTAAAAAAAATGCCCCATGTTCTTGGCAATGGACAGGAATTGCATTTCTAATACAGGAAAATGTTACAAATTATATGTAATAGGAGTAGATTTATTATACACTTACAGGAATTATAATAGATAATTAGAAAATAAATTAGAAAATAGATTATAGATTCTATTATAGAATTATAATAGATAATTAGAAAATATTACAACCAACCAGACAAAGTTAATGTTAGGATAACAATTATATTTGTATTCATAGAGATGTTCTCATAACCTGTTTATTGAAGAACTTTTTAGAGAGTAATAATATGGGTGAGTAAAACCACATACTTAATATCCTGTATTAACCTGTATTTTACTCTTTCATTGCTATTAGTATGGATAGAACAAAGTTTGATGTTTACTACTATTTAGATATAGAAACATGCCTTTGAAGTTAGAAAAGGTTTTAGGGACCATTTGATATAAACCATTAATTAGGTACAAACTACTAAATTGTAAGCCCTGATTCTATAATTTGAAGTCTCTAAATTACATTGTTGGAATTAAATTACTTATATGTAAAGGGCTAAAGATAGTTGATTCACCAGGCTGTTCTGAGAATTAAATTCAAGACCACAATATATTCAAAGAAACACAGTCAAGTGTTCAATTTATATTAGGTGCTCTCTTCACATAAATTAACTCTGAATTTTTCCCGATTATACATCAATAGAAATTCAGTATTATCAACACCATAAAAAACAAAATATGCATTAGCCTCACACTTTGCTTACTTAAGACATTATTATTTTATCAGTAGGTTTGAAGGCAATACATTTTTACTTACAGTCAGCATAGTTATTGTTAACCCACATAAGTATAGGTTCCCAGGAAAGCTGAGTCGAGGACTGACTTAAAAGAAAGCCAAACAATGCTATATAATCATCATGTTTTTCTGATTACTATTTATTTACGTGGTTCCACACAAAAGGCTTTTAAACCTTTGTCACACCAGTTTGTTCTTATGTTCCTCAACTGTCTTACCATTGGTAGTAGGCCATGAAAACCCCTGCTTTTACAGTCCATCCTGACTTCTAGTTTATTAAATGTTTTGGTCCTGTTGGGCAGCTTCAGGAAATTCCAGGGTCTGTGGAAGGGAAGTTTAATTAAATCAATCTGAGATGAAAGGTGCTAATTTTCAAACTGGTCCTACATAGAATATATATAGAATATTATAGAATATAAATATCTCTTGAGCCAGAGAATTTATGGAATCAGAGTATTTTGAATACTTAGTGGAAAATTTTCCTTTTACAACTTTGATTTTAGAAAACTCAAGTTTTGACCTCTGAATGTACTTTGAGCTTATTCAAAAAAGAAGCCCCTAGCTTAGTACATATTACCATCTTGGTAATACCAGAGCTAAATCATGTCTGATGGTACAATAATGGTATTGCTGCCCCTCAGTACTTTCCCCAAGAGAACTGTATTTCCTGGTGGGAATGATGAAGCTGTTATTTACAGGTCAGAATCTCCATAAGGCTTCCTCAATAGATCTAAAGTCTATTCCTGGTATATAGTTATCTCTCTCTCTATCACTTTTTTCTTAAGGAATTGATATTATTCGCTATCTTTTCTTTGGATAGTTGTGTCTGTGTATGAAATGACTGTAAATAATACAGAATTTAACAGATGCATAAATACCATATTCAATTTTCTCACCCTAAACATTTTTTTTTTAATAGAAACAGACTTATTGTTCTTGGGGGTGAATTATGTTGTTGATACCTAAAAGTATATTATCTCTTGATAAATGAATCTCCAAATCCCAGGATATTTGTTATTTATTAATTTAAATGGTGAAGATGAATATTTGTTACTTGGGACATAAATGGAAGGGCATTAAAGTGACCCTCAAGTATGGTGGATTTTAGTTTTAAGATTCCTAGGGTTGCTATGACCCTAAACTGGGGGGCTTACAACAACAGAAATTTATTATCTCACAGTTGTGCTGATCTGAAGTCTGAAATCAAGGTGTTTGTATGGCTGAGATCCAACCTAAGGCCCTAGGGAGAATTCTTATTTGCCTTTTCCAGCTTCTGGTAGCTGTTGGTGTTTCTTGGCTTGTGGTCAAATCTCTTTCTGGTCCATCTTCACGTTGTCTTCTCTCTGTCTTAAAATTCCTCTGCTTCTTTTTTTGTTTGTTTTTTGGTTTGATTTTTGCCTAGAAGAACTGGGGTGTAGGCCTGTGGTATGGTGGTGAGAGGGCTCATCAGAGACAAAATGGGGAGGAAAACAGACTGATTGACTGAAATATATTGCTAAGGAGAGCAGTGGGTGAGTCAGGAGATGCACTATTTTCTTCTCCACATCAGTGGTAACTCAGTATGTCAATGGCCTTTATTCTAAACACACACAAAAATTTGAGGTAATCTCAGATTTAAGGCTACAGTAACACAATTTGACATGTAGTTCTGGTTTACAGTTGATTACCTGGTCACCTGTATGTGGTTGTTAAGTTTCCTCTGACTTTTGTGGTTTGGAGTCTTTAGACAATACAATAGGTCCTCACTTAGCATTAGGGACAGGTTCAAGCTAAGTGACATATAACAAAACAGATTTTACTATTGACTAATTGATATAAACAAGAGTTAAGTTTCCACAGCATATTTTCTGTCACAAATATATCATAAAACTTCTAAGTAAAGTCTCAAAAACACTTCTCATATTAAGAAATAACTTGAATTCATTCAGTCATTCGTTTTCAAAACCACTTATTCCATTTCAGGGCTGCCAGGGACTGGAGTCTGTCCTTGAGTATAAGGGCATAAAGTTGAACCCATCTCTAGATAGGATGATCTTCTGTCACAGGACGGACACACACACACACACTCCAACTCAAACCATTTAGACACATGAGTGAGCCTCATGTGAATATCTCTGGGTTGTGGGAGCAAACAAAAGTGCCCAGAGAAAGCCCTGGCACATGTGGGGAGAACACTGAAACTTTACCCAAAAAGTGGCTGAAGAGCAATTATTTTTTTCATCAACATTATAACAAAACAACATTGAATGAAGTGACATTATTCAAGGACCTGCTATATTGTCTGTATTCAAAGGAGCTGGCTAAAATCTGATTCCGGTTTTTATCTCCAATCTCCATTTTTCAGGAGTGAGCTGGGTTGGTGACTGTCCATTAAAAGTATGAGAAGAAACAAAGGGTAATACTTGTATTTGCCCCTCATTTCCATCAATGGTTAGAATGCTCTAAGGCCAGCTGTATTATTCATCCATAAACTGCTATGTTTCTACATTAACTGTGCCCCCAACATCAAGCCCAGAATAGGACTGAGTTTGCTGAGTTCCTCCCTGCACACAGGTTGGTCTATGGCTGCCAGTTTTCTCCAGGATTGACCACATTCAGTTTACTTCTTCTTTGCAGGAGCTTTCTGCTTATTTGTCCACTGCTCCTTCTTGCCAGACTTAGTTTCTCCTTAGTCCAAACCACAGAATGAATTGTCTGTGTCCTGACCCATTGTTTGGGATAAACCTGACAGGGATTTAAAATGAAATGACTAAAGCAAAGTTATGATCTCTGGTTGATTTGCTTTGAAATGGAGCAGAGTAGAAATAAAGTGCAGAACATAGTTTAATGCCTAGGTAGGTAGCTTATATGTACCAACTTCTATGTCCATCGAGACCTCCCTCTATTTTTTATTGGGAACTTATGTCACAATGGAACTTATAAAGCTTGTGTGGGTGGATTATCATCTATCCTGAAAGATAGATCAAATTTTATACCTTATGTGCAATCAGTCATTAACTTCTTTTACCAACAACAAGCCTTCCCATCTATATCATAAGGTAAGGAAAACATTGGCTTACTTGGAGCTGATACAGTCAAAATCTTTCTTTAAAGGCTTTTTGTCAGGAACACCACCACCACCAACAACAAAAAAATAGAAGACAAAGCACCACAAATAAGTGTATTCATTCCCTGGGTCTGATATAATAAGTAACCACAAACCTGGTGATTTAAGACAATAGAAAATTATCCTCTCCCTTTTCTGAAGGTTAAAACTATGAAGTCAAGGGGCCTCCCTGGTGGCGCAAGGTGTTAAGCACTGCATTATCAAGCATCTACAGCCACTGCAGCACGAGTTTGATCCTGGCCAGGGAGCTGACTCACACAACGCAGCAGACCTCTCCTGCCTTGCCCATTGCTCCCCTCAGCAGCATATTTCAATCGATTTGCCTGCTCCCCACTCTGTCTCTAGTGACTCCTTTTACCCCCTGCACCTCTGGCCTGTACCCCAGTTCTTGTATGCATAAATAAAATCTTAAAAAAAATAAAAGTCTGAAATCAAGTTCAAGGTATTCTTTCCTGAGAGAACCCCTGACTTTCTCTCCCAGTTCCTGGAGGCTGCTGGTGTAGCTTGGCTGTGTCACATTACTCCAGTGTACTTCCATGCAGGGGACTTTGTGTTTCTGTTTGTGTCTTCTTCCCTTTCTTTTATAAAATCATTGGATTTAAGACCTAGTCCAATCCAAGATAACCTAATCTCAGAATTCTTAGCTTCATTATATCTGCTAAGGACCTTTTTCCAAATAAGTTCATCCTCACAGGGCTTAGATAGACCATCTTTTGGAAGGTCAACAGTCATTCACAATAGTAAGTGCATTAATGTTCTGATTTCTCAAAGGCCACAATTATCTTCTCTGAACTCTGACTTTGTGCTCTTGAAGTCTAGGCACTAGCCAGTTAAAGGAATGACTAGAACAAATTAATCTTTAGGGGCCTCCCTGGTGACACAAGGGTTAAAGACAGCGCTATCAAACTATGGGCAGCCATTGCATCATAGCCACTAATCATAGCTACTGCTATGATTTCAATCTGCACCAGGGAGCTAACCCATGTGGAGCAGCAGACCTCTCCTGTCTCATCTGCTGCTCCCTTCAGCAGTATATTTCAGTGGATCTGCCTGTTCTGCTCCCCATCTGTCTCTGGTGAATCTTCTTACCCCCCATTCCTCTGGGCTACACCCCAGTTCTTAGATGCATAAATAAATAGATCTTTAAAAAGCAAAATTAGCCTTTAATGAGAAAGTAGATTTCTGTCTCATAGTGTGTTGTTGTTTAAAGTTAGAGCAGCCATGGTAGATAATGGTATGAAAGAGAATATGAAAACAGAAGATAATGTGAAAACTGAATAACCTTTATTCTCTTTGGATTTAAATGTTGAAGGTGTAACATTTTGTTTATCTCCAGCAGTTTAACCATCCCTGGCTCATGTGCATTTATCTCTGTCAAAGAGGAATACTATTATCTTGTCAAAAGTGGTTGTTCTCCTGTAGACATTGATTTTGCTAATTTTGTTACAGGGCAACCCTAATATAAAATGGATTTTCCTGACTGGGTCCTCACCCATGCGCTTAGAAGACTTTTATAATAAGCTCTAACTGCAGGCACATGCGACAAAAGTTATTAAAGGGTTTTTATTTTACAAGAGATGGGGAATAAAATAGTAATAATACAGAGAAGAGAGGGATACAAATCCGTAAATATCCTACCAGATCTTCTGAGTTGGAACCCAATGGTGTTTTGAGAGCTGGCTCTGAATCAAGGGAGATGGCTCCAAAGGAAGAGAGAGCCCAAGGCTCACCTCTCTGGTTTTATAGCCAGCCTGGCTGCTTAACTCCACCCTCAGGTCCCAGAGATCCACTCTTCGATAATCATATTATCAGATTTGTGGTTCTGGAACACTGGTGGTCTGGAGTGGGGGTTGGAGTCCACAAACCTATGTAATCCATTCAGTACTACCTTTCCTCCTAACAATTTGACCTCAGTTTGGTGAGAATAGCAATTCCACAAATAATGCATTACGAGACTCACAAGCATTACTTTACCATAAACTTTCTTATAACCTCCAAATTGTATGTATGGATATTGTTTCTGGCACTACAAATAAATGTTCTGGCTAGTTTGCACTTAAACTCCTGTAAGTGCCTACTAGCCAACTCTGACTGAGTGCCCATGGTTTTATTTTGCGTTATCTGATCTTATTGTTCCTTTAAAATAATAATAATGAAACACTTACTTTGATATAATCTCAGTGAAAAGAGTTTAAGTTTTGGAACTATAATTTTCTTATAGTTGTATAAATAAATTCCCTTTTGTAAAATGCCAGATGTTCTTCTAAGAAATGAATACCCATATTTGACCATAGCATTGGGATTAATTAAAAAATATGGCAGCATCTTATCTTAAAGACAAAATTATCATTCCCCTCTATGCCTTGTCTGTCCTATGGAGCCTTTCCCATCACACAGGTTCAGTTTGTCTTCACACAAGACATTTGGACAGCACTTCTCAAATCTTAGTGTGCATACAAATCAACTGGGATCTTGTTAAAATGCAGATTCTGATTAAGTGAATCTGCATAGGTCTGAGATTTGTCATTTCTAACAAGCTCCCAGCTGATGTGTGTGCTGCTAGTCTGTAGGCCACACTTTCACTAGAAAGATTTTAGGATACACCACACAGATAGCAAAGCAACAACAGTGGCAAAGTGATGTTTAGAAAAGAAATGCTTGCTTTGGGAAATAATTGATTAACTTCAGCTCTAGAATCTCAGAAAATGAGCATATAGCTTATGGCTTGCTTGTGGAACCTGAACCCTGTAATTATGGAAATTACTTTTGCCATGTGATCTCTTGCTTTTGCCTTCTCTGCATCCATATTTCCTTTAAGAAACTTCTCCTGCTATTTCATGCATTCCTGAGAGAAAATGATAATTATAGCATTGACCCCCACCCCCAACCTGGCCCTATCCAATCACTTTTCTACTCTATGCCCCAGGGATGAACATACATACCTCCCTGGATAAATATATGAAACTTACAAGTAGGAAGTCTTTTTTCTGATGGAATATTAAACTGGAGGGATAGGATTCTGAACTTCTTTTTATAAAGGAAGCTAACAAAGTGAGGCAAACGGAACCAATAGTGTTTTTATACATGGATCAGTCATGACTGAAGTCAGCCTTTGTTTCCTAAAGTTTATATATTTCCTGAGCTATGTTCAGTTGTGCTTTTCTCTACCTGTAACTGAAATAGTTTTCAGGCACAACATATTTGTCAATATATTGCCAGAGATATGGATCAATTTGTCTACCATACTATCGTCTTCACTTGGGTTTCCCAGAAAGCAAGCCCTCAAGGCAAAGATTTTTGTTGCTACTGCTATATCAAGAGAGTATACCTAGGAAAGGAAGGTGAGAGAAAAGGGAACTGGTAAGGAAAGGAGAATCAATATCAAAGTGTATACTGGGCTGAGCCCCTCTTGATAGCAAGCTTATCTGATTGCCAAATCCTGTAGGATCCTCTGCTGTAAAATGTCTTAGGAACATCTACAGAATGGAAAGCAAGACAGGAGGGTTTATACTGCTATTCTTTCTCCCTTTGGATGAAGTTTGTGCCAGGATTTTTTATATATATATTTGACATCAATTGTGGTCCGCATGGATTTCCCACCACCATCTCACCAGTGCACCATCACCTCAGTCCCTTGTGCTCTTTCTGCCCTCAACCCATTCCCTCCTCCTCCCCACGAAGTGTCCCTGATTTGTCCTTGTCTTTTTGTTTTTGTTTTTGCTTTTTTACTATTATTATTGTTGTTGTTATTCTTTTCCTCGATCATTTATTTCATTCCCTTATGATATGGTAACATCAAGTTTCCAGGCTTAGTCTCCCAGCCAGGAATGGACCCCATGCTGCAGTGGCAGTGCTGAGTCCCAGCCACTAGACCACCACGGGTTGGTGTCTCATGAAGTTGCAGAAGGAACTTCTCAGATGCTCAGGTAAGCAGGCAAGGAAAGGGAGATTTGTTTAGGAAAAAAAGCTTATTGATAAGGAAAGGAAGAGAAATAAAGTGAGACTCCCAGGCCAGTGGAACCAGGTCAGGGAAGGGCAAGGGAGCCAAAGTGGAGTTGGGCCTTAGGGAATATAGACCTTCTTTCCCTAGTCACGCCAAAGCTCCACTAGCCTCCTTGTGATTGGTTGTTTCTAGGTGGTCTCATTCACTCTACCACATCACATTCCTTATCACTCCTTTGTTCTTGAAATGTCCCTTTTCCCCTAGACCCAGGGTGTTTGCTAGTTCCCCTGGGAATTTTGTCCCATGAGAATTTTGTTCCATCTCCGGATCTTCCCTTATCTCTTTTGCCATCCCTATCTCCAAAACCCAGTTCTTCCAAGGCCCCACCTGTCCTCTCCCTAAACCGCCTAATTACCACTAACTTGCCCTAGACCTCACTTATATTCCTCCTAGGGGTGAGACCATCTGGTATTTTTCTTTTGCCTTCTGACTTATTTCGCTGAGAACAATCCTTTCCAGTTCCATCCATGTTCCTATGAATGACTCTGGTTTATCTTTTTTTTATTATTTTAATCACTCATGCTTCCAGGTGACACATGTGTGGCTACCTAGTCTCCTGGTATTTCAATCCTTGATAGTTGAGCCTCAGGGAAGTAGGAAAAGGATGGCCCTAGCATGAGAGCTCTTTTGAATTGTCCCTACGTGTGACTGGTTGGTCACTGCAGTGGCATTCTGTCATAAAACAAAGTCAAATTTCCTGGAGAGAGATGAAGCCAAGAAGAGTTGAGCATCGGATGCCTTGATGCTGCCATCAAAATTGCATGGTATATGTACATATACAGATATACACATGGACTGTATGCTCAACTCTGCATCACGGGTGCTGAAAGTCTCTGCCTATCCCAGTAATCTCTTCTTTTGGCTCCTGTTGAAGGCCTAGTGGCTGACAACCCCCTGGTGGCACCAGCTGTGTTAGTTTCCTAGAGCTTCTCTAATGAAGTACCAAGATTAGGTGGTTTAAAATTATGGAAATATATTCTCTCACATTTCTGGAGGCTAGAAGTCTGGTATCTAGGTGTTGGCAGGTCTGTGTTCCTTCCAAAGCCTTTTGGGCAGAAACCTTCCTTGCCTTGTCAGTGTTTGGTTGTTCCTGACTTTCCTGAGCTTGTGGCAGTATAAGTTCTGCCTCTTCCTCCACCTGCAGGAGGCTTCCTTTTAAGTCTGTTTTCTTCTTTTCTGTTTATGAACACCATTCAATTTCTGTTATTGGATTTAGGGCCCAGTCTAAATCTACTATGGCATCTTTTTGAGATTCTTAACTAATTACATTTACAGAGGCCCTCTTTCCAAATAATATCACATTCTGAGGTTCCGGATGGATATGAATTTGGAAGGGGGTTGGATAACAGGTAATGTTGTAAGGACAGATACAGCTTGGTCTTTAGCATTGTACCTGATCTCATTGCCCTCCATGTACACACAACAATGATAGAATATAAAATGTGACTCAGCTCAAAAGAATATATTTTCATGTGCAATCCCTTCTTTGGGATTTTAGCTTAAGTCTCTCACTACATCTCAATATAATTCTGATCTCTTTTAAGTGCACTGCTCACCTTTAAAATAGCAAGCTGTATCCCAGAATCAGCAAGAGAATGGGGCATTACTACAGAATGCAAATATATTTTAATGTGTCCTAAGGGTGCTGATTCAGAAATTTTATTTCTGTTTGGACCATTGTTCTGCTGTGAGTAATAAAATACCAACCAATACCCAAATTCAATTGGTTTTTGAAAGTCCCAGTTGAAATCATTTGGTTCCTTATCCATAAAATCAAGGCACTGAAGTACACTGAGGACCATACCTAGTTTCACTAAAGTCTGAAATACCAGTTCACCAAAAATGAGGAAAACAGCAATATTGCATCAATTGTATAAAGCCAGTAAGGACAACATAAAAGTCCTAACTCTAACAAAATCCTTATCAAAAATCAAAGCTCTCCTGAAATACAAAATTAAGATAATTCTTGAGATGCAGACAACCCTCTGTGGAATGTATTATAAGCTTCATTTGTCTGACTAGGAAATCAAGGCACAGAGGAGTTAAATCACCTGTTTGAAGTACATGGCAAGAGACCAAGCTAACATTCAAGGCAGGAGGCATGTGACCTGTCTTCATTTGCTTGGGCTGCTGTATCAAAATACAATTTACTGGGTAACTAACAACAGCTACTTATTTCTCACATATCTAGAAGTAGGGGAGTCTGAGATCAAGGTTCCATCTTACAAATAGTTCCTGGTGAGAACTTTTTACATAGCGTGCAAATGGTGGTCTTCTTGCTGTGTCCTTACATGGTGAGAGATCAAGCTGTGGTATTTCTTCTTATAAGGATACCAGTCTTATCACGGGACCCAAACCTCATGACCTCATCTAAAAACATACATCCCCCAGTGATTGATTATCCCTCTTCCTCAAGCCTTCTGCTCTTAATACCACCATGCTGGGGGTTAGGCTTCAACATAGTAATCTTTTGGGGATAAGAGGGCACAAACATTAGGTCCACAGCAGAACCAGAGCCAATGGTGTAAATCAAAAGACTATTTTATTTTATTTCATTTTAAAGATTTATTTATTATTTATGCATACAAGCTGGGTGGGTACAGTTCAGAGACGTGGGAGGTGAGAGGATTCACCAGAGACAGAGTGGGGAGCAGAACAGGCAGACTGACTGAAATACACTGCTGAGGGGAGCAGCGGGGCGAGGCAGGAGAGGCCTGCTGTGCCATGTGGGTCCCCTCCCTGGCTGGGGATGGAACTCGCGCTCCTTTGCTGTGGATGCTTTTGCGGCGCTCAACCCGCTGTGCCACCAGGGAGGCCCACAAAAGACTATTTTAAAACAAATATATTTGCAGTTCTGGGATCCCTGTTTGTGCAGAGACTCATACTTTGAACAGGAAGTACTGATAGACAGTGGCCTATGGTAGCAGCAGATAATTTGCTAACATAAAGAATACACTGTCACATTGAATGGTCAGTGGCTTCATTCAGGGATTTGAAAAGTAATTGTTTCCCAGGGCAGGGCGGGGGCTGGTGTTCCCAGACCTGTTCCTTCCATCACTGTACCAGATTACTTGTCTCTGGGTAGAAAGCATAAGGCAGGGTCAATTACCTAGAAGCTCCTTAGGACACATTAAGAAATCTGAGGGTGGAGGCTCAGGCTGGAGACAAAAGGATGAAGTGAAGAAGCTGAAAAAGGAAGAAAAGATCGCTGTGCTCCAGAACTGTGAAGAACAAGCAAGATGGAGGGCCCGAGGGTAATGACATTGTCAAATGATTGGCAACCAGGCAGGTTTAAGCCAAGTGAAACTGAATGCCCCTCTTTAATCTCAGGTGTTTCTTATTAAGAAACATTCTTCTTACCTTTGCATCACAGTGAGGGCTTCTCCCTGCATCTGTTCTCACCAGACCCCTGAGCTGTCTGATGGGGAAAAGCACAGATCAAAGCTGGCACTCAGAGGAAGGGAAATTGAGCCCTGCAGCAGGAAGGCAGCTGGGGGGCATGAAAATCTGATGTGGGGTACATTCTGGTGAGCAGAGCCCTGGCTGCAGGCTTTAGCATGTACTATAGCATCCACATGGGGCTTATAGCACTGAATAGCAAGTGGTCTCTGGCTGTATATGAAGCATTGCACTTTGCAAATTATTTACCTTAAGCATAGAATTAGAGTAGATGCAAGGTAATCTCCATGACAGGGTGTCTAATTTATTTGTGTTCCTGCAAAACAGGGACAAAAAATACTAATCTTCTTCCACTGATGGTTTCTTTGCTTCAAAGTGAAGGTAAATTTTATAATTTGCAACAAGAGCAATGATAGAAAAAAGGAGTGGGCTGGCGATTTGATTTTGTTTTGGAGGGAGGAACTACAGATAGGAACAGTTTTTAGTAAACAAAGAAGAGGGAAGAGATGTGAAAGGGGAAAGAGGACTGATGCCAGAATCCCTATGGCATAGAATGTAGGGATGGAGTAGAGTAGAGTTTTGTCTGAAGCTTATGAGAAGTCAACTCAAGAAGTGACCAGGTGGAGGATCAACTCTTCCAAGTGTGCTGCTCACCTTTAAAATAGCAAGCCATATCTCAGAATCAGCAGGAGAATGGGGCATTACTACAGAATGTGAATGTATTTTAATGTGTCCTAAAGGTGCTGATTCAGAAATTTTTATTTCTGTTTGGACCATTGTCAAACAGTTAAGTAACTGACATGAAGGTAATCCTAGCTAGGATCCGAAATTTTCATCAACTATTAGACTGTTTGATGCATGTAGCACCCCACATCAGATTCCATCCTTGTGGGTGTATGCCATACCAGCCATCTTTAGCTGCAGTGTCATGCCTTTGGAAGTTGGGAACCACTTTGGGGAGTGGACTACTAGTGGTTGAGACACAGCTCAGCTGCTCCTCTTCCTCAGTTCTTCCTTCCCCGCTTGTCTCCACCTTTCCATGGAGGTAGTCAGGAAATACCTTCCTGTTGAGTCTGTATCCTCTCAACTTTCTGAGAATTATGAATCTGCCTAGTGCTGGGGCTGTGTGGAGAGACCTGTTGTTTACAACGCCATCCTGGATAGCTTGGTTTTGTTTTAATGGCATCTTTTTCATCCTCAATCGAGAAGTCTGTCATAGCATGCTGCTATACATTACTGCCAGCTCTCTTGCTTTACCACCTCCAGCCTTTCAGCTGTGATATAGGGCCCATCCATCTTGTGGGACTGGCTCACTATGCTGGGTGCTGGGCTCCTGGGCTGCCTCCCCATGCTCTCTGCCTTTGCTTTCCCTCCACCTCTGCAGGCTGACTGGCTCAGCTGAAATGGAAGTGAGTCTGCAGTGGAGTTTAATCAGACCCTGTGGGGGCCATGAAGATGGATGGGATTTGGGACTAAGAGTTCAGGGAAGGGAGAGAAGGAAAAGAAACAGGTCTGCAGCATTTCCATCTCAGAGGAACTAAATATTTCAGAACCTGAATTGGCCAGAGATGGCTTCATGGGTTGTGGGATTTTGTGTATGTGTGTGTGTGTACTTTGTACTAATAGATGCACAGACCTCAGCAGGTTCCAGCAGCTCAAAGGATAAGACTTGTTCATTATTGATTTTCCTCCATGTTTGATTAGAACTAGAAATGGAGAAAGGAGGGAGAGTAACTCTAAGCCCTGGGCATACTTTGATGTTTGCAATAAATCAGGATCTTAATAGTTTTTTTAAAAGGGCGTCTATAGCTAATGTTTTTTCTTCTGTATCAACTCAGGGTACGTTCTTCATCTTTTTTTCATTGCAAAAAATGAATACTAAAACTGAGAGCACATGAATTCCCACATGATTCAAAATACAATAAATACATTAATATGTAATACAATATGAAAAATAAATAAACATAGCCGCATCCTGCAGAGGACAGTTACTCTTTAAAGCTGCCCTCGAGATGCCTCTCTGGCCTGGCTGCTCTTCCGTGGACCCTCTGAGACCGAAGATCTTACCTATTTCCTTCCACCTGTTCTAGTTTCCCAGCTGAAACAGTCTTTTCTTCACCTTGACCTGACCGAGTCTCTGAAACCAAGAAGGGGGGACAATAGGAAAGTCAGTGTATCAACTTCTTCTGAACCTTGGGCAGGGGCGGGGTGGGGGTTTCTTTGTAACTTACATTATTCATCAGTTAAAGTTGAAGTGGGCAGAAAGGGGACAGGAATATGTGGGTAGTAGGGTTAGGAAAAGTTTTCCAAAATGTCCTCTTTTCCTCTGTGAATACTGCACACCTTTTGCTTTTGTGTCCTCTAGACACAATCAGCTCTAATCGAGTTTGCTCCCTCTTGGGCTCCCTTTCTAATAACTGAAGCTGAAAACCTTTCCCAACCACAGCCTGTAGACATTTTCTTCAAGCTTCTTATTTTCCCCACTTCACTCTTGCTTCCACTCCAGATGCTCGTGGTAGCCCACATTCCTCTGACTGCTTGTCGTGTTTTATGCACTCACTAAGATTTACAAAAGTCCAGTAAGCAGTGCTCTCATACTTCCTTAATACCTCTCTAAATTCTATCCATATCACCTCAGAGAATCTCCCTCCCCTGTGACTGAAAGATGACAAATTCAGATCACTTTAGCTCTGGCACTGCCCTCTGCCTCCTCCTAGGTGTTGGCACTTAGAAATCCTGGGATCAGTAAAATTCAGCACCCAACTGTGTTAGCAGCATCATTGTCTTGGGCTCAGAGTCTCAGATGCATTGTTGATTCTTCCTTTCACTTGCATTTTCAGTTTCTCATCAATCACCATACTCTGTGAATACTCTGTAAAATACCTAGAATTCCTTCTTTCCTTTCCATTCCCATTCCCACTGCCCTTGACACCTTAAAGCCTCTGCCTCTTGCTTGCCATGTGCTCTCTCACTCTCCCTCCTCCCCTCCCTAAAGATAGACTTGACTCATATTTTACAGGTTTCTGCCTTCTGTAGTTCATACAGATCTAAAGACAGTGAAGCAATTTCAATTGAGGTGCTTGCTCTTTCCAGTCACAAGTAATTCTGAAGTGCTAATTCTTTAATCTCTTCCATTTTGAGATTGTTGTGTTGTTTGCTACATGCCTTTAAAAATAAGTGTTTCCTCTCAGCTTCAGTTGGATTACTTCTTTGTTAATAAAACATTCCTGGTGGGAGAAGCAAAGCTTTTTATTTGTGTTCCATCATGAATATGTTCCCTTCAGACATGTCCCAAAGCCCTTTTACATCAATTAAGACAAAATGAAGGTATAGATAGTACATTGTAACAGTCCCCTCATTCCAGGGCTGTACTCTGTCCTTATGTCTGAGTTCTCTGTGTTCCTCCCGCCTGTGAAGTCACCCTAGCCTCACAATCCATGGGAAATACTGCACTTTATGGAGCCATTCACCCAGAATGCATAGTAGTATGAATCAAGGTTATTTTTCATAGACCTTTTGCTTTTTAGTAGTAGTCACAGCTGTGATGAAAGAAAAAGAAATGACTGATTTATTCTTAGTTATTGTTCTACATTCCCTTTGGAGTAAATTTAATAGGAAAGGGGAAGAGCACAAATTTCACAAATCTCTGCATGGTAAAATTTATAGCACATGATTCTGTCTCTAGAGAGCATCAGTTTCTCTAAAGGGAATGTTCTGCTCAATGTACTCTATCCTCACACTCAGGTGGACTGTAGATTTAGGCACTAACCAGGTAGTGTCTCCCTGATGGGGCTTCACATGAGTTAGCCCAGAGACTACTAAGAACAAAATACCTGTCAGCGTGTCCCAGGGCTGAACATTGCAATTCGTGGGCATTCCTTTCTGCCAAAGTATTTCAGTGTTTCTGAATATAAAATAGCATTATTACGTCAAAGGAAGTCTCCTCTCACTCTCTTTAGAATCTTTTAGCTGCCTCCTGAGTGCCCTCCCACAGCCCAGATGCTTTTCCTAGAAGAGCACAATTACTAGACACTATTTATCTCTGATCCCATCAGAAAGGAACTTTTGTATTGGCAGAGATTTTGTTTGACTGATCATTTTCCACTGCCTGAGCATCTACTGCTTATTTTAGAATAGTTGAATTACTCAGAATCCAGGAAATGCTTACTTGAACATATAAATTAAAACAACTCCAAATTCCCACTTCCTAGCTTTTCCCTGTGATTACAACTAATCCTATGAAACTTCAGGTTTGTTCATTAAACCCTACTTAACTGTTGCCTTTCCCTCAGCCAGTGAAAGGAAATGGAGAAGGAAAGCAGCTTAAATGAGGAGAGCAGCAGACTCCTGTCTGAAAGACCACTGTCCTGTCCTGCTCTTTGACCAAGTGCTGGAGTAAAACAAAGAGGAAGCTGGTCAAGGGTCTGCAAAGGGGAGGTGGGGAGGGTAGACATGTCCTTCAGATGAAGGCACATGGAGATTTCTGGTGGGTACCAGCTCTGCTTTGTTAACCACCAATATGTTATTTAATTTCCATATTCTCTTCTTAGGAATGTCCTTCCTTTTCCTTAGAATGCAAGAAGACAAACTTGTTAAACAGGAGGGAAAATGCAAGAGATCCCTTGTGGGGCAAGAAGAGAAATAAAGGAAGAGAAGTAAGAATGTTATCTGGTGGGGCAAGAAGAGAGACCAGTCTTCTTGTCAAAACATCATTCCCAAGAAAACTCCAGATGAAAAGTCAACCAATAACAACTTAGCTGGATTTAGACTACTGTGCTGTAGTAGCTCATTTATATATATATATCCCATCCCTCCCCCTTTTTAAAGATTATATTACTTACTTCTGCATACAAGAGCTGGGGTGCTAGCCAGAGGTTTGGGGAAAAGTTGTATGAGAGAGGATTCACCATAGACAGTGGAGAACAGCACAGGCAAATCTACTGAAACACACTGCTGAGGGGAGCAGAGGGTGAGACAGGAGAGGTCTGCTGTGTTATGTGGGTCACCTCCCTAGCCAAGGACCAAAACAGCCAACAGCTTCGTAGCACTGAGACTTAACCCTTGTGCCACCAGGGAGACCCTATCTGACTCCTTTGCAATCGGTGGTTCACAACACACCTGATGAGCATGTAGCATTTCCAATACCAAGAGCGGCTCATTATATGCTTGGAAGTCCTATAAGAATGGGAAGTATCAATTTTGAAATATCTCTGTAGATGATTCTCATATGTCACTCTTGGGTTTATGTGCCTGAGAGTCTAACCAGGGCCTGTCTCCCCACTCTATCTCCTAGGTGTTTTGTTTTTTGACATTTCTGACATGTGACAGATGTGCCATATGAATCTATTAACTAATTACGATGTCACTGGTAAAAGCTAGAGGGAAATGGTCTAGAGAAGCATAGGTGTATATTTACTGAAGACAAGAAAGAGAACGAATGATAAGTTTATCTCAGGGTGTACCTGCTAGAATGTGTCCTAGCAGGGGGCAAGGTGTCTCAGGTATAGTACAAGGGAACCTGGTGTCTGACAAGACTCACTGGGAACAGGAGCCTTGGTTATATAAGGCTTGATGAAGACAGTCTTCCCTATTTGATGTTTTCTCAGCCCAATACTACTTGTGTTCCTGGTTGGCTTTGCTTTGTTTTTCCTTTTCTTCCAATACCTATCAAGCTAAACCACTTATTTGATTTGGTGCTTCTTCCCAAAATAAACCATAATTGAGAGGAACATGATGTTTTTTCAGTTAAAGAGCTAGTAATGTAGAAACAGCACTGGGTACATCCTATTTCCTTAGCTGTATCTATACAACATGTTAAATTCACTTCCATGTCGTCAGTTTTCCTTTCTCATGCTTGTATTTCCCTCTAACTACAATTCTACTTATACTTCAGATTCTCACAGCTAATGTACCTGAAAGAATAGCCTGAACATACTGTATGTCTTTACCAGCTTATTATTGATTGAGTCAATCAATTAAAATCTCTTCCTTGCCACCACCATAAGGCTGATCATGCTTTGCTCATGATCTTAAGTGGGTACTTCTGCAATCCAGCAAAGGTTTCCCCTTTTCTTTCATTTGTAACACCACTTCTTGGACTCACTACTCTCTCTCTAGGTACTTTGCTCAATCTCATTTAGTGGATTTTCTTATTATCCCTGATCAGTAAAATGCTGGTCTTACCCACAGATCTATATTTTCAGAACTCTCTCCCCCAAATACATGGTTGGCTTTGCCAAATTTCCAACTTTAGTGAGTTCCAGAGTTGTCCTCTGCTCCTAAATTTCTCTCAGAGTACCAGATTCTGTGTAACCCACTCTTACTTCATGGTATCAGGATGACATAAATGAATAATCTATTCCCAGAAGAATTCCTTCTATTTGGCAGATGATCTTATAATTTCTGAGAATCAAAAGACAGGTATGGAGTTCTCTTACCTTCCCATCAGTCTTTCCATGTCATATGGAAACCTCACCTGGGCACTTGAAAGATCATCTTCCCTAGACCTGCTTTTCCTCCTTTTTACTCAGCCAGGTGTGAGCTCTATCCAGCCACCACACCTTGTGGTCAGCTAGAGAGACCCACCAATGGCTATAGTTTTCAGACAGTGGGGCATAATTCTTCAGAAAGGAACATCCACAAGACAAATATACTTTCCATTTAATAATGTTTATCTTTACACAGTATGGCTTTGGTATACGTTTATGTTAAAATCCTTCTTGTCTATCACTGGAAAGATTAAAAAAAATGACACAATGTATAGCTTTTGGCACTGTAATGTATAATTTCCTAGCATAGTTCCTGATGCAGAGAGAATGTTTAAAATTGATCCACTATTTTAATTAACTCGGCATTTTGACATTTTTGGAGCTATTTAAGTTTGGCAGTGATTGGTGTATTTTAATTGTAAGAACTTTGAGTTTGAAACCAATTCAGCACTTATTGGTATTTATTGTATAAGGTGAAGGATGCCTAATCCAATCACAAATATTTCCAGCCATTCACAGAGTACTTACACTTGAATGTGCTAAAAGATCTCCATGTCAGCACATGTAAAATAGAATTATTTTCTTGTTCCCCAAACTTGGTCATCCTTATCTGAATTGGCCACTCTCATTACATAGAGGAGAGATAATCCTAATTCTTTCTCAATCTTCATCATCATCCTTTATCTAGCTATTATATCCAAAATACTGTTCAATATCATCATTACCTTACTTCTGACCTCTAAAAGCAGCTGACAATAATTGTTCAGTACAGATTAATTATTAAACAAATGCTATTTTTGTACAAAGTATTTTAATGTTCAATACCTAATCTTATCCTCACAGGTAAGTATTATGCTGCTATTGTTCAAAGGAGCAAACTGAGGCACAAAGAACTTCACTGACTTCCCAGGATCCACCAGCAGGGAAGTGGTAAACTGCCGTGTGAACCTGGACCAGTCCAGTCTGGTTGCAGGGCTTGTCTTCTTAAGACCTGCATTGTTTAATTTTTCATGCTCTGCTGTCACTCTACCTCCTGCTTTCTGTCTCTTCCATATGTGGTTCTCCCAGTGAATGCCTGCATATTCTTTAAAAAGTGAAATAAAATTTTCACTACATACAGACTCTTTTCTTGCTACCTTCTTTTGCCCACTGCACTAGGAACTTTCTCTGCTTGCTTACAGAACTTATATACATAAAGTAAAATATTTATTATTCATTTAGATTTTGGTGGGTTGATGCTTTGGAATATTATCCATGTTTTTTACCTTTGTTTTCTTTATGTACCTTGTTCTTCCAGTTTTGAGGGTAACCTTCATCTATTCAGTGTCTCAGGGATGGAATCTCAAACAGAATATATTGAATGGAAGATGTTACTCTCTGGATTTTGACTTTTAAAAACTTAGCCCTCTAGAGAAAAAGGAAAAGATGTAAGACTTTAACTAAAGAATTGTGAAGCCATGACTAGATTCAGGAAGATCTTTGAAAAAGATGGTAGATTGACTTTTTAATTCTTTATAAGGGAGGATAAAGACAGTTTTCTTCCAAAACACCTGGGAGCAGATATATGCTAGGCCCCCCACTATATTTAGGGAGTCAGAGAGAAAATGAACTTTATTCTGTTACCCTTTGAGTGTCTATCTTGTGCCAAGCACTATTCTAGGGGCCAGATATACAGCAGCAAACAAAAGAGGGGAGAATCCTGTTCTCAGTTTATAGGGTCTTAAACAGTATCATAGAGCATTCCTGTGTTCTGGCTTGGTACAGGAACAATAAATTAACCCCAGTAGGCAACACAGAAATAGCTGAGCGTATGCTGGGCTTCAATAGTCTGAAATAGCAATGTTCTCTACAAATAAATGGTTGAGGACCAGGGCAGGAAAAAGATATTTCAGGAGGGAGTTTGCCTAGATAAAGATTTAGAAGAGAAAACCATCCCAGGATACCCCACCATGTAGGAACCACTCCTTCCTACTCTGCCTCTCCAAGCAACTATGTTTGTAGAAAACCAAAAAGCAAAGCTCTAGATCAAATGAAATTAAATTTCTCCTATCACCCTGAATCGAGGGTTCAAATATGTTTAAAATAAGTTATAGGAAATAAAGAAAGTTGTGTTTCTTGTCCCTTGAGTATGCTTAGGGTATGCATTTTTCTAAAGGAACATTGTTTTATAAAATGATACAAGTTTCAAGTGTACAGTCTTATAAAACAACACCTTTATCTACTGAACTAAACGACTGAGTTTGCCACCAAAAGTCTAATTTCTGTCACCCTGCAATTGACTCCTTCTACTTGATTTACTACCCCCTTGCCCCTGCTGTACGTGTTTTTTCTCTTTACACTAAGACTGAGTTCTCTGAGCATTTGAAGGATTGATTAGAAGCAGCTATGACATGTGAGTTATTGTACACACATTCATTCATTCACTTCATTTTTCACATTTATGTAGCTTAAATTCTGAGCATGGGTTCAGCTGCTGAGTATACAGCAAAGAAAAAGACAGCATCTTACCACTCAGGGAACCAAAAACTGTCATGGATTAGGCTTTAAGTAGGAAAGACTGTCAGGCAGGACCTATAGAAGAACTTCCGTTTCTCTTTCTCAGGGGTAATAATTTTCTTGATGAAGTTTTGGTTTTTGTGTTTGTTCCTATATTTCTAAGCTGCAAAATCTCTAAAAACTTTAAGATTTTCTATCAACACTTCCTCTCCTCCCAATACTCCCCCAATCCTCTGAGTATCACATTTTCTGGGTGTTGTTGCCTTTTCTAAGGAATGCTGGAATATTTGTGACAATGCTACTTACATTTACACTGGTCTACAATGAGAAGGTCTTAAATCACAGACTTGGAGAAGAGGAGTGTTATCAGCAGTAGCATCTAAATATCAAATTGGTATAAGTAAGTTAAAGGGAACCTGCTGCTTCTGAAAAATTGCTAATCCTGAAAATTAATTGTGAAAAAAAAAAAAGAGACCTAAGTCCAGGAATCAGTTCCAGTCAGCTCAGAAATAGGCAACTGATTCTTAAAATTACATTTTCACTGGATTTTAAAAAAAGATTTATTTATGCATACAAGTGCTGAGGTACAGGCCAAGAGTCAGAGGAGGTGAGATGATTTACCAGAGACAGAATGGGGAGCACAACAGGCAGATCCACTGAAACACACTGCTGAGGGGAGCAGTGGGCAAGGCAGTAGAGATCTGCAGCCATGTGGGTCCCCTCCCTGGGTGGAGATGGAACTCGCGCTGCTGTGCAGGGGATGCTTCACAGTGCGGTGCTCAACCTGCTGCACCACCAGAGAGACCCAAAAGTAAAGTTGTTTTATAAAATTATGCAAGTTTCAAGTGTGCAGTCTTGTAAAACAACATCTGAACATACTGAGCTATATTTGCCTCTAAAAGTCTACTTTCTGTTTGTCACTCAATTGACTTCTTTCTACTTGATTTACCTGCCCCCATCACCATTTACTTCTGGTAACCACTATTTTTGTTCTTAGAGTCTAAAAGTTTTATTTTGTGCATTAATTTGTTTATCTGCTGCACATAAATGAAATCATATTTGTCTTTCTCTGACTGACTCATGTATCCACATTATTACAAGTGATAGCATTTCAACATTTCTCTATAGCTGAGTAGTGTCCATCTTCCTTTCTCGGTCACCTGTCAGTGGACACTTAGGTTGATTCCGAGGCATTGCTATTGTTGGTGCCATGATCAACGTGGTGTGCCCATGTCTCTTTAAATTAGCATTTTCCTATTTCTCTGATAAATACCCAGCAGTGGAATAGTTGGGTCATATTCTTACTTTTTTGAGAGGTAGTTTGCTTTTTGACGTTGCTTTCTTTGTAAGGAGTTCAAACACTGCCTGCAAAGTAAACATGGGCACACCAAGCTAACTGGGAGGAAGACAGAGCCTTAGATCCTTACAGTGTTTAATTATAGCAAAGTGAGAGAAAATTCTCCCAAAACACTTCTTCCAAAAAAAAAAAAGAAGAAGAAGAAGAAGGGAAGGAATCTATGGCTCTTTGCTGTTTCTTAGTCCAGTCATGCTAAGAAAGATATCTGTCACCTTAGACCATATTACTGGAACAGGATTCTGACTGCTTTCCATGTCTTTCATCCAAGACACCATTAAATCTATTTCACACAAGACTGATTTTCCTAAATTACTTGGTAAAGTTTACACCTCTGTTTTCATTTTTCCAGACATCATCATTGAAGATGCCAATCACTATGTTTCTACCTCTTTCAAAAAGGGTGACCATATACATTGGCTGGTACTTAACATACAAGTTTATGCCTGCCTAACCTTTTTTCTCTTAAAGCTGCCTTTAGGAGAATACCCTAAATTCTATGAATTATTCTTCAGTATTCAAATATAACTCATGCAATCAAGATCTCCAACCCCCCAGGTCTTCACTCATTGCTCCATTCCTCTCGGTTTTTATGCTCTGTGCTGTCTTTGGAAAGTGTACCCCTGTTCTTCTGACCATTCTTCAAGATTCAATTCATGTTTCACCTCATCCAAGAAGCCTTCATCAGCACTCCAGGCGATGCTATGCACTTTGTCTATGAATCTTTATAGCTTCTCAGTACCATTCATTTTGAGACTTCATCATTTACTACTTTGCATTGCTAATTAGTAAAAATGAAGAAGAATATCTTTTAGTTTATGAATTTTCCAGGATGGTGCTAGTATTTTGACTTCCAACATTTTATTTTGCAAAATGTCAGGTCTCAGTAGGAATTTCAAAGAATTGTACAAAAATAAAGTGTAAGCTTCATCTGAAATCACCAATAATTAATATTTTGCCAACATTTCTCTCTTTTGTTCTCTTATTATATCACTATGTGTGTGTATATTGCAGAATCTTTTTTAAAATGATGCAAACTTTGAAGTAATTTATCCTTAGAGACTCCAGCATGTATGTTCTAGAACAAGGACAATTTCAAATGTAACAAATAATATTAAACACCTCCTAAAATAAATAATACAACCATACTGTGGTTGACAATGGGAATGATTTCTGAACATAACAACACATAGTTAGGCAGTTTCCTCAATGTGTCATAGAGTGTACTTACACAAACCTAGATGGTATACCCTACTGCACACTTAGTTTATGTACAGGGACAACCATTGTATATGCAGACTGTCATTGACCAAAATGTCATTATGTAGCACTAGATTATAACTCTGTGATATCATCTAATATACAGTTTATATTTACCTAATTGTGCTCAAAATGACCTTTGTAATTATATTTGTTTCCTATTGCTGCTATGATAAATTAATAAAAATCTAATGGCCTTAAACAGCACAAGTTTATTATCCCTCCCTCTGGAGGTTAAAATTTCAAAATGAATCTTAATTAAAATCAAGTTGTGGCAACACTCTCTTCCTTTTTTGAGGTTCTAGGGGAGGATCCATTTTTTATTTTCCAGTTAGTAGAGGCTCCTATATTCTTCAAATAAAGCAATGGCCAGTTGAGACTTATTATATCACATTGATCCTGACTCCTCTGCTTCCCTCTTCCATTTTTAAAGAACGTAGGGAGCTTCTTTGGAGAGGGTGTTGTTATTCTCCTACTGTAATATGACCTCTGGACCCAAATGATTTATGTCTATCCCACATGAAAAAAATGCATTTACCCCATCCCTATATCCTCAAAAGTGTCAATCTATTAAACATCAACTTAAATAAAAAAACTTATCAGCTCAAAATTTCCAAATCTTGTCACTTAAATCAGATAGGCATGAATCTCTGACTGTACGACCTAAGACAAACTTTCTCTCCATCTGTCACTTAAAATACAAGTGCTTGTTTCCCAAAATTAAATGGCAGGTCAGCCATAGGATAATAGTTACAGACATTCGCATTCAAAAAGGAAAATAATGGAAGGGAAAAGGAAGTCTCTAATCTTAAGCAATTTCAAAATCCATTCAGACAAACCCCATTTGGTTTTAAAGCTTAAAATTAATCCTCTGTGACTCACGTCTCTTCTCCAAGTCATCATTTTTTTTTTTTTTTTTTCATAAAAGGTAGCACATGTTACAGTTGAGTAATTTTATCAGCTTCTTTTGTTCCTTGTCGGCTTTGGGGCTTTGACTGACCTCTTTCATTTTATACCCTCTTTTCTTTCATTCCAAGCTGGTAATTTTTCTGCTGGTCTTTAATATTCAGATTTCTACTAATCATCTATTCAAAGCAATATAGGGTTTGTTTGGTTTTTTTTTAATGTTTCTGAGAAATCTTCCAGTCTTTGCCCATTGCACAATCTCAATGCTATGTCTAAATTTTTAGATATTTGATAAGGGAGCATGCAACTTCTGATACCAAATTTTTATTAGTTTTCTCTTATTTCAAAAATAAATTGCTTCAAATTTTCAATAAGATTTGCATAGCTCCTTGCTTTCTTGTATAAGATACCCAAAATTTCCCTGGAAATTTTACTTGGAATCAGTTATTTCTCTAAGAATTCCTGGATCATGCTCGATGAAATTGGAATTTGGAACAGAGAGATACTCTTTTCTTCTGTAGGAGTCACTCGCATAGTTTTAATCTTTCTACTATTGCTGGCTCAGTTCTAGTATGGACCCTGACTGATGAGTGGCTGAATGGTTAATACCATTAACCTCGTCACCAAATAAACTGTGGCATGGCAACATAATGATATAAGTTACTAGTCAAAAATACTAGGTGTCTTTTCATTTAAGACCTTGTACAGAAATTTTGTGAAGGAAGAAAGTAAAAAATCAGTCAAGACTTAAGGGTATGGAGAAGAGAGAAGAGCAAATATTTTGGTAGATTTATGATGCCAGAGAGATGGTTTGGGCAATAGATTCCATGGTCCACTGTGAGAACTGGAACTATTCCTGTAATTAGTCTCTGTTAACTTTTTCACAAAACACCTGAGCCTTTAGCCAGGTGAGCTAAAATAGAGTAAACTGTGTAGAATACTGTGCAGGTACTGAAATGGGCTGAAACAGTGTAGGTACTGAAATGGGCCCAGTTTTCAGTCATAGGCAATGAGAAGGTTACCAGAATGAAACTGAAAGCACATGCAAACATCAGTTCTATAACTCTGTAAATTTTCTATGCATTTTACCTTTTAAGCCACCGTGTCCCTATCCCATTCATTTCTGAACAATTTCTTTCTTGGAAATGCCATCGGGAAACATAGTTGAAAGTTATTTAACTTCCCATTAGAATTGTTAGTGCTTTGTTTCTCACTGTATGAAGTTGCTACTGGAACCCATCTCATTAGGAAGTTCCATGTTGAAAGTCAATTTATAGCAAATGGAAGAAACTGTCCAATTAACTGATGTTTATTAGGTATATAGAGCCTTGTACTATGGAATATTAGTTTTCTCTCTCTTTCAAATATAATTATAGGGGAATGCTATTATAATTAAAATTTAAAGAGAACTTGTTACTACCAATGTCGACAAAAGTAAAATAGTTACCAAGTTAAAAAAAAAATACCTAAAGTATTTAAGATAACTCTGGTTTAAATAAATCAATAGGTATTCATTATAGCACCCTATAAATACCAGAAGGAGCATTTCAATTAAGTAAAACAGCCAGGGACAAATAGATACTATATATTTAAAGATTTATTTATTTATGCATACAAGAGCACGGGTACAGGCCAGGGTCGAGAGCGCTGAGAGGATTCACCAGAGACAGAGTGGGACGAAGAACAGGCAGACTGACTGAAACACAGTGCTGAGGGCAGCAGGGGGCAAAGCATGAGAGGTCTCCTACACCATATGGGTCCCCTCCCTGACTGGTGGCAGGGATGGAACTCGTGCTGCAGTGACTGTGGTTTGCTTCATAGTGCGTTGCTTAACCCACTGCGCCACCAGGGAGGCCCTAGATACTATATTGGTACAACATAATTTTCAGAAAAAATCAGGTTTGGGGAAAGAGCACTGCAGACTGGCCAAGTGTTAAACTTTGCTGACTTCCCAGGGCCAGGGGGATTCACATATCTATTAAGTAAAAAGCTTTTAAGTGACAGTACCTATGTTTTATTTTTTTTTGTGTTTCCATTTTCCTTCACAAGGGTTGGCACCCAAAAGCAACTCAATTAATATTTTTGAATAAATGACTGTATAAATGTAGTAAATGAAGGCACTGAATATAAAAATAACTTTTCCAACTTAACTAATTATTTTAGAATCCATATTGCACATTAGTTGTAATAAAAAAACATTTTTAATTGTTCAGGCTTTTATCTTCCTTTTAAAGCAGAACAAAGCATGTCTTCGTTTCAATAATTAATTTTACCAAAATAATAACTCAGCTGCTTCAATGAGTTTGATGACATGGGAACAACCCAGCTTTGACTTTGTGGAGTGTTTAAGTATACAACTTTACACAGAAAATTTAAATACATTGGCTATAACCCTGAGAGGAAAGAAAAACTTTCTAATAGAAAACACTAGAAATGCTATGTTTAAATATTAAATAACTGGGTAATTTGTTTTTCGTGGTTGAATTTGTACCCAATGTAGTGCCAGGAAGGTGGCACAGAGCAAGTTCTCGATGGTTCTAGCAGACAGGGTAAATGAAGGCGTCTCGGAGCCCTTGGTGGTTTTTAGACTTTTATTATTAGAAGTGACATCAGGTACATGGCAGGCAGGGGTGCTGGGGTGCCAAGAGGCTGGCAGACCTTCCAGCCCCCAGCGCATCTCACCCTTGCGGCTGCTTTGCTGCTGCTTCTCTCTGCTTCTACTGCTCTTGCTCCTGCTCTCGCTGCTGCTGGCATCTTCATGACGCCGCCCATATAAGCCGGTGTCCAAACCCAGGTGCACGCACTTTTGCATGCTCACCTAGGCAGGCATGCATCACTGGAGGTGTCCATCATTATATCAGTGGTGGGAGGGTGGAAAGACCTGATAGTTTTCTCTGACCCTCCACCCAACCTATGTGAACATATGGAAGCTTCAATACAAAGGTCCTCAGCACAATTAAAGACCTAGGATCAATGTGAATTAAGCATCGTCTAGAGACTAAGCCTTGTGTAATTAAAGGCATCAGTAAGTGAATTATGGATGCTTCTGATGCCATCTTCTGGTGACTACCTCAACATAATCAGAGACCTTAGACATTCATGGTCAGCTGCAATTAAGATCAATCTCACCTCTAATGCTATATAGTGGTTGCAAAAGTAGCTAATTAGCACAATTAACTAGAACTCTGGACAAGCCATTTTGGGCTACACCTATTACAAGAACCTGGGACACATATTTACATGTACATTGCTAATCCCTGGTTTTCTACTCAGTGTGGAATCTCAAAGTTTGCTGCAGCCACCTTATATATCTCATGTACACCATGTGAATGTAAGAGAATTTGATTAACCCATAAGAAAACAGGGAAAGCAAGAGGCAGTGAGAGAAGGTAGGAAGAGATGGCTTCCCTAGCCTGGCAGAGATGTCAGTGTTTCAGGGCTGTCAATGTAGATTTTTCCCTTCCTCCCTGCAACAGGCACAGCATTATGTTGATCTGATAATAGCTCTAGAGGTTTTCACATTCCATTGGTCTATTTATATTAAACCATTAATTCTGTAATTATTTATTCATCAAGATAAAGTATTTTCCTGTAACTGGGCACAGTGAACAACCCTTAAATTAGTTTAAAGGTTGGTGAGTGTCCTCCAGCTATGTCATGAAAACTGATCAGGTGGTGACCACAGAACATCTTCTAAGAGAAAAACCTAAAATCACTATGTGGGACACACTATTTCTAAATATGACCAATATTTTCAATGTCTATTTCCTACAAGTGGGAAATACTAAAAACACTACATTTCTGTAACTATTGATGCTATTCCCAGAGCTTCAGATGGTGTTCCTGTGGGGAAAGCGGTCAGCAGATCTGGCAAACAGTGGTGTCAAGTTTAACCCAAGGAAGGAAGAGTGTTTTTGCTTGTTATAAAGTAAGAAGCAGAGCCAAGAAGTGTGGCAATGAAATGAAAATATTTTTAATCAAAGAGACACAGCATTTGTCTTCTGGAGGAATGTAATACAGATTCACCCCTATAGAGGCAGCAAGGTACAGGGAAGTTTCTCTATGATTCAGGCAGATGGGTAAGGGAGGAGTCCTGGAGCCATCAGTGACTTTTTCAGGCTTTTATTAATCTTTCTACATCAGAGGCAACCAGGTACAAGGCAGGCAGGGGGCCAGGGGGGCCAGGAGGCTGGCAGGCCTGCTAGGCCCCAGCAAATCTTCACTCTCTGGGCTGCTTCTTCCTCCACCAACCACTTCTCTGCTGCTGCCTCTGCTCTCCTTCGCTACTCCATTTGTGTCCCCATGACACCTCCCTTATATGGCCCATGTCTCAGGCCAGGTGCGCCCACATACACATGCTCATACCCTACTTCAGTTACCTGCTATCAGGCATGCGTGCAGGGTCGCAGGTGTCTATCATTGACACTAATGGTGGGAGGGCAGAAAAACCTGATAACCTTTCATTTACCTTACAACCCTTGAGAGAGCATGGAGGGAATCCTAATAACTTATTCTTTGATATATTTATTTCTAAATGTACTAAAATCATGACAAGGTGTAGGGTCAGAGAAAGACTCAAGCTTTTCCACCCTCCTGCTACTGGTATAATGATGGATACCTGCAGTGCTGCGCACACCTGAGTTTGGACACAGGCTTATATGGGCAGCATCATGAGGACACCAGCAGCAGCAAGTATGAACGAGAGCAGCAGCAGCAGCAGCGGTAGAACAGGATGCCAGCAGCAAAGCAGCGGGGTGAGATGCACCCGGGGCTGGGAGGCCTGCCAGCCTCCCGGCCCCTCGGCACCCATGCCTGCCATGTACCTGGTCACCTCTGTAACAAAAGCACAAAAAGCCACCGAGGGCTCCAAGACTCCTTCCTTTACCCCCATCTTCTAGAACCATCCTGAACTTGCTCTGTGCTTCTTTTCCTGCCACTACAGTGAATAGTAAGTATGAAGGCGGCAAAGACAAAGACTGCTTGAACCGATGATGAATCTACTCACCTGGGATGGTTGCAGGACACAAGGTATTTCAATTCTCTTTTCTGGATGTTTTCCCTCTGTGAGTTCTTTCTGAGGCTCTAGCCCTGGACCTTAGGGACATAAAGAAATAACTACAAAAAGCAGGGTGTAGGGTTAGAGAAATCTGGTCTTTCCACCCTCCCACCACTGGTGTGATGATGGACACCTGCGGTGCTGCGAGCATTCCAGGGTGGGCATGTGCAAGTGGGCTCACCTGAGTTGGACACGGGCATAAATGGGTGGCGTCATGAGGACGCCAGGACGCCGGGACCGACAGTACTGACGAGCAGCAGCAGCAGTAGGAGAACAGAAGAGCAGCAAAGCAGCCTGAGAGGGTGAGATGAGCCAGGGACTGGGAGGCCTGCCAGCCTCCCGGCCCCCCTGGCACCCATGCCTGCCATGTACCTGATGCCACCTCTGATGTAGAGATCAATAAAAGCATGAAAAGCCACCAAGGGTGTAGCGGCAGGATGGGGGCGGCAATAGAGGAGGGTTCGGGATGGTTCTGGGCAGACGGGTCAAGGAGGGAGAGCCTTGGAGCCCTCGGTAGCTTTTCATACTTTATTTAGTAGAGGTGGCCAGGTACATGGCAGGCATGGGTGCCGGGGGGCCGGGAGGCTGGCAGCCTCCCAGCCCCCGGCGCATCTCACCCTCTCAGCTGCTTCTTCTCTCTCTGCTGCTGCTGCTGTTGGTTCTCTCCATCGGTCCTCGCAGTTCCGGTGTCCTCATAACGCCGCCCATTTATACCCGTGTCCAACTCAGGTGCGCCCACTTGCGCATGCCCACCCTGGAATGCTCGCAGCACCACAGGTGTCCATCATCACAGTGGTGGGAGGGTGGAAATACCTGATCAACCTTTACCCTACAAAGGGCTCCAAGACTCCCTTTTCTTGACCCGTCTGCTAAGAACCATCCCGAACTTGCTCTGTACACCTTCCTGCCGCTACACAGGGAAATCTCCAGTTCAGTTGTCTTATACTTATGCTTCAACTGGTTTCAAAATTTTTGACATTTTGACTACAGCACATTCAGTTGTTGTGCCAGGAAGGGTGGCACACTGGGCAGGTTCGGATGGTTCTAGAAGATGGGGATAAAGGAAGGAGTCCTGGAGCCCTCGGTGGCTTTTATGCTTTTATTATTAGAGGTGGCATCAGGTACATGGCAGGCAGGGTGCCGGGGGGCCAGGACGCTGGCAGGCCTTCCGGCCCCAGGCGCATCTCACCCTCTCAGCTGCTTTGCTGCTCTTCTGTTCTCCCGATGCTCATTGGATACTCTCACTGCTTGTTCGTACTGCCATCCTGATGATGCTGTCCGTATAAGCCCGTGTCCAAACTCAGGTACGTGCACTTGTGCATGCCCACCTAGGCATGCACACAGCACGGCAGGTGTCCATCATTATACCAGTGGTGGGAGGGTGGAAAGACCTTATTTCTCTAACTCTACTGCTAGCTAACTAGTTTGTGTAGTTTTTAATGATACTGAAATTCACTGCATGTTCTATTTTTCAAAGAACTATGTGCACCTCCATCTTTAATTCATTTCTACCTAACATAATTATCATGAAGCCATGTGAGATATAAAGGTGGGGTTGGGGTACATAGTTTGTGTCATTTCTTTTCAACCTGCTTTGTCTCACCTTGTCACTGTCTTTTCTGTAACTATTTATTGTCATTTATTTGCTGTGATCTATATCTACAACTGCAATAGAAGGTCAAGTGGTAAAAGGCCTGCAAGATGGTTCCCATAATCTGATTGGTACTCATACCCCATGCTGCCCCTCTCCCATTTTACCAGTTCAGTCCCTGGTCAGTAGAATATAGCAGAGGGGGTGGTAGGTCACATTCCATAGTGGTGCTTGCCTTCCCTGTCCCCCCACCCCTCCCACCCCGAAGCCTCTCCCTCTTTTCCTCTCACCACTTGCACTGCCCTGTACTGAGCAGGCCTTTGGAGGGCACCTGTGGTCAGTGAGTAAAAGCCCTGCCACAGCCATGTGTACACTGAAAGCCAGTTTCATAGTCCCTCCAGTCTACTGCAGACCTGGCCAACAACCTGATTATGGCCTCATGAGAGATCCCGAGACAGAATAACCAGTAAAGCTGCTCTGGTCATCCTAACTCACGCAAACTATGTTAGATAATCAATATTTGTTTTAAATTGTTAGGTTTTGAGCTGCTATGACTCACAACAATAAGTAGCACAGGAAAACTCAGTATTTGTTGCTCTACCTTTGTAGTGCAAGGAAGGGCACAGAGCAGCTGCCCAATGATTCCGGCAGACAGGTACAGGAGGAGTCCTGGAGCCCTCGGTGGCTTTTTCTGACTTTTATTGATATTTACATTAGAGGCAGCCAGGTACACAGCAGGCAGGGGGTTGGGAGGCCAGGAGGCTGGCAGGCCTCCTAGCATCCCCGCACAGCTTCATTCTCTGGGCTCTCTAGACTCATCTCTGCTTCCCTTCTCCTCTCTTCTGCTGGTGGCCTCATGACGCCACCCTTATATGCCCTGTGTTTCAACCCAGGTGCACTCACTTGCGCATGCCCACTTAAGCATGCATGCAGGACCTCAGGTGTCCATCATCACAACAATGATGTGTGATAACTTTTCCATTTACTCACCAACCTGCTAGTACAGCCTAATGCATGTATCTCAACAAACTGAATACATACTTATTGAAAATCAAGTGAACTCAGATAACTATATGCTTTGCCCAGGCACATTCTATAAGAAATGCTTTGTCTTTGCTCAGGAATAAGCAGCAACTTTTTGAGGGAAGTTCTTGTGTGGTGAAATCCATTTGTAAATAATCTGGAAGAGCCTTCCACATCACGACCTGAATAGTAATAAGAAGTTTAGTTAATAATACCTGAGATGGTATGAAGGATGCCCATGGTATTAAGCAGTTGGCATAAAGAGGTATATTTATACAATGAAGTTTATTTTTTTTCCCGTTTATTTTCTTTTTTTTTAAAGATTTATTTATTTATGCATAGAAGCACTGGGGTATAGGCCAGAGGTGTGGGGAGGTGAAAGAATCCACCAGACAGAGCAGGGGGCAGAACAGGCAGATGGACTGACACACACTGCTGAGGGGAGCAGCGGGCCAGGCAGGAGAGGTCTGCCTGCGCCATGTGGGTCACCTCCCCAGCTGGCAGCAGGGATCAAACTCATGCTGCAGTGGCTGTGGTTTGCCCCATAGTGCGTTGCTTAACCCACTGTGCCACCAGGGAGGGCCCATATACAATGAAGTTTAAAAAGATACAGGACTGATTTTGTGTTGCTTTCCAATTGCTTCTCCTTGAGGGCCTGGGCATGTGGACTTATGAAAGGAAGTGTCTTTCCTGCCTTGGTCTGGCTGAGGGGTCTGCAGTTCTGTTTTAGTTCTGGTTGTATACCATCTACTGAACCTCCCCTGTTTTGTTCCCTGCAGGTTACAAAGAATAGGTACATCCCTGTATTATGTACAAATCAAAATACTCTCAGACTCTCTGAATTGTAGTTTTCAAATTTGAAAAAAAAAAAAAAAGAAGGGAATCACTAAAAGTCTGCCAGTTTACTTTCATGCATAGGCTGTTGTTTGAACAATTTTTGATTTGTCTTCTTGGAATGAATTCTCTTATTTTTCCCTTTTCCCTCCCACCATACACCCACCCTGCTTTTCCACTCTAACTTTATCTGTGCTCCTCTAGAGCAATGGAAGTACTGCCCCAGGCAGCAGGAGAACAATGTCCAGCCTGGGTAGATCCCGGATAAGGCTTCATAGAGTGTAAAATTTTGTTTAAAAATTATTTGTGATATCCACTATATGGATCCTACAAATGAAGAACTTTTCTGTGATATCACTGTAGTAGCACCTACTTCACCACCTAATTAAGGATTCAGAAGCAGAAGGTGGACAGATGCATGTACTCAGATAACAAAGTTGACCCATTCTTTTGAGTCAACACAGAGTAAAGATGAAGGCAAAGAGGCTTAGTGCTACCTAAAGGATGTCATTGTTAGTATGACACAATTCCATATTGTTAATTTTTCAGTTTGGAAAATGCTAGCTATTTCTGTTTCTTGTAGGACATCTGGAATTTTTGTTGTTGATGCACATTTTTATATTTTTATTTTCATAATGTAAAAAGCTGACAATGCACTGCAGTTTGACTTTTAGTTATTTTTTTTTATTAATGAAGTACCATTGTTTTACACCTTTGTTAATATTTTATTATAAACATTTAACAACAAAGGATATCTCCCTTTAGGTGTGGACTTTTTAATTTTTCTGTTCACTGATTAAAAATTGCCTTGGTGACTTCCAGCTTTGATTATATAACCATATTTCTAAACACATTCTTAAATATTTCTACTTGGTATAATTCCCCTGTCTTTACACCCAATGAAGTACCATGTATTTTAGTTATTTAGTAAATATTTTAAAACTTTAACTGAGTCATTGCTATATCCAGCTGTGGTTTTTCAATTTATAAATATTTTTCTTCTCTCTCAAATCCATCCTATTATACATACTTATAAACCATACCTATTTTAATGATGTTACTGTTTCTTAAACCAATGAATGCCCCTACTATCTACCAATTATTTGGCATTTTATTCAAAATGTACTTGAAGTTGCATCTTTATTAAACTTTCATCAACTACAATTGTCTCCTCCATTATTTATTGGTTTGTAAGCAAAGTAGAACATCTGTTAACACCACCTTCATTATTTGGCTCCTAGGAGCCAGTCTTCTCTCTGCATCTAATTTGTAAGTTTCTTCAAAAGGCATCAAAACTTTGTACCTCACTGACATTCTATATAGTACTTAACCTAATGTATACTGTCATTAGTTGAATGCACTTAATGTAATATTTAATTGGGAAAAAAGAGACAGAGAAAAGAGAAATTGTATTTTTTACCAAATGTGATTTAGTTGAGTAAAGAAAAAAATGTTTATTACCTAGTGAACCCAATGTCATGATTCACTTTTTCATATTAGACTCTTCATGTTTCATAAGTCATAGGCATTGAATTTGTCTTCTTTCCTTTTAAAAGAAACCCCAGACTGTTTTTCTTGATTCCACCTCTTAAAGTTAACTTTGAGGAAATTTTCTTCCTTGATGTCTCCTAAATACATCACATATTGTTTTTATTTAAAATTTTATCACTAATAGTTAAGAGCAAATAAAGAACACAGTAATACAAATAATACCTATACAAAGGATTTAAGGTTTTTTTTTTTTTTTTTACCTTGCAAATACCTTAAGTCCTTTGTTTATGAGCTATCATTTCTAATTTTCAAGCTCAAATGGCATCTGGAAGCCAGATGCATTTCTATACTTCTAAGGGAGGAGTTCATCAGTTTTTTCTCTCCCTAATCTCTCTATCTCAAGCATCTTCAGATATGCCTTCCATCCTCTGTTTTCAAATGCTTTCCTACACAAATGTCCCTTTTCCTAGCGAATTGATGTGAAAGTATGGATATTTTATTCCTCAAAACACTGCTCGTCTACAGTGAGTAGTTGGAAAATTTTGAAATTGTCCTGGTAAGTGGATTCTCACTTCATTTAATGCCTTTGCCTTGAAGGGCATGATTGCTTTGTCATAATGGCTCCTGTGTACTCATAACCCTCAGCACCTGACCTACCAACTCCCAACCATGGATTCATTTCTTCTCTGGATCAGGTAGTACATTACTTCAATCACTCTTTTTGTCAGCATAATCAAATTCATCTTTCCTTGTCCTTTTATTGTGTTTGTCCTGCCAGCCCCACATTTGGACCAACCTATCCATCTACCTTATCTGCTATTATATATATTGGTTATGATATGAGAAGAAAGAAGTACATTATTACAGAAGTTAGGATCCCTATATTTTATAATATAAATGTATTACTCCACCCTTAGATCTCTCTCATACTATAGAGACTTTTTAAAGATCTATTTATTTATGCATACACTTCTGGCCTGTCGTCTAGGTTTTCTCTTGCTGTCATTAATATAAGAATGGTGGAGTAGCAATGAACAGGATCCAGTATTCTCAATATTGTGTTCCTAGAGCTGAAATTCTATGAGTTGAGCCTGTGTTAGATGGATGTTTGATCCTTTGGCTATGCCTGTTTGGGAGAGAGCCTCTGTAATGTAAGACTAGTAAAGGGAAACAACAGAAGACTATTGTTACAAATTGTAGCTCATATTTTATATAGCTGAGTAGCATTCTATTGAGTGTAATACCTATTTTAATTGTTAGGTAATAAAATATATGGTACTCCATTGTTTCTGGATTTTGAATTATGGTAAAAAAACAGGCAAACAAACAAAAATCTTGTTACTCCAAAGTTGTAAAGGAATTAACCCATTTTCTTTTAATACTTTTTCATAGGTTCATTCTTTACATTAAGTATCAGATCCACTTGGAATTTATTATAATGTACATTAGGAGGTGTGCACTTTGTTTTATTTTTTCATAATGGAATTGAATTGACGTACCAGTACTCATTTTCTAAATACCACCTTTAGCATATACCAAATTTTCATTTGTCATTGCATCAATAGCTGAAATCTATGTCCTTTTGCTTTAGCCTACTCTAAGAGACTGCTTTTATTTTGCTTGCCAATTATAATCACGTCCACAAAGAAATACCTGAAGTCAATGTTGTAGAATATTTTGCATATCTTCATTCGATGGATTCTGGTTTTATGTCCATGTCTTTAATCCATTTTGAGTTGTTTTTTTGTTTATGGTTTGAGAATGGTCTAGTTTCATCTTCCTGAATATGGAATATCCAATTTTCCCAATACCATACACAAAAGAAGAGGCTTTCCTTTCTCCATTTTACACTCTTGACTCCTTTGTTATACATTAAAAGAGCACAACACAGAGAAAAGAGCATTAAGAAGGAGAAAAATGGGAGGAAGGAAGGTTAACTGAAAAATAGTAACAGCTGTGAAAAGGTGAAAAAGATGAATTAGAGAAAAGAGGGAATGAAGAAAATATAGAAAGAATATAATAACAAAAGATAACTGAAAAAATAGGTTTGCAAAGGCACTTAAGAATCTGGCAATCTCTAGCTAGAATTGATTAACAAGCGTATATTTTAAGTGAAGGTGAAAGGGAAATAAACAGACTATTCTAAAATTTTCAGGATCAAAGATGAGGGCTAATCTAGATAATCAGACTGCTAGAATTGTGATCAGCTGCTTCCTGCCCCTGTATAGTTGAATTTAGTTTATATACCTTTGTGACAAACAAAGTGGATTGCCATTGAAAAATCACATCGATACAAATGCAACGAAGTATTTGTTTCAGCAGGAGGCATGTGATAATCTTTCAATAGCCCTGTTGAAGGGAAATACATTGTTTCCATTTAAACATAGTAACCTCCATTGTCAGATGCCTCCAGTGTGTGAGAGAAAAAAGGACTGGGTGATTTTTTTTTTTTTTAATGGAAAGGGTCTTAAAGGACATGGGTCTAGTTCCTTCCAGAGGTAGCAGCATAGGGGGCTTGAAATCATGGTGGGCAAAAATTGCAAGGTTGTTTTGAAACAGGGGGGCAGGGGAAGGAGGCCGCTCTGACTGAGACAGAGGTCAGAGGCCCCCAAAAGCCCCTAAAGGCCAAAAGGCCACAAACCAGAGTCGGGGCTATAGCAACCGGGGCTATAGCCTATGAGAGGACAGTGCCCAGTCAGGTCAGTCTATGGGTTCTCGCCTGCGCGCACAATTGCAAGGGACCTCAGGCTACAGGAACAACAGTCATGGGGTTTATTTACAAACAGGGGGAAACGAAAGTGCTTACATATCCACAAGAGGCTGGCTGCTTCATCCGGACAGCATCAGCGTTGGTAGTCACTGGTCACCAGTTCTATGCCACCAACAGACAGCTCGTTGAGACACCAGGCCCAGGGCCTTTGGTGCTCCTTCCGGTCAGTGTCACAGCCAGGACCAAGTCCCAGTCTCTCTCTCTCATCGGAGGGCAGCAGCTGGAGGCTTCCCTCCTTTCTTCCAAGGCTGGAACCGTCTTCTCCTCATCCTCTGATGCCGCTGTTGCTGCTGTCGGGCCTGTTGGTTCTCTCAGTTCTGTCGGTCGGTTGGTCCGTCTTCTGCAGGAGCTCTTCTTCCTCTGCTGCTGCTGCTTCTCCATCTGCTCCTCCAGGTCACTCCAAATCCCCGTCAGCTCTTTCTCCAAAATGTCTCCCAACGAATTCCTCCAAAATGTCTCCCAACGAATGAATCCCTGTCTTGCTTTGACCAGGCCTTATATTCACTTCTTCAGGTGCCCCCGCTACAGTCTGATTGGTCCATTTGGCCACACCTGATTGGTTCATTTTGTCTGCACCT
Organism: Galemys pyrenaicus; assembly: GCA_019455555.1. Classification (NCBI taxonomy): domain Eukaryota; kingdom Metazoa; phylum Chordata; class Mammalia; order Eulipotyphla; family Talpidae; genus Galemys; species Galemys pyrenaicus. The sequence continues at coordinate 1,928,310 of JAGFMF010011796.1, read as the reverse complement.
GAGGTTTCTAAGGAAGGACTGCCACACTAACTTGTAGGGGAACCAGAGACCACTCCTCCTGCCAGCTGCCGCCTGGTAACAGTTTCACAGCCAACATCTTATAGTGGGGTCTTTCCCTACTTTTATGGTTAACTTAAAACCCCTGCAAGTTTGCTCTTCTCTGTGCCAAGGCACAGGAAAATTATTTTTTTCAGAGGGGATGAAGGAAAGATAAATATAAAATAATAACAAAAGGAACTAGAAAAATTAGTTTGCAAAGGAACTTACGGATTTGGCAACCTCTAGTTAGAACTGATTAAACAAGAGTAAATTCTATTTATTTTATTTAAAGATTTATTTATTTATGCATACAAATACTGGGGTACAGTCCAGAGGTGTGGGGGGTGAGAGGATTCACCACAGAGAGCTGGGAGCAGAACAGGCAGATCAACTGAAGTACACTGCGGAGGGCAGCAGGGGGCACAGCAGGAGTGGTCTACTAGGCCATGTGGGTTCCCTCCCTGGCCAGCAGCAGGGATCCAACTCGTGCTGCAGTGGCTGCGATTTGTTTCATAGTGCGTTGCTTAACCCACTGCGCCACCAGGGAGGGCCCAACAAGAGTAAATTTTAAATGGAGGTGAAAGGTAAATAAACATGCTATTGCTAAAGAATAAAAAGCATAGCAGTAAAAGAATATTGGTAGTTTATGGTGATTATGTCATTAGACATAGGTAAAAGTGAGAGAATAAGTCGGAACCTGAAATGTATATTGAGGACATAAGATGGGTGGTTCTAGTTAGAATCTCTGACAGGATTTTTAATTTTTTGCATGCTACATTATATCTAGCTAAGTAGATATTATTTTCTCATTAAAAAGCCATGTTCTTATCTTAAAGAGAAGAAAATAAAATTGTGAACAGGTGAAATAAAATAGAATGGAAATAGTTTTAAGAATATTCAAGGTTAAGCTCTCCTATACTTGAATTATTTCTATCTAGCGTAAGTTCTGCATGCATTTAGGTTATTTGAATAATAATTGTAGAGTCAAAAATTTCTTTGTTTCCCTTTTACTTCTAAACATTGTATGTGATGGTGAGATACAGAGACATTGGGGGGAAAATCAACCAGAGAGAGAGAGAGAGAGAGCATGCACAAGGGCTGGCCAGCAGATACTATACCTATGTCTTGCCCACAGTAGACAGTAAAACCAAAATGGAAGAAATATTGCCCTAATATATACCAATAACTTTATTTTTTAAAATTCTTTTAAAGATTTATTTTTTTATTCATACAAGAACTGGGGTACAGGCCAGAAGTGTGGGGGGTGAGAGGATCCACCAAAGACAGAGTGGGGAACAGATTTGACTGAAATACACTGCTGAGGGGAGCAGCGGGCGAGGCAGGAGAGGTCTGCCATGCCATGTGGGTCACCTCCCTGGTGGCAGCAGGGATACAACTTGTGCTGCAGTGGTTGCAGTTTGCTTCATAGTGCGTTGCTTAACCCACTGCACCACCAGGGCGGGCCCCTATACCAGTAACTTTAATATGAAGCTGTGAATATAAAGGAGACAAATCTCAAAAATAGGTACCAGGAAAAACTACTCTGAAAAACTTACCTGAGTAGACTAAAATCAAAGACCAGAAGTTATCATTAAGAGGAAAACTTTAACTAGAAGGGATGAGCAAAGAATCTAATCAAGACAATAAAGTGCAAAAGTTAGTAGACTTGACTGTAGTAAATTCATTATATATGTGTATATATGCATCAAAACATCATCTTGTACTTTGTAAATATATCCAATGTTTATTTTTTAAAAATCTGAAAGAAGTGTTTGCATTATAAAACAATAGACTCAGTGATACTAAAATAATAATAGAGTGATAATAATAATGTAACAAAGGCAGCAACTATTCCAGGTTATGTTTTCACCTTGTACCCATCTCAGTAAATCCTTAAAATTAGTATGCAAGGTAGGTAAAATTAATGTCTTCTTCTTGATGAGTAGCCTCAACCTTTGAGAAATTAAAAAACATTACCCAAGGTCACGGTGCTGTTAAGCTCCACATTGAGACGCTAGTTTCAAATCTACTTCAAAATCATTCTTAATGTTTTTTTTTTCCATGAAATCCTGTCACCTTCTTATTATATAGACATATGCTTGTCCTGTTTTCTATCTCTGAGGCATGAAGTCATCATATGTACCAAAATTCAAAACATGTGGTTTGCAGAAACTACATCTCAATAAAATCTATATCATCAAATTTACATATTTGAACATGAAGATCGGTGCAAAGATCAGAAGGGTTTGGCTAACTTATTTGCAATGTTGCTAATTAAGAATGTGTCCTTGGACAAGTCTTTTTTACATTCTACACTTCTGTTTCAGTTATTATTAGATGAATAATGAATATTTTCATCTCATTGGAATACTTAAAGAATAAATGCAATGATATGGCCTTGGAATGGCCATTTGCTCCTCTGGCCAGAGACCGTGGGGAAAATGTCAATTTAAATCATTTTACTTTCCTTTTTTCTCCATAGAGAGGTGTTGTGGGGATAAATGTGAGAGCTGATATTTTAAGCATATTTAAAAAATGACTATAGTAATATAAGTAAAGCAACTTAGCATCTGGAATGAAAAGTGCTATGTCCACCTGGGGGTGATAATGATGCTGATAGTGATGATGAAGAATTTTAATAACAATAAATCTGAGTGAATTTCACTCATCCTGCTTGTGGAAAATAATAGCTCAAGGACATAAAGTTCCCCCAACGGTTAGTTTCAGTATCTAATTTTGCAAGTAGATTATTCATGGCTTTCTTGATCCCATAATCTAGACAAAATGTAGATGAACCAATACTATGTCTTGCTTCCTAACTCAGAAAAATACTTATGACAACTAGGGGACCAAGAGAAACTTAAACTCGTTTTATTAAAGCATGTTCAGTTTCAGAAAAACTTTATCTTCATATGCACATATGCACTTTCCTTTTTTAGTAGATGTGACTAGTATAGCTTTAATACATAAAAATATGCATTTTTTACAGCCATGCTTGATTGCACTCCACCTAAATAAATGCAATCTAGGCAGTTGCTATAAAACCCAAATCCTGCAGTGTAGTAGATTTTTATTCATGCACGTATAAGTAGCTGTCAGAACGAAAGTCTTTGCTTATTTTATAATAGAGACATGAAGCAAAAAGAAGGTGGTCAAGGGCAAGGTTATGGATTGCTGACCTTATGGAAATATCAGAAAGGGAAATCAGGGTACTGACCAAAAGTTATGGACCACAGAATAAGAGAGGCCTCAATTCTGCCCTCTCATTTTGGACTATCATAGGAATTATTTGCTAATGAGACATATCTGCTGATATTGAAGTTTACTAACCTTTCCAGAGACCTGATGCTCCCTAATGTCAATTATATATATCCACATCATCACAAAGTCATCTCTGACTTGTGTTATGTGCAATTCACTGACAAGTAAAGCATCATTTCCTCTGGAAGGAATTTCTTTGTTTCTGAAGGAAGGCCACAGTGGTATTCTCCATCCTTGAATGGAACTTTGATCTGATGCACTAACAAGAGGATGCAATAAACACATGTGGAGTTTTCTGTTCACTTATTTTATTTTTATTTTTGCTGAGGCTAGGTTGGGAAAAATAATAGTATTAACTGGTATGACATAATTTTTAGAATTCACCTAGGGAAATTTTATGACAACTATTGTTCCAGATGAAAAATATTTAGGAATTTGAATGTCTGCATGGAATGTAAAAACATTCTGGGAAGGTCTTTGCTTCTCCCTTAACTGTGTGATTCCCTTCTGCTTATCCAAGTTGGCATGGCCATGATACTTTTTTTTTTTTGCCCCCCCCCCACCTAGCCATGATACTTAACATCAGTTTGTGAGCACAGAGAAAGCACGTGGTTTGCCACAGTGTTGACCAAAAAGAACTTTCCTTGGTTCAAAGCACAATGACCTCTAGTTAGAGAGAAGCAAATGTTCTCATTGGCAATCTCTAAGCTATTTTGATGATATGTTCTACTAATAAAATATTTAAAAGATACCCCTAATAATTATACAATTGTATTACTATAAGTTCCATATATTTACCTCTATACTACTATGATACACATTATAAAATTTACAGAAAATATAACATTTAATAGATGCAGTAAAGTTGTATAAAATATAAAGAATTTTGTCTAAAAATTTAATGGGGAAAATTTATAATGTTGTCATAAAGATATTGATTTTTTTTAACTGACAGAAATCCAGTTGAATGTGGTAGATATGATTACATCATCTCTGCCTTCGGTTTTTATATAGATTATAAAGCACTCATTCTGAGGTTTAAAAAAAGTGCTAACTTTTCTATTTTCTGGTTTTTCTTTTTGTTTTGTGTTTCCTCTCTCTGTAATTGGCAGAAATTTAACTGAAACACTTGCAATGATTGGTTTAGTTAAATTGGAGTAAAGCAATCAATAAATCAGCTTACACACATGTATGTAAACTGTGATAATTAGAACAACTAAAAACAAATTGAAGTAGTTAGATTGCCAATTTCAATTTTACCTATCCCTGAAGATACCTGGTCTCCCTATTTGTGACATGATGAGAGGGTACAGATATTAGCTAATAAATAATCTGAAGATAACTTCTTATATTTAGGTAAAAATAAGTATAAAATGAAGTTTTAATAGTTCAGCATCCCAAATGACCACCTCATTCACCTAGCATTCCCATACCCCTCTATGGAGGCTCTCATATACAGATTTATTTAACAGAAGACTTCAGGTCCACTTGGTCACTTGATTTTTGAGTCTGCTCAAGTAAGCAGGTGACACTAATGAGTTTGGATGAGAGGGGATGAGGCAATGTAGTGGAGAGAGGGGAAACTTCAACAGCCTCCTAGTGGGTAACAGGTAGGACAAACCATTTTCTCAACACCAGTGGCATAAGGACCTGTTCCCTGTACAGTCACTGTGCTTGAAAGGAAACAACTGAGCCACTTAATGCCTTTAATGTTTCCTACCTTTAAAAGAAAAAGAAACAAACTTTGAGTGAGCCTACTCGGTAAAGAAAGGTCAAGTGAAACTACCATGGCACATTTTGTTCTGGGAAGCCTTTCTTCCCCTCCATACTGAGCAGGATAAAGGACCCAGTGGTGACTGCCACACAGTGTTTCTTAATTGAGTCTTCCATCTTCACAGAACCAGATGAGAGAGTTACTTAAAAGAGAATAAATTCAAAACCATGCGCAGTTTCAGAACGAATTGTCCAAGCCACCTAAAAGTGGAGTTCTTTGAAATCCTGCTGCTGCTTCTGCCACATCAGGTCCTTTCTATTCTATCCAAAGAACTCCTGTGTTTAAAGTTGAGATGCCTGTAATGAAGTGACATTTGACTGTTCACAGTGAATTAGATAGTCTTGCACATGAGAGTAGTATTCACAATTGCATTTTCTCAACTCTGTTCAAGTGCGAAAACATTACATCTGGGGTCTGAAAGATTTCCATATAATTTGGGTGTCACAGGTGAGACAGAGCTGAGACTGGTCCATCACAGGATGTCATTTAGTCCTGATTGTTGAAGAAAATTAGGAACAACACTTGCAGTACTAGTAGGTAATAATGAAAGTATGTTGAGAATTGAGCCTGCTGTTTGGTGGAAATTTACATGTGCAAAAGGTTTCACCAAGGCAGCCAGTGATCAAGAGCCTGGAGTTGTCAGAATATTTGCAGTAAAAAGAGGTGGCGATATAATTTAAGGACAGAAACTTCAGGACAAAATGACCTATTAAATAGTAAAAATCTTATTTTAAGATGAAATCATTTTTGTGATTTATATCTGGAAACATGAAATAGTTAAGTTGGGGAACAATCAAATCTAAACATAATGCCTACATTAAGTGTGTGGTATAACATATTTACACTTAAGAAACTATCATATGATTCAAATAAGAGTAGTAGAAATTCATGTAAGTAGACAAATGAAAAATTAATATTAATATATTTAATTACTATGGGAAGCACAATAGTTATTTGCAAACAAGAAAGATCACTGATATAACAGTCAAAAGTTGAACCATATATTTATAGTAGCCAAAGTATGCAACAGTCTGTGTCCAGTGACTTGTGAGTGGATAAAGATTTGTTATATATTCAAAATTGAGTCTATTCAGCTATTTAAAAAAAAGATGAAATTTTGTCAATTGTGATAACATAGATTGAACTGTAGGCAACTGTGCTAACTGAAATAACTCAGAAAGAGAAAAAATACTGAATAATTTCACTCATATATGGAATACAAAGAAATAAAGGAATAGACAAAACTAAATCAAATCAAACCCAAAAAAGGGAACAGAAAGGAAAGAGGGCCCAGCTGACTATAGTAGAAAATTCTTGATGCTTTGGTGGTGTGTGATTTGCATCTATACTGCTAAAACATAAACAGTTTTTAAAGCAATATTACAGAGTTTTTAAAAAAACAGTGCTACAGATCTGGCCCTATAAGAAATAACTGAGTGACCCCAGGAATATCCAGACCTTGGTTTACCCATCAGTAAAATTAGAATGTCTATAAAGTGTTTTCCTTATTTATTATTATAATAGTAAGAGAAATATGACAGAAGATGCAAACAGTATAGAAAGAGTTAAAAATGCATTTCTATTTCTCTCCTCTGTCCTCATCAACCCTCAGAGAAATATCACTATTAATACTTTCTTTGAAGTCTTACTCATATGCAAATACACATATATATTTTAAAAGCAAGTGAAATTATATATATACATATATATGTATATATGTATATATATGTATATATGTATATATATTATATATACATATATATGTAATATTTATGTGATAAATTGAGTCCCCTTGAAATTTATGAAGTGAAGTCCTAAACCCCAATACATCAGAATGTGACTCTATTTAGACATATATTATTAAAGAGGAACTAAATTTAAATGTGGTAATCCGGGTGGGCTGCATGGGGGATGGTAAATAGATTAAAAGGGGTCAATTGTATGGCAAAGGATAGAATTGGACTTTTAGTGATGTGTGTATATAGTATATACACATGTTGGTTTTTTTAAAGAAATTTGCCTAAGGTCATTTATTCAACTATTTTTATCAAGCGCCAATCATATGTCAAGTACTGCTCTAGATAGCTTAATAAAGCAACAACAACAACAAACTGGAAAAGCTCCCTGCCCTTAAGCCAATAAATGCCTAAGTCAACTTCCAATTGGTTTATGTGATTCTTGGTCTAATGTTTCCTTGATAATTTTTTCAATGTATATGAATATTTGAGATGGAACTTTGTGAGGATGTTATGAATTTCAACAGATAAATGTGAAAATTTACATAACAAATTACTATAAAGTTAAAACAATTGAAAAAATGAATTATCAATATCTATAAAAAATACTGCAGTTTTTTACATAGAAGGCTACTCATCAGTGAACTCTTAAAAATGTTTGAAATATTGGTTTGTCAGAAAAGTCATGAGTTTTCTTCTGTATGTTTCAAGTAAAAATATGTCATGAGTTTTCCAACCAAATAGTATAGAAATAAATAAATTAGAAATAAATATAATGAAAAATAAATCAGACTTTTTAACATCAAACTAAAAATTATAAATGATAAAGTGAATTTTTAATATTTAAATCAATAGAGAAACATACTATGTTCATGGATAAGAAGACACAATATGGCAAAGATCTGAATTCTCCCTTGAATTTAACCTATAAAATCAATGCAATTGCATGAGCATCCTAATTGCACTTTTAGTGGAAACTAATAAGCTAATCCTAAAATACAATTATTAAAATGCAATAGACCAAAAATATCCCCCTAAATTATAAAGAAGGTCAAAGTTTAAAGACTTCTTAAATCTGATTTGAAATATTAATTAATTAGAAATGTTAAATTGTAAAATATTGAAACACTTCTATAAAGATTTGAAATGAAATAAAAAGACATGTTTTCACCATTTCTAGTCAAGTTCTACTCACAACAATAAAGTAAGAAAAGTACAATGTGGCATTAGTGCAATTCTAGTTAAACAGCTTAAGGAAATAAAATACAAAGCCTTTTTATGTGGGAACAACCCATATCTACATTGTTATTTAAATTGTGACAGAATAGTCTGAAAGTGTGAACAAAGAACAATTCAATTAAAAGATTAGATCAGTTTTATGACTGTGTAATTAATATTGTACCAACCCCAATTGAGATAGATCACAGATCTAAGTTTAAGAGTTAAAATAATAAATAACATTATTCTTATGATTGTAGGGTGAGCAAAAGTTTTTTACTAGGACATAAATAAGTGGATATAAAACTCATATTGAGAATTTAATTTTATTAAAATTAGAAACTCTTTATCAAAGAAGATCACAAAGATAGTAAAGAGATAAACCTCAGAATAAGAGAATATAATAGATACAGCCTCCTCCACATGCACACTTCAAAAGTAGGATTTTTATGTTATCAAATTCATTAAATTTACTCTTTCTGGTGCTTAATTTGTATATCCTGATACAAGAAGACTCTATTCTCTTGTATAGTATTCAGTTATTCAGTTCCATATTTATGGCAATTTCTTTTATATAAAGAATGAATTGCATATCTAGCTTTATTTTTCTTTACTGCTAAACTATCCTACCAATACTATTTTTGTATTCTTGTTTTGTTTTAATTAGGCAATATCATTGATATTTTGAAATGTCACTGCTAGCATATAGTCTCTTCCCATATGTATTAGAGACTGTGGACTTTCAAAAATAATTACGTCTTTTCACTTACTGCCCCACATCTTTACAAGTCCAAATGAAACTGAAGTAGTCTAGTTACATTTCACAGCCAATTTTTTACATTCAAGTAGGATACTCTGCTAAATTTATTTTTAAATAGATTCTGTGGTTCATGTATTTGTAGAACACCCCTCATAAATAGTAAAATATGTCACAATTTTTGCTTAAGTTTTAGATGCTCTTTAAATAAGTTTTAAAAGTTTTATAAGCACATATCCTAATCTCTGCATTAGTAATCTGATTTCAAGGATCCTTTGATTTCTTCTCAGTTTGAGTTCATATATATATGTGTGTGTGTGTTTATGTACACACATATATATGTATATACATATATATGCTGTAATAAATAAATGGCTTTTTAATCATAATGATGTGCAGTATCAATGCAATAAAAGCTTAACTCTTAACAGTGGCAATTGGGAGTGAGGCCTGGGGAGCAGGGTGCTTTTCATTGCACTCAGTAGAAAATATATAGCAAAACATTTCAGTAAAGCTCACCTGACCTTCCTATTGAATCATAGAATGAACAAACATAAATCAAGGCTGACAAGGTTGAGTATCTCTCTTCAGAGCTTTGAAAATAATAATATATCATCCTATAACAATATAACATCTATCCTCCCCCACATTCGCTCCCATTTTGTTGGCAAAAGGTACCACAAAAACAAACCTTCATTATGCCAGATGAATTTAATTCTCATGCCAGAAAAAGAATATCAGATTCACATTAGAGAAAAGATTGTTTTACATAAGGACTTGCCAAAGAGAGACTTAAAGATGAATTATATTGAAGTTCCCTGTGCTCTTTTAATAAAAATTCTAGTATGTAGCCAGATGTTTTTTTGCGGAAGAGAATCAAGAGAAACATAGATTGTCCTGCCACTCAAATGAATACTGAACCTGAAATTAGAATGATTCACAAATGCACATCATAATTGTCTGCAATATTTATCTGTCCATCCCCTCAAAAAAAGTTAAAAAAGAGAGAATCTCCTTCTCTCCTTGTATTCCTTCCCTCTATAAAATCATCCTATAACAATATAACATCTATCCTACTGCCTTGTGAGAATTTGGGAGACCTCTAACAGAAGCTACTATTGCTAGTAGATCTCCTGATAGTGGTTCTCCTTTTCCTAACAGAATCTTATTTGGGATGGCAATGTGTCAGGTTGAAAACAAAGGAAGGAGCCCCTCCTCCCCTCCACCTCTCCCCACCCCTCAAACTAGTCTACTTGAATAAGAAGTGTATGTGACACAGCCATGGTTAGTGAGCGTAGGTACAAGTCACTGGGATGTAGTTTTAGAAAAGCTTTATATAAGGGAAATTTAACTGGCATCAACCCCTCTCTCCTGCCATCCCTTACCCACACATTTCTCTCTCCCTTCTTTCCTCTCTTCCTTCAGTCCTGTCTTTCTATGTCCCCTCTCTCTCTTTCTTTCTAGGAAGGGTAGACATAATTTGGGAAGTGAATTACTCATCCTATGAGGTTGTAGCAACAAATGAAGGTAAAATATGGCTGAGAGAAAAGACAGGAGGTTCTATTGATATTGATTAGCAGCTACAAAGTGCCAGACTACTTACCTCCGGACTTACACAAGGGAAAACAAAATCCTGATTCTCGGATTTTAGCACTAGGACTGAATGACATAACCAGTTTTCCTTTTTAGGCTCGTAATCATATGAGCCAACTTTTCATAATAGATCATTATTATATATGAGTATATATATAATATTCCTGACTATTACCATCCTCTAACCAAAACAATTATCTTTATTCCTCTAAGAGGTCCTGTGAGACATAAATATCTCTGAGCCTAGTAGGTATTGGTCTCTAGATACCTTTTGAATGTACTATCCATCCTAAAATACTTACATTGGGAATCATTCTGAACTAATCATTCGGTGAATGTTTAGTGTCTCTTTAGAAAAGACTCTTATAAGTCAAAATGTCAGTCTCACAGATGCTGTTCTGCTTAGCTCATCAGATACTTAAATATTTGCTTTGTGCATGGTCCAGCCCTCAATAACCCATTTGTAGTAGAAACCATAGAGTGTGTGATTGTGTGTGAGTCAGGTGTGTGTGTGTGTGTGTGTGAGATGGACTATTATTAATCCATCAAAAAAGAAGTAAATCTTTCCATTTGTGGCATAGATGACCTTGAGGGAATTATGCTAAGTGAAAGAAGTTAGACAGGGGAAGACAAAGCAGCATATAATCTCCTTGTCTGTGGAACCTAATAGTGATGTTTGACAGGAGTGGGGATCTGAGGGCAGTAAGAAAATAAAAAACATAGTGTAAAAATACCCAGTAATAAGATGAATACTTTCTGGGTATCTATTAATATGTAAAGCAGTGTGAATATAGTTAACAATACTATATCAGTATTTGATGGCTCTTAAATGTTCTCAACACAAGCACCCACAGAGTAATAATAAATATATAAGGTGATAGATGTGTTAAATAACCTTTTTATGGTAATCACTTCACAATACACATGCATATCAAATTAACGCATGGTGTCTTTGTTTACACATGTTTTATGCCATTTATAGCTCAACAAACTTGAGGGAAAACTAAGAATATTTATGGAGGTGTAGAAGAATGTTTTGTTTTGTTTGTCTTTTTAAAGCAGGGGGATGGATTACTTAATCAAAGGGACCTCTAGAGATATTACAGAGGCTTATTATACTGTGCTTGGAAAAGATGATTCAAGAACACCAGTTTCATTTTTAGAAAATTATTTATGCTTATTTCATTCCTCCCTGCTCTGTCTTCCTGTCTCCCTCCCTTCTTTTCTTCCTTTCCAATTATTAATTGTTGAACACATACTGTATTCTGGCCACTCTGTTTTGTCTTTCTTAATTCTCAAAGGAACTGCATATAGTATGTACTGTTGTTCCTCTCTTTTTAGTTTGGATACTGATTATTAAACTGAGAAGTTAATACTAATCCTATTTATACAGCTAAGAAGTAGCTCACCCCAGTGAGCTTCTTAAGTATTGCAATTTATGATTATTAACATCTATACTTCACAGTTTATTCTTTTTACATTTATGTACTTTGTTATTCAATGCAATAAATGTGCATTGTTTTACAAACCTTTTTTTAAATTAGTATATTCCTAGATATACTGAATATTGATATGCATGATAGGTATAACATATTTACTTGAATTTCTTTTAAAAACTCTATGATAATGAATTTTACCATTTGTCAATAAGAATAGTTGAAATGTTTCTTTTAATTATACAAACTGACTGCATTAATAAATAATTCATTAGGAAAAATTAAAAGGCAGAATTACTCAAAACACGTTGTAAAGAAGAATATAAAAGAAAAAATACTTTCCCTACAAGCTATTCAGACTTGTCATAAACCTATACTAATTTTATAGCCTAATTGTTTATCTTTGAATTTTTAAGTTATACCAAGTATTATTACAGATATGTAATAAGTCCTTTCTTATTCCAAAGGCTACATTTCTGTTCCTTGTCAAATTTTGTAATTTCAGAATAATGCAACCAATTAAAATATTTATCTGTCCTTTTTGTAGTTTTTTGAAATAGAATTTATTTTTAAAACAATTTTAGGGTCACAGAAAAATTATATAGCTGATATAGAGACTTTCCATATGCCCCCTGTCCCCACATATGCACACAGTCCATCCAGTACCAACATTCTGCAACAGAATGGTGCATTTACATTTCATCCACATCTTTTCATGGCTTGATAGCCTATTTTTTGTTAGTGCTGACTGATATCCGATTGTCTAGATGTACAGTAGTTTATCCATTCACCTGCTGATGGGTATCTTGTTTGTTTAATCAAGTTTTAGTAGTTATGAATACAGCTACCATAGACATCAGTGTGAAGGTTTTATGTGGACATAAGTTTCGACTCACTTTAGTAAATACTAAGGAGTGAAATTGCTTGGTCATATAACCAAATCATAATTCATTTTGTGAAAAAATCACAAACAGGGGAGCCTGGCAAGAGGGAGACTTGGAGAAGATATCCAGCTTGTCTCTTCCACATGTTCACAACTAAATCACACTAGGACAAACTCAACAGCCTCTGAAAACTAAATGAATCATTACTGTGTACATCAGGAGCAACAGTGGAGCAGAAATGGTAGGAAAATGAATTGAACTGTGTTTGCAGTGATACTGAGTCAGTTAAACCTAGGAAAAGGAGACTAATCGTCTATCAGGAGCAGCTCAGCTGATGTTAACCCAGAGGTGCATAGCCACATCAGAGCCTGGAGAAGGGGTGCACAGAGTTGGCGCTCAGGGAAAAGGTGTACTACTGTAGAGCTGGAGACCTAAGGGCATAGGGTGAGGATTACTCTGAGCCTGTGGCTCTTGATCTAAAATAGTTGGAGTGGAAAACTATAAGAAGAATCAGATCAATCATTGGGGTCTCCTCATGGCAGAGGTACTGTTTGAAACCTGTAGTGTGATTTTCTACATACCTTCCTTACATCCAGAGAGCCAGGGTTCAAACTGAGACAACAGCTCAAAAGTGTCACAAACCAGAGCTTAAGCATCTGGCTCTTAATATCAGAAGCATGTATCTCAAGTTAAGGCATCATACTTGAAATCAATGAAAGGGAACAAGTCACAGCCCTATCACAATTGCAGTCCTCACCCAGTGCTTTATCTATTGTTACAGGTTGAGGCTGAGACATGAATACATGAAATATTTTTGCTAAGGAGTCAGCCTAGGGAAGAGGATCACTGTGACTCCCCCCTGACACACACAACTCAGGTGCCCACAGTTCTGTCGCTTGATGCCCTTGATGTAGTCTCGAGCCCTTGATGTTCACTGAAGGTGACATTTCAAACACTATATAGTGAGAATGCTCGGTTGTCTAGGTTTTCTGTGAGTGGGATTTTGTCAGGTATTTGTCAAGTATAAAGCACAACCACAGGCTGCAAATTATAGCCTCTTCTATGAGAAGACAGGTGATTTGATCTAACTTTCCCTATCAGTTCAGGCTCTGACTAGTCTACTATTAGAGCCCCAAAGCCAGTACTCAACACTTTGCACCCTTACTCCTTTAGCTCTCCAGTGGAGCACACCAACTCTGTGTAGCCCTTTTGCCAGTGTAGTTTCTGGGACTTTAAAGTCCCTGATGTGGGCCCTTGAGGTAACAATAGCAGAGGGGCTCTGTACCACAGCTGTCCCTCCCCCTTGTGGGCTACCCCAGTATTGGCCCAAATCACTTCACATCAACTCCTCTCATCCTTTCCACCATGCCATTACTTTCGACAATGTGATAGTTATCTTCAGCATTGTCATTTTTATTTAGTTGTGATTTGCCTGTGACTATGTGGAGGAGATGAACCTGCTGTCTTCACTCTCCTCCACCTTACCAAATTCTAGACATTTTTGGTGAAGAAATTAAAAAACAAATTAAGAAAAAAAATCAAATTTTATGATTTTGCTATGAAGATTTCTGTGTGTTGCCACTCTGCATATCTGCTTACATAAATTCTCTATTAGCTACAAAGAGAAGAAGGCAAAATATTGAATGGGTCATATCAATTTAAGCACAATCATTATTAGCAAAATACAAAGTATATTATTTTATTTCAAAGCAGGCATAGCCCGAATTTCAAAGATGATTACAAATCCCTTCTAATTCTTAGAGAAGTAAATTGTACAATCATGCTTAGGTTAATACCTCTAACTCTCTACACTCTCAGATGTTCTATTCCATATAAATTGATTTTCTTATCATTTCTCTTTTCCAATTTATCAAATTTATGTTCTCAAAATTCACCAATCCCTCAATCAAGTGTTTTTATACATGTTTCTCATTTGAAGTGTGGCTGATTTTGTTAGGTGTAAATTGGAATTAATTCCTTAAGTGGTATTTGAAAACCATTGACTCTCAGTGGATCAAATGGAATTAGTGGCAAAATAACTGTCATACACTCAATAATAAATAAGTATGATAATAAGCAATGGTCACAAGCTGAAATACTAACTTCAGAAAGAAACTGAATATATTTGGGCCCTCCCTGGTGGCACAGTGGGTTAAGCAACTCACTATGAAGCAAACCACAGCCACTGCAGCATGAGTTTGATCCCTGCTGCCAGCTGGGGAGGGGACCCACATGGCGCAGGCAGACCTCTCCTGCCTGGCCCGCTGCTCCCCTCAGCAGTGTGTGTCAGTCCATCTGCCTGTTCTGCCCCCTGCTCTGTCTGGTGGATTCTCTCACCTCCCCGCACCTCTGGCCTCTACCCCAGTGCTTGTATGCATAAATAAATAAATCTTTAAAAAAAATAAAATAAAAATAAATAAATAAATAAAAGAAATTGAATATATTTATTAGGCAGTAATAAACATTTTGTCATCTCAATCTTTTCAAGGAAACATGTTTTTTTCCCCTAAGTTTACGCTGGCTTATTGATTAATTGCTAGTTTGACTATGCAAATATGGATGACTTTTCCATAGCATTGGATTATTTTATAGAGAACAGTAATCATATACTGTGACAAAACTTTAATACTATTTAATTTTATGTTTCTTAGATATTTGAAAGTTATTTTGTAGTCATTTATTTTCAGTATTTTGAAGTTTTGAAAATCTTGATTTACATTTTCCCCCATACACACATTTATTTTTCCCACAGGCAGTTTTACCACTTCTTTCTTTTCCTGCATGTTCAGTGAAGCATAGAATATAGAGTCATTAAACCTTTGAGTTTTGGAAACTCTATAATTCAAAATTGCAGTTTTGAAGTTTTACTTAAAAGTAGAACCAATTAAGAAAGTGCCAATATTTTTTTTTTGTAAATAACTTTTCAACAGATGGCTAAGAACAGTTGTAAACTAAAATCTCACAGTACTTAATTACCTGTGAATATGAAATTGGATAGAAAACACATGTTATCCAAATTGGGGTGTGTGTGTGTGTGTGTGTGTGATGGTATATTGTGTGTCTTGTAGGAAAAAATTGGCAAAAAAGTCATATTTTCTTCAAGATATAACTTGTCAAACCAGAAATATTAGGAATATAAATGGAAAAAGTACAAATTTCTTACTCTCCCCAGCAACATTTGATCTACATAAGTCAATGTGTACCATTTGGGAAGTTAAGCAAATGACAAAGAGAATTTTCTCTGAAATAGGCAACTATTAACAAACAGAATATGCCATCAACATTAGGTTCCAGAAACACTATTTAAAGTAATTATAGATTGGCCAATGATTACTAAATTTTTCTTCTTCATTTGTACTAAAGAACATTATTTTTTATTTAAAATATTTCACAGAATTCAAATTTAACTTGACACAAAGTAGATAAAAATGAGAGTTTTCTAGGCTGTTTATATTATTTTTGTTGAATTGTTTGCTCCTTTCTCACTCTTTAACAAAAATCTCAGCTACAGAAGTTTACTATCATGCTGAAATGTGAAGTGTGAAGGAGAGAAATTCAGAAGGTGTTGTTTTCATTTTTGTTTTGTTTACCTGGATTTTTTTATGTCCCTGAGGAATTTTATTGTATTTTCATAAAACGACATACAAGGAGTAAATCTTACTGATTATACCTAAAATCAGCTTGAATGTTTTATTTATTTGGAAAACATTAAATGTTCCCTGGGGCCTTACAAATGGTGAAGATCAATCCTTATGAAATGATTAATTTATTCATCAAATGTTTACTGAGTCCCTGTTGTGTGTCACTTAACCTTCAAGGAATAAGGGGTATATAAATGGACAAAATAGATAAAATTCCTGCCTTTGTGTTTATTTTCAAGTTGAGGAAGACAAGCAATAAACAAGTGATTTTTTTGAAAACTGATTTTGAAATTGAAAAATGATTTTTTTTAGAATGTTAGAGAGTGATAAATGTTTTGAAAAAATTAAAAAGGAAGAGGAAAGGGAGTGAGCATGAAAGATGAAAATGTAATTATGCTGTCTTTTGGTTCATATCATTGCTCAGAAACATTCCTTATCTCTAATTGTCAAATTTATCAAAATTTATTTACAACTATTGTAGGGAGAATGAATTATACTCCAATCCAAGCATTCTAGAAAAACTCAGGATCAATCTTTGGGTTCTCCTGGCTTTTGTTGCACATTGGTCTCCATGAGTATCTGTAATCTCTCATTCAACAGTTGTTTGAAGACACTGGGCATAAGTGGTTATCGTTACCACTTACTCCTATGTAACATCTATGCTGCCATTCCACTCTGAAGAACTTTTGGTGCAGTGAGGAAAAACAGTAATCATTTTTCTGTTTTTGTGGCCTGCATCAAATTCTGTCCATTTTCTCATAGTTGACTTAGCCTCTAGTTTTCTGACATTTTTCCTAATCTACCAATTCTCAGTGGTTTTTACCGATGGCAGAAACATTCACATCAAAAGCCTACTTTGGCACTAAAATTCATCTTAATAAAGCTCAAGAAGAATTCCTACTAGGAGAATTCTAATGGAAAAGATGTTGACATTTGTCAGTCACAACTCACTCTTTTACTCCCTTATGTAAAAGGACACAGACATTTCCTGATGAATTTGTCCTACAGGGATTTATTCAAATTAAGAACCCCAGACAACACTGGGGTACGGCAATGTGATTACTATGTCTTTGTAATTATCACAGAAAGTGAGAGGCAGAAGAGACAGGAAATATTAGCCCACTTTATAGATACTGAAATCAGGTATGTAGACAGAGGATGAATTGAGAGATGGAGCCAGTTTTCATGTGTACAGGCCACATTCTTAATCAGTAAAGATAATAAATACATACTTGAGCTTATAAAACAGGTTCAACAGTCTAATTTCTTAGGTTTTGTTTGTTTTTTTATCTGTATATTTTCTTTTTTTTTCCTTTTAGATGTAAGCTATTTTTTAGCTTTTCAATTTGATTCCTTATGTCACCATAGCAGCACCTATACATAAGTAGCAATAAACTTTATTAATTCTACACAGGAGTAAGAGCTCCCTTGCTTTACAGAACTTCAGCACATGCCCTAGCACCCTTTTGTCTATGATCTTTAGTTCTCCACACATGGTATAATGCTCCAAAAATAGTGTTATTATATTCTCTTGTATAAATATTTCTCAAACTATAGTCTGTGGCCACTAGTGCTCTATGGAAACTCTTCAACAAAAGTAGGTTCTTAAATAATGTATGGTTTTAAAAGATTGGGTCAAACAAATTTATTCAGGTCTTTTTAATTAGGACTTCTCAGGATAGTCTATACATTGATATTCATAAAACTCTTGGAAAGGAAAGTACAAAAATATTTTCCCAATTTTTGGTCAATAGAACATTATTCCTGCAATAAGAATCAAAATGTTCTAAGTTCCACAAAACAGTTGGGGAGATGCCATCCTGGACTCATCAGTAAGATTTTCCCTGGTACCAACTATTGGGTAGAGAGGCGATCTCTATACACTGGGTTCTCCCCAGTCCAGTCCAGAAATCAAATTAGCATTAGACCTATTAATAAAAGAAAAGCACAAATTTATTTACACGTTATGGAGAATCTGCATGGATGCAAGTTCTAGAGTAAATAGGGCAAAATGTGTGTTTTTAAACTCAGCTTAAGAATAGAATAATGACCTGGACTTTAACAAGGGAAGAAGAGAACGTAAATAAAAACCAGATGCTTTGTTATTACATGTTTTTCTAGTCATATAACTTTCTCTGATAGGAAGTTTATTTCTGAAGATAGCCCTAAATCTGTGTAATTCTCCCAACGTTCATTTTTCTATGTCAATGGTAGTTTATCTTTAGCCTTCAGAGCCTTGATTGACCTTAGCACAAAGTAATCTACATGCCAAGGTGATGTGTCTTAGAAGACTTGTTCTGGACATCTTGGGGAGGTCTATCCTTCACTACCCAGGAATCTTTGCTAATGCAAGGCAGTTGCCTTTTATGCCCATCGTGTAACTTGATCCAAGGATGAAATGAGGAAACTTAGAGACTTTAAGGTGGAATTTTTAATCCAGCAGTATGACAGATCAAGTATTCTGAACATGTTACTTAAAAGAAGTAACATTAAAGATAAATTACTTTTAAATACACTTGGCACAAAATAAGATATCTACAGAATCCACAAAAACTAGTGCCAAAGTAGGCTTTTGATGTGAATGTTTCTGTCAGCACCCTACAGACCTTAAATCTTTCTTTGATGACTCCATTGGTCCAAGTTAAGGTAGGGGGTTCAACAGAAAATCCATTAATGAAGTTGGCAAAGTAAAGAGCTCCACCCTGAATTTAAGCACAAAAGAAAATATTCAGAAAGAGACAGCCCGGCAATTTGTCTACTTGGACTCAGCAGCTTTCTGGTTAAGTTTACTATTTATTTGTATTACTTTGTGGGAATTACATCTTCATATCTTCTGTCAATTATCCAATTTGTTTTTATGGTCTTTATAACACCCATTTAGCTCTCTCCCTATTCTATACCAGTGAAGCAGTTTTGGTAGAATTAGCTCTATTAGTAGACACTAATTAAGGTAATCTCATCCCTCTTGCTACAGTAATTGGTTCAGGTAACACAGATTTAAACCAATGGTCCACAGCTATCTCCAGTGTAGTCATCATAGATTAATGGATGTTCCAGTCAGTACAAAACTCAGGACTTACTTGTGATGAAGTAAGAGTCATGTAACCTTAGAAGTTTCTGGAACATTGTTCCTCATAAGGAAAGTCAACCCAAAGTTGAAATTATCAGAAATGAGAAGAAAAGTAGTCAGAACCTAATAAAACTTTTATGGAGGACAAGTTATAGTGAACTTCTCATTGTTCATCAGTTTGAATTGGTTCTTTTGCTTGTGATGCTAAAAATTATGCAATAATTTGTTTTATCTTTTTATTGATCTGAAGAGTTTGTTTTTGTTTTTGTAAGTTAGTCTGAATACTCTGATGCTAAATCTGTTATATATGTGAATATGTATCTTCAATATTTGCTAATTTTCTTTTAGGTTAAGAAAGTTTTTTTTTTTTTTTAAATTATCTCATAGAAAAAAATTCCAGTGTTTATGGGGCATAGAAGAATTTTAAAAGTCCTCTTTAAAAGAAATATGCAATTAAAATAATTTTACATGTGAAAGTGTTTTGAATAAGAATATAAATAATAAACTTAAGATATGAGATAATAAAATAAATGTCATAAATCTTGATGATTCATCATTTATCAAATTTTTGTAACATTTTCTATAGAGAAGAGAAAATTTAGTCTTTTCTATTGGTTGGTTTATATTAACATTTATATCACATTATTAAAAATTGAGATGCTTAAAAACCTGAAATATCACTTTCAAATAAACATTGATTGAAACCCTGTTACAAACTTGGTGTCTATAAGCATAGGAAATCTGATAAATTTTACTTTATTGAATTTCTAAGACAAAAATCTTTTTAACAGTGGTATAACTATTATATTGCTTTGGCAAGTATATTTCTGATAGGAGAGAACTTTTGTTTTTACTATGTTGATGAAAATCAAATCTTTTGTGCTTTAACTTGAATAATGTTTTGTGTTTATGCACATAAGTTGTTGTAAATGACCTAAATATATACAATTAACTCTTAATTATATATATGTATATATGTGTATATATACATATACATATACACACACACATATATATCTAAAATGTCTGAGACCAATCCAATGCCTCCTGTCACGGAAGCAAAAGTAACAGAGGGGAAGTCTGAGAAGATAGATAGAGACTGATTTAAAGGAGGAGTTGGCACACTTTTCTGTAAATGTGTTATAGTTTGGAGAAAATATAGCCTCTGTCACAACTGTTGAATTATGTCATTGTAGCTCTACATCTAGAGACAAAAAGAGAAGTGCTGAGTATGGTTATGTTCTAATAAAACTTTATTCATCAAAAGAGCATCCTAGACTTGCAAACCTCTGATCTGAGCCAATAAAAGTGAAAACATGTGCATTTCACATCACTAATCATTCAAGCATATTTAAGACCTTTAGTGACCATCAAAGTAGTGCAAGTCAGAATAGTATTAAATCTTAATAATTATTAATATCAAATGAAATCCTCTTACAAATATTTGTATTTCATCTCTTTTAGAAATTTTTTTTCTATGACTTACTTAAGGTATTCCCTACACAGAGGCATAACCATAGTTTCCTATTTTTTCCTCCAAAACCTTTAAGCTTCTTTTCTTTTTGTGATTATGTCCTTAATCTCCCTGGAATTATTATTTTCAATAGTGTGTTGTAGGGATCTATTTTTTATTATAACATTTTAAATTTTGCTAGAAACATTTGTTAAATAATTTATCTCCCCACTGATTTGAAGTGTCACTTCTTTCACAATATTGAATATTGAACTATGATTTTTCTTCCTTTTATTAAGAATTGTTAATTCCTTCAGTAAAATTTAATATTTTCTCTACAAGGTATAAAGTCCTAACACATTTTTGTTAAGTTAGTTTCAAGACACTGTCATTTTGCAGCTTTAGTGACTAGATTAGTTTTAGCTATAATTTTGAATTAGTTGTCATAAAATAATGTAAGCCTATTAGCTTTACTATGTTGATTATGCATCAGGCCAGGTCTTAGTGATAAAATCTGTCAGTTGATACATTTGAAATTGGAAGGTAAATGATTATGTTCTCCCCAATAAAGTTTAACTCACTTTGGTCTATGTTTTAATTTTCTTATTTTAGTTATAGGTTTGTTAGTATAAAAAAGATCCATGTCTTCCCATTTTATGGAAAAATTGAAAAACTTTGAATTTTCTGTCCCTCTGTTCTATGAACATAGAATTCATCTGTAAATTAAGAATGTCTGGAGTCTTCTGAGGGGGGTAGATCTTTCACTACCATTTCAATTTATCTTAAAGGTACAATGCAAGAAGAATGAAAAGCTTCATTTTCCAATAATAGAGTGCCATATTCTTATATATATGTTGTCTCTGCATTGCCACATTTCTGCTGCTGCTGTTTACTTTTGTTCTTCCTTATAAATTCCTCCACCAAATTTATCAGTTTTTTTCAAAAATAAACTGTTTCTATTGATACACACTCTTATCTTTTTGATATTTTATCTATATGTCTTCTTTATTTGGGTTAAATCTTTTCCTAATTAAAAGATAATAATTTATTCTGTCTTGTTTGAAAAAATGCTGTTTTTGTTTTACATTTCCTAGGTAGTACTTTTGTTTTTATTATACAAATTTTATATCCCGTGTGAATTTCTAAGTATTTGTTCATTTCCATTCTTATTTACTGTTCCATTCTTGAATTTGTGGAGGAAAGTTAGCAACTTTGGGGAGGGAGAAAGTGACAGAGAGAGACAGACAGACAGAGAAACTGACAGACTAGTTAGCTTTGAGGCAGCCCTGTATTTTTGCTCACCTTTAGCCCAAACCTACACGAAGCCACTGTCAGAAGAAACAACAATGGCATATTTTGATCAGAGACACATGTCCACAAAAAAGACATGCTTAAGAGAAAAAAAAATATATATATATATATATATTACCTAGTTCTTGCATTTCTCACACAGGTTGCATCTGAACACAGAGATAATGATGCTCCCCAAATGTAAACAGTATACTTTTCTCCCTACACATACATTAGAGATGTCCAGGTACCCACTTGTAGGCCCAAATAATTTTCTACAATAATTTGATTTTTTTTCTATTGTTATTAGTTCCTCCTGTCACAAGAGTATATGAGCTAAAACCCACCTTAGAGGGGCAAGGAGCAGAGAGGTAGATCAAAACTCTCTCTGACAGTGTATTTCCCCAGTTACCCTTCATCCTTAAAAAATAAGCTGTTATTCATTATTTTTTCATCACAGCAGTGGTTATTATTTTTTAGTTAATGAATTTTATAAAATATGTCTTAATATTTTGAAATACAGATTTTTGAAACTATCTTTTGAAAGGTTATCCCTACTTATATTTCATTAGATATCTCTGATGGGTTGTCTTTATTTTATCAATATTTTGAAATATGTAAGGATTCTCTTCCTACTACATGATCAAGTTTTTTAAGTAGTTTATGTGTATATGAAAATAAGGGTCTCTACTTGCTGTTTGGTGGACAGAATACTGGTATTGGGATACTCTCCATTATTTCTGTGTCTTCATTTCTTCTCAATATACTTGAAGAGTTTATTCCCCTTCTCCCTTAAATTCAGCAATGGTCATGCTCCTTGCTTGAGAGAATAAAATGTGATTGGATGTGACATATGTTATTCCCAGTGGAAACAAAAAAAGAACTAGCACACAATTCCCTATGCTGTCTTCCTTTGCTGCTGCAGTCCCCAGAGCTTCATTTTTGCAATAGCAGCATCAAAATATGGTGGGGCCTCTTTCTGCCTGATTCCATCAGTATTGACTATGTAGATCAGAGCTCCTTTGCCAAGAAACTGACTCATGTAGCCTGAGTGAGAAATAATATTTCTTTATCAAGTGCTGAAATGTGGGGATTATTAGTAAATTTACCATTTATCAACTTGAGCCAATTAATGTTATCCTAACCCCCCTCCCCCCATTATCGTTGCTTATAGCAACAGTGACTTATTTTTTGTTTTATTTTGTGACATAGCTGTAGATCTAGCTTTGGATTTTCATCTAAGATGCAGGAGAAAGGAGCAGTCTTTTTGAGTGATGCCATACAGAGAAAAAACAGAGATGGGGACACACACAATATCATGCATATACTTTGCACTCACCTTGCTTTGGTCAAAGAGTATATTGCATAGCCACACTAGGTAACAATGGGTAAAAAGAATTACATTTTAATTAGGGTTAGACCTAATAGGAAAGAATGAGTAGGGAAGACAGCACATGTTTGACAATAACAAACTATAACATACACAGTACAACCTGTTCTACCCCACCCAATATACCTCAGAGTCTATTTCTGTTTGATATGTCAATTTCTGAGAAAAGTGCATTAAGCCTTATAAGTTTGATTATGGGACCATTTTGTCTTATCATTGCATTAGTTTGTCTTTATACATTTCAAAACAATATTGCAAAATGCATACTTATTTCAAGACTATTATATCTTCTTGGTGATTATGGTCTTCATAATTAGTAAAGAACATGCTTTGTTCTTTTTCAAATGTTTTCACCTTACATTTTATTTTTTCTGATAACGTTATGTACAAGCTTAATTTCTATTATTTTATCCAGTATATTTTATAAAGAAATCAAAGGCAAAATTCTGAGTGAGGAATGTATCCTCTTGGTTCAAAACCTGGTTCTGTTACTATCTATGTGGACTTCAGCAATGTTAACTAACCTCTGTGTCACTTGATTCCCTAGTATGTAAAATGAAAATAATAATAGATTCACTTCCTGGCATTGTTGCAATGAGTGAAATTACATCTGGAATGAGCTAAAACCTCTATGGCTACTTACAGATTTATCATTACAATGTCTTGTTATTATTCAATTTTTTTTAAATGAGTAAAAAAATGGCTTGGTTTTTCTTATTGTATTCAAATAATTTTAATAAATGTAGCTTGCTCACAAATATTTTGATTACTAATACTAGTGGACTACATTTTTTTTCTTATTTTTTTCTTCCTTCTGCTTTTTTTTGGGGGGATATTAGATTTATTTTATTCCATTATTTTTATATACCCACTTAAAATTTATTTTATTTCTAGCCTTTTTAAAAGCACTTTGTTTAATATAGCACGACTACTTACATCAATATTTTCCTAATAAAATTTGCTTTAATTAATATCTCTATACTTTCAACTCTAGTCTCTACTTCAACTCCAGTGTTGATGCAATTTATAATCTTTGTCTTACAGTGCAAAAATAAATCATTTCTTGAAACAAATAATACTTTATTAAAACTGTAAAGTTCAAATATTTATTTTCTTATAAACAATTTTTACATGTCATCCTATCCACTTGGAATTATATTTTCTTTTACTAGAGTATGCAACTCTTTGCTTTTTAAATTAAACTCTCTTAAAAACACCCACATTTATTATTTGCCAGTTCCTAAATACAAATTTATCTCTATTCAATTTCAGGGCTTCCTCTTTCCTCATAATTTCCTTTGCTATGCAATTTACATTTTAATTCCTCTAGTTTTGAGCATGTATATATGTATTTACTTAATTGGTCTTACTATAATTTAAAAAATATGATAAAACTAGATATCTGCCTTATGCTTTCCTTATTCTATCATAATTCTATTTAAAACTATTTTAAGAGTATATGGTGATATGATGGATGGAACTGAAGTTTACTGATCAAGGACTACAAAATATTAATTATAAATATATTTATTTTTCAACTTGAGCTGCCAAATATATTTAAAATTTTCCATTATTAAAATTTTGGATTGTTAATAAAGTATCAGATGAGGTGCAATAAAACACCAGATTTTATGAATCTTTAGCAACCCCTAAGTCATAGAAATGATCATAATCAAATTTATTTTTAATTTCTTCCAAGAAAAATATCTTAATAATCATTTCTTTTCTCTACCACAAACATGTGGGAACACGTGAAGGCATTTACAAACAAAAATTTTGGCTATGAAAAACTCAAGAGCAAATGGAATGGTGTGTGAATAAAATTTTAAAAATCTAGCCTCTTGTGTTTTCTTCTAATTAAAGTAATTTACCCTGACCAGAACTATCTTTCTTAGGGGCAAATTTTATTGTGCCAAAGCTCTCACTGGTTACCACAGTCACTCTGGAAGTTAATTCACATTATTCACCATGATAATCAACATCAAGTTTTCAACTTTACAGCTGATGTTCAGTCAATTTGATATGCATGCTTCTCCAGACCCTGTACACACTTTCCTGTGTTCATGCCTTCGCTAATGCTGTAAGAATTCTATGAGTGTTTCCAGCATTTTGATAGTTTAAATTCTAAAGATGCTTTAAATTCCTATTATAAGAAGACAAACCTTATGGTGGTGGACTATGGGTGACTTGGTAGTGACTGTACTACAGTGTCAATGTTTGAGGGTTGGGAGACTCCTATACTTCCAAGAACCAACAATAATATGGACCAATGTTATGTCAATTAAAAGTAAAACTAATAAATAAATTCATATAAAAAAACCCTAAACTAACATATAAAATACATTTTATTATTTAAAAAAAAAACACAAATCCAATTAACTCTTTTGCAATTACCTTAACTGTTTATAAATTCTCTGGTTTTCCAAATTTATTTTGCTATTATCTCCATATGATGATCTGATTTTGTTTGATTATATTTTTTTAAAGATTTATTTATTTATGCATACAAGAGCTAGGGTACAGACCAGAGTCGAGGGAGGTGAGAGGATTCACCAGACAGAGTAGGGAGCAGAACAGGCAGACTGACTGAAACACACTGCTGAGAGCAGCAGCGGGCGAGTCAGGAGCGGTCTGCTGTGCCATGTGGGTCCCCTCCCTGGCCTGTGGCAGGGATTGAACTCATGCTACAGTGGCTTCGGTTTGTTTCATAGTGTGTTACTTAACCCACTGTGCCACCAGGGAGGCCCTGATTATATTTTCTATACTTCTCACATATACATATCAACTTCACTTTTTGCAATTCTTAAGAACCTAAAAAACATCTCAACCTCAACCTCAGTAGCCCTCCCTAATAGAAATTAACAATGAATCTTAATCTTTCACAAAATATTCAGTTCATTTATAAATTGAATTAAATTGGATGATATTTCATGTTTGTACATCATTGGAAGCACCTATAGATTTGACTACTGGAGATCATTGTTTCTCTTAATTTTAAATGAAGAAACTGGATTTAAACCTGTGCTAGTCTATCATTAACCAAATTTTCTATATTAGGATTTGAGTCATCATCTTATAAATCATGACTTCAACATCAACCTGAGGAAATTAATCCCTACTTAAAAATGTATAATAAATGTAAAAATTCAGAGAAATCTCATTGCAAGGATATATCTTTGATAAAGGAAGAAAAGGTGCTGTGAAGAAGGTCCGATGGAAATGTTTTAATTTGTTGATGAGTACTAATTACAATTTAAAATCCCTGAACATTTGGTAAAACCCATTTATTTTGTTGATTATCCATTTCAATGAGTGGTTAGGGGAAAGGAAGTCTCCAGTTTCTATTCTGTTCTAAAAGTGTATTCAAATGAAGGCTTGATTTGTCAAGATGATTCTAAACTAAACTGTCAGACCTTGATTCTTACTACTTGTAATGTCTCAACCCTCCTGTGACATGTGGATAACTCATTTATACCTGGTCAGAACCATATGGAGAATATTATATCCACAAGACACTAAAGGAGTTAACTAATTCTAATCTCTATACATCATTTCTAAAATAGAGTTTAGGTATTAAAATCATAAAAAGCATGTATGAATAAACTTCAAGAGTATAAAAAAAAAGCAAAATTTCTAACATCTGACTCATCTTACCTTGGCTAATTGCAAAAAAAAAAATCTTCATTTAAAAAATAATGCAACCTGCATTTCTCCTATGTTGTACAATATCAGTCACAGAATTCAGTGACTCTAGCCTTTCTGTCAATGCCAGACATCTAGTTCTCTTTTAAGTTTCCCTCAGTTATTTCTACAAGTTCGTCAGAATCTATCACAAGAGTTGTTAAACAGTCCTTTGTGAAACATGTAGTGTCTGTCTTGCCCTGCTCTTCAATCTTTTGTTTCTGTTGCTCCTTTAAAACTTCTTAAGGGATCTTGTCACTTCCACTAGACTTGGACTGAGCTGTATGAGCCCTAGAGGCGTGGTCTCCCAAGCTGATGAATCCAAAAACTTTGAAGTGCCATCTGGATGCTCAAAGTACTGAAATGATATTGCATTCTAAAAAAATAAGAAGCATCTCTTCTCTGTTCTCTATTAACATGTTTAATTAAGAATAAGATGGTCCTGTTTATCAGATAAAGTAGCAGAATAATCAGTAAACATTAATTAAATAATGCAGCTATATAATGCATTCCTTAGTTGAAAATCTGGTTAATCCCATTCTTTGCTCTTTTTAGGTAAAATCCTATTTACTTAATTCACTCATCTATTCTTGGGCACTTAGGTTGTTACCATAACTTGCTATTATAAATAGTGCTTCAATGAACATAGGAGTGCATATCAATTTAGTTTTTTTGTTGTTGTTTTTTTGTGGATAAATACCAGAGTGAAATTTTTGGGTAATGTAGTAGATCTATTTTTAATATTTTGAGGAAACTGTACTGTTTCTCATGGAGGGTGGACCAGGCTCCATTCCCACCAACAGTGTAGGAGCAATCCTTTTCACCACACTCTTACCAACAAGTGTTGTTTCTGTTTTGTTTTTTTGATATAGACTATTTTCAAGAATATGAGGTGGTATCTCATTTTGGTTTTGCATATTTGCATTTTGCTAATAGTAAGTAATGTTGAACATTTTTTATTAGCTCAATAGCATCATTGAAGAAATGTTCATTTAGCTATTCTGTCCATTTTCTTGATTGTGTTACTTGTTTTCTTTGTTTGATTTCTATGAGTTCTTTATACAACTTGAATATTAGCCCCTTGTTAGATGTATTATGCAAATATTTTTCCCACTTGATAGGGTATCTTTTCATTTTAATGATAGTTTCTAACAAAGGAGGTTAAAAAATCTGTTTAATATAAACTGTATGACATTATTAAAAGAAATGGAAGACACAAAGAAATGGAAAGATTTTCCTTGCTCATGGATTTGAAGAATTAACATTGTTAAAGTGGTGCTCGTATCCAAGTGTATCTATCTACCTATCTACCTATAAATATATTCAATATGCTTATCAAAATTCCAGTGGAATTCTTCAACTAAATAGAGCAAACATTATTTAAATGTATAGGAAAACACAGAAGACTGTGAATAGTCAAACCAATTTTGACAAGAAAGAATAATAGAGATATCACAGTCATAGACCTCAAACTATAGTACAAGACTTTAGTATAAAAATAATATGGCATTAAAATAAAAAAATAAACACACAGACAAATAAAACAGAAATAAATTCACACATATATGGACAGTTTATATATGACAAAGGAAATGATTATACAATGAAGAAATGAAAGTCTCTTCAAGAATGGTATTAGTAAACTGGACAGTCACATACAAAAAAGGTCCACTCTTTCACACCATACACAAAAAAATTAACTAAAAATATATTAAAGAATGGTATATCATATCTAAAACCATAAAATACATAGAAGAAAATATAGGCAAAACACTTCATAGAATTGACTTCAAGAATGTCTTTGGGATTTAACTCCAAAGGCAAGGGAAACAAAAGCAAAGATAAGCAAATTAAACTATATCAAACTAAAAAGTTTCTGCAAAGTGAAAGATAAAAAAAAAATAAATTTATATATATTTATAAAACACATTTTAAAAGACAATGGTTATTGTATTACTATGTTGGTAAGTTAAGCCAGATCCTAATATATGCATATATGATCTCACTTATATAGTGTTAATATATAATCCACAGTCATTTTTATTGTTAGAAGTCAGAATGAGAAGTGGGTAGTGACTGGCAGGGCATAAGAGCAGAAATAACTGTAATGCTGCAGTTATTCTATTTGTTCCTATATAAGCTTATATAAATATGCTAATTTCATATAAATCTATAGAGCTGTGCACCTATGATTAATGTTCTTTTCTTGGCATTATATTTCAATAAAAATAATTTATGTGTGAGAGTACATATATTGGTTTATTTCTTAAAACTCGTAGAGTGAACAAGTGTTCATTTTTTATCATTCCAACTATATTTTAACAACAAATGACTTAATCACAATTTTTCATTAATCCAAAGGGCATATATTATTATTTCCCAATAATATTTTTCTCAAAAATGCTAGAATAAATTACATAGACTTGTTTAAGATGAATATGTGAGGGGACTTGGGATAGTTTTTATTTTTCTTTATTTCTACACTTTCCAAATTTTCTACCCCAAAATATATTTATTTTAGCCCATAAAAATTAATTTTATATGAAATACAACAAATTATCAAAGAATTATGAGAGAAGAGGTTTTTCTTTTAACAGAGACTCCACATACAGTAGAGAGATGGTGGGACGTTATCAAGATCAACTTATTTTTCGAAGGTGAAAATTACATATTGTTGATAATGTCTTTTAGTTTTGTAGGTATGAAATACTAGCAAAACATGTGGCACCAAAATGTAAATAAGAATATATCATTTTTGTTTCTCATTATTTTTGCCCATCCTCAGAGGATCACACATAAGGCAGATTTATGGAAACTATTTACCACCCTGATGCACTCGTTAAGAATTCACACTCTTGCTGTAGTTGTTACAACTCAGTCATTTTAATGGCACCTAATCATCCTTCTTCTATGTTCAGTTCTCCTTGTTAATGAATTAGAGATGCCTTATTCTCACATCGCTTTAGAGGAGGCCTGGATGCTAATAACATGCAGACAGAATTATGTTGACTACCCATGGTTGGTGCTAAACATTTTATCATGAAGCTATTCAAATATATAAATATAGATGGAGCATACAAATTATTTACAAAAGAGAAAAAAACTCCTATAGATTTATCAGTACTGGTTGCTTAGCATTCTCTTAGCATTCTCTTTTTCTCCTCTTCTATTTTTTTTTTCTCTCTCTCCAGCTCTGCATGTTGCTTGTAGCTTACAAGTCTGAGATAAATCAGTCCCTTGGTCAACATGAACAAGAGTCAAATATAGTAACTAATGCTATCTTAGGGAAAGTTTGTTCTGGAAACAAACCACAAATAAAAGTACTAATTAGGAATAATTATGGTCATTATGATTTTAATGTCACAGCATGTTCTTGTAGTGTGCTAAGTATCCAGAACTGTCACATTTGCAAACAGCATAATTATACATATTAGGATTTAGAATTATTTTACTCACTGGAAAATAGGCCATTTCTTTAAATCCTATAAATAAGCACATCCATACACATTCAGAATGTATGATGTCAAAGTAGTTTGATTAATGCACAAAGTGAAAGAATGTAGGCAAGGAAAGAGAATGTAATTTTATTTAAAAAAATAAATTTACTTATGATACCAAAAGAGTACCCATTTATATACAGACTGTTACTTCTCTATGTCTAGAAAATTATATTGATAATGAGATCACTTATAATATTGATAATACAACCAGGCAATCTTTTGATTAGTTGCAAATACCAAATCTTGCAATGCCCTGAAGGACCATCTGCTAAAAACCATTAGTTACTTTTCTTATCCCAGTTTTTCAGTAAAAACATGTAGTACACAGACATTTAGTAACTTACCCAAGGTCACACACAGTGAGTGAAAGAACTGTGAATCAAAATTCAGACAATCTCGTTCTTAAGCTTGTGCTGTTAGATAGCAAATGACAAGTCATAAATGACTAAACTTTTATTTGTACTGTGGAAGTAGAAGTCCTGACATCATATTCAGAAAAAAGTCCTCATCACTATTCCTCTATTGCTTCAATTTTGGAGGACTTCCCTGTTTGTATTTATGATACCCATATAGTTTATACAGAGAATGTTTGCCTTGTATCATTAAAAGGCAGATCTCACCCTTTAGGATAGAAACGCCTCTTTCCCAAACTAAAGGTCACAAAATATCACCCTAGATGGAAATGTAAGGACTGTCTGAAGAGCTGAGGTTTCAACTAGTGAGTGTATGAAGAATTTAAGCTATGCAGTGCCATGTCTCTTGGCAGTATATATTCTGTCAATGGTTTGAATTGCATTAGGTGCCAAGCTAAACCTTTTTTTCCTGATTAATGTGAGATTTTTGAGTAGATAGTAGTTCTGAATCCTGTGTAACTCCTAGTTATTAGGAACCATTTCTGGTTCTAGAAAAAAAGATAGGGAGAGTAGAATATGTAAATACTGTGGAAATAATTTAGGGCAGTGCTTTGCTAGCTTTAATATGCCTACTAAACACATGCTAATACGTAGATTCTGATTTGGTAGGTACAGCAGGTTGCAAACATCACTACAGTTTTCCATCTTTTCTTGTGTCTGTGTCCTTTGCGTTGTGATTTTGACATTCTTCCCAACAAGCAATAGACTCTTTTCCTTTATCTTGACTCTGTATTTTTTTCTACTTGACTCTGTATTGACCGGTGGCTTGTTTTGACTAATAGAATGTGGAAGAAGGTACATGATACCAGTTCCACATCTGCACCATTTCCTTTCTTAGAACCTTACAACTTCCATGGAACAAGTTCAAATTAGCCTGTTGGAGAATGAGAGGCCCTTGATGATAGCCACTCATTATAAACTATAAGTGGATTTTTCATTTTTAAATGTATTTTAGTTGTGCATTAACCTTTTATGCCCTAGACTTCTAGATGCATATTTGAAGTGTTGGTGAATGAAATAATGAATAAAAAAATGCAATGACTTTCTTCAACTTTTGTTCTGTGTAGTTGTCCTTAATGAAAGTGGAAAAAAAAACAAAAAAAGCAGCAAATGCTTGTCTGTCTGGAATGTTGGTGACATAGATTTTCAACATGCCCACGCTCCAAATGCCCTGCATGCCCTGCTATACAGGAATGAAAAGGAGCAAAGGCTCTAGGTCTTTTAAAATGAACTTCCTACTAGACTTCAGAATATTTTTAAAATTCTCCAGTAACTCGCTCTCATTTTAATAAAAAGTGGCTAAGATGTTAGAGTGAGCAGAGGTGAAGTTCAGGTCTGAAGTCAAGTCAGAGTGAAATGACATGAAGGGAGGATTCCATTTCTATAGCAAATAGCGAAGGGAAGGAGGCACAAGGTGGCATTGATGAACTTTGTGTGTGTGTGTGTTTGGATGTGCATGTGCTCATGTGTGCACACAGACACTTATCACAGGCACTTCATAGTTTTCTAGAAATCATACTCCACATGAACCTATATAAGCTCTGCCAACCTAAATTCAGTATTGATAAAAGCTTTAAATTGTCCTTTCAACTTCCTCTGTATAATCATTAAATAAAAATCAGACAATTACAAAGGTGTATTAGATCCTGTAACCTGTAACCATGACTCGGTATTTGAGAATATTCTCAACAAAGCTAAGGACTAAAATTATGAGAGCAGAAGGAGAGGATGGTGGGTTTAAAAGGAGAATTGATTTTAAAGGAGATGGGCCCAACGTTTCTCTTCTAAAAAGGGCATCATTATGGTTCTACTCCATAGGCTTGTGTGAGATTTAATTGTGTGTATATCCTCTTTGAAGAGGTCCTGACACATAAAACATATTCAATAAACGCCTGCTGCTTCTACTGCACCTCCGCTCGCTCAGCACCGCCTCTTAAATATGGTCCTGTGGGTATACATTAAATTCTGCCTGATCCTTAAAAAATGGCATTTTTAATGACTTTAATGGCTATTTATTTAGCCTTGGAAAAACCCTTAATTGCTGGCTTGAATTCTGACTGCTGTGCGTGGTGTCAGACCTCAGTGGGCGTGCACGCGGGGAGTGGAGGCTGGCCCCTGCCAGTAGCCGTGTAGTGGATCTTCAGTTGTTGAATATGTAACCACTGCCCCCTCTTGCCTTAAGTTCTCCTCATTAAAACAGATGCATCAAGACACATGTGGAAATGGGAGCTAAATTCCCCTGTTTAATTGGTTCTAATGATCCGTGACTCTGTAATATCACTGTATTGGAGAAAAGGAAGCTCCAGTAGTTCTTTTGTGGAGAAATATTACCTTGTTCAGGAAAGTATCCTGTGAATTCATTAGTGAGCATGTGTGTTAGGGGAGTAAGAATAAAGAAACGTGGTCAGGAGGAAAGGCTCACCGGTTCCCATGGAAACAAACAAACAACCTGCCCAGCTTATTTGGTTCTATAATTTTAAGGAATTTCATTCTTAACTGGGTTCCAAAATTCCCTGGGAGGGCAGCCTTGGACTAATTTATGTGTATTATGGGCTTTTCTAGTTCTCCACAGATCAGAGTTAGCTGAGCAGAAGCAGAGCAGAAGTAAAGATTAAGTTTTTGGTGAAGCATTGGGGGTAAAGTATGAATCTATCATTCCATTGGGAACAATAATTTCTTACTGTATAAAAAGTCAGAGTGAAGAGTAGAATGAAATACTGAACTTTTAAAATTCTATATCTGCCTACTTTTTCACTTTCCCAATCTGGTCACCTTCACCCCCTTTCACTCCCAGTTTTTCTGTAATACTGCCATAGTCATATCCTGTCCTTGCTTTTGTGCTATTACTGTTATACATATATGTTACTAACACAAATAATACGTTGTTTTTCTGCCACCACAGTCCCTTATATCCAGCTCCTTATATTCCTTGACACTTTTCCTTCTTCCCTCCACCTTAATCTCATAATCCTCACTTCAGTAATTTGTGTTTTTATAATTGTTTTGCTTTGTTGAACTGTCCACAATGTCAGTGTCCATTCAGCTTCCTGTATTAAATATAAATTCCTTCAATCGCCTTCCATTTTGTTGTAAATAGTGACATTTTGTCTTTCCTAAAGTTTGAGTATTATTCCATTTTTGGATGTATTACTTCTTGATCTAATCCTCTATCCTTGGACATTTAGGTTATCATTTCCCTCCTAAATTTATAGTGTTAGGTAGAATCAATCAAAGCCCTTGGCAAAATACAACTGAGCTGAAAACCTTACTGGTTATTAACTCCAGTTATTTTCTCCAGTTGAGTAAAGTTCTTACCATTATTCTGTTTATTTTTAACATTTTATCTTATCATTATCATATATATCATATGCACTATATGTACATCATTTTCTTATATGTATGCATGCATGTGTATGTAACATTAATTTACAACACTGTGTATGTTTCAGGTATAGAGCTTCACATCGCAACAACTGTATATAAAACACCATGCCAGTCACCAAAGGTCTAGTTACCACCCATCACCTTCCAATGTACTCCCTCTGCCATATACACCCACTCTCATCCCCTTACCAGACTTCTGTTCTCCAAATCTGTTTGCTTTTTCTGCTTTGTTTCTTTATATTCCAAATGTGAGTGCTCACATAGCATGTGTCTTTCTCCTTTAAACTTATTTCATTTAGCATATTTCCTCCAAGTTCCATCCATCTTGTAGCAAATGGTCATTATCAGATATTTAATACAAAAGTCATGTAGCAAAAAATCAAACACTGAAGAAACATAATAAAAGATGTGCCATTTCCCTACTTTTTCATAATCCTTCTTACATTCACTTATTTTTGGCAGCTCAATATATGTCCTTCCTACACATTTTGTCCAGTGAATAACATGCATATCCACAGTCAGACATTCGCAACTTCACAAGTTGGATAGTGGTGTACTTTTAAAGATTTATTTATTTATGCATACAAGCACTGGGGTACAGGCTAGAGATGGGGGGGGGATGAGAGGATCCACCAGAGACAGAGTGGGGAACAGAACAGGTAGACAGATCGAAACACACTGCTGAGGAGAGCAGTGGGCAGGGCAGGAGAGGCCTGCTGTGCCATGTGGGTCACCTCCCCGGCCGGCAGCAGGGATCAAACTCGTGCTGCAGTGGCTGTGGTTTGCCTCATAGTGCATTGCTTAACCCACTGCACCACCAGGGAAGTCCTGGTGTACTTTTAAAACCACAATTGGGAACTGCTACAATACTTCCCTCATTCAACAATGAATAGAGACTATCTGCCCAGATCCACACAAACAGATCTACTATATTCTTTTTCAATATTGTCAGAATCCTATATGATATTTTAAAATGAGTTCTCTTACAAATATTGCATGCAAATTGTAAAATAGTTATTAAAGAAAAGCAATTAAAGGCCTGAAATTAGAAGTTGATATATCCATCATACTCCCCACTCTCCAGAAGCTACAAATGTCAATCATCATATTTTATAAAAAAAAAATACTATGTATATCAACTCTTATTACTTGATCTACCAATTATTGTTAGCTCTATGGGAATTTGTTCACTTTTAAGCCTTTTTAAAAAATTTACACAGTTCAGTGAGTACAATTATATCTGTTAATATAAATATGTACTATAAACTAAATAGTGTGGTTGAACTAACAAAAAAATTACATGTAATCTTTTGTTTCAAACTTTAACATTCAGAGAGAATTTTTCAAGTGTTTAAGACCAGATGGATCCTCTTTAAATTTCTTCTGAAGTTCTTCAGTCTGTTTGACAGAACAGTATTGTAGTAAGTTTGAGCTCCATCTCTGGAGCTGGGCAGACCTGGTTCTACCACTTACTCAGAAAACTTGATGTCACCACTTAATTCTGTGTCTTAAATGACATTATTACAATACAGACATATCTTGTTGATTTACTTGGAGTTTAAATGCATTTTTATATACAAGAAATTCGGTATCTATAGGATTTGTTATAATTAATCACTGCTTCAGGGCACAGATTTGTCACTGTTTCTTTTATCCTATGTTCTCTTTCTTGGACTTTAGTTCCCAATACTTTTGCTTATACAAATAAAGCACTTTTGATAAATGTGGAGGAATATAATGATATTGTTTTCAGTGTAATTTAGTATTTTGACTGGTAGAGAATTCTAGAACCAAATGTTTTTTCCCTAAAATTTTAAAGACTTCAGTCCATTTTCTCCCTGTTACTAGGTACTCTGATGAAAAACCTGTTTCCTTTATAAGTAATTTCCTTTTAATTAAATTATCCCTTGGAAAATCAATATTTTCAAATACTTTTAATTGTGAATGCTTTTTATCAGTTTTGTGTTGTGGATTCACAGGCAAATCAGTGGAATCTTTCTTAACCATGTTAGCAAATTTTATATTGTAACGTGAAACTCTGGAAAAGAGAACTTTTTTGAAGTGCAATGGTTTCAACAATTTCCTTACCTTTTATTGATGATTATCATTTTTTATATATTTCTAGGATTATAGAAATTGTTGCAAATACTATAAAAG
This sequence comes from Galemys pyrenaicus, assembly GCA_019455555.1. Taxonomy (NCBI): domain Eukaryota; kingdom Metazoa; phylum Chordata; class Mammalia; order Eulipotyphla; family Talpidae; genus Galemys; species Galemys pyrenaicus. The sequence continues at coordinate 1,891,633 of JAGFMF010011796.1, read as the reverse complement.
ATTGCTTCCCTTACAATTTATTAATATTTCATTTAGACCTAGGCAATTAATTCCTATTTGACTAGATCTTAAATCATAGTTCTCATTTCATGAAGTCATCTGCTTCACAAAACCCTGAAAATTTGGCTTCATTACCTGCCACAGTCTAATCTTGTCTGTTCATAGTGATAATGTTAGCCTTTATTGGGGTATTCTGAACCCAAGTGTCTATTTCATGTAGAAACATTAGGTAAGAGAACCTAGTACATTCCTTTCCAGAAGTTATGAGTCTTCTGGTGTTGCTTCTCAGAGAAGCAATGTCTACTATCTAGCTTGAAGTATGGACCTTTGGGCAAATGTAAAAGAAAATCTGGCACCATCTGCTTGTAATAAGGCTAAATAATTTTCACCAATTTATCATAATTACCAAGAGTATGGAAATAAATGAGAATGGAGTCCCCTCCTGGAGTATAACATAATTATTTCAAGATTATTTTCTACAGTGTTTATCCTAATAGTGAAAATATCACAGAGAGTAATAGCACTGACACATTTCCAGGTGCCTCCAATTGACCTTGAGTACTCATCACCCCAAAATTCTATAGTAATAATTCCTACAGAGACAGTCTTCCCCCATAACTACAATACAACCATGACAGCCAAGAAATTCAAATTAATACATTACTACCATCTAAACCTCAAGTTTTATGCATAAAAGAGAAAATTCAAAATCATGTGTTGGGTTTACATTTTAAGTTTGATTACTTGATAAATGTATTTTCTGCAAGACTTCCCCACTGTGATTTGTGTTTTGCAAATAATAAGTACTTAGAGGGTGAGATACTTTGAAAATATATATTTTGCTCTTTATGAAACTTTCAATTCTCTTTAAAAAAATTATGAATTCAGTTTTCTGTTTTAATCCCTGTGTTATCTATTACTATTTATTTTGCTACTTAATTTGCCCTCACTTGATCAGTGACAGCCTTTTCAAGATGATTTCTATATTCTAGTGAAAAATCCTTATCATTTTTCCAGCGCTTTGGTACTTGTTGACACAATATTTCCAAGTTCATCTTACATTTTCCTCATACAAATTCTGGAATCAGTCAATTCTACAAGGAACACTAACTCTATTAAAAAATTATACTTAACACTATTGGGGTGCTAGATGTGCTCACTGCCATGCACAGGAATGTGCTTATTCATATACACTAGATGTATATGTGTGTGGTGTAGAGGCACACATTTTCATCTGTTTATTTTGATAGCTATGTATGCATTGAATACCATGAATTCATACCAAAACCTCTAATTCCTAATAGCACACATGCATTCTAGTTTTCTCTCTTTCCAGACTTATAATAAATCCTTTCCTGAAATATGAAGAAAGTATCAAGTATGTTTTCACATTGTGGCTTTTGTGAAAAATACTGTTATGTACATAGGTTTGCAAATACCTGTTCCAGTCTCTGCTTTCAGTTATTTTGTGGCTATACCTGGAAGTGAATTTTTTTTGAGCAAACACCATTTTGTTTTCCACAGCAACTATACCATAAATTAATTTTTTTCTATCAAGTAATTTGTACATGAATTGGATAGAATATGGATAATAAAAAATAGTCATTGGATGAATCTTTTAATCAACTCTAAGATGGTTTCTTCCACATTACACACCTTTTAGCAAATTTCTTCCTGTAATTTGAATCTATAGTTCTAAATACTATGTCTGCTGCAATTTCTTCTGATTATATTTATATATTCTCTATTGAGTTCTATGTAGAGAATTTTGCTGTTATAATTTCCTTTAACATAATTGTGCATAATTAAGATGTCTCTATGCTTCCTTTGTAGATTTTGCCAATTTTTATTAACTCTAAATTTAGTATTTTTATTATCGATTAGTTAGATAGTATTCACAATCAAGCTGTGTAGTGTTATATGATTCTATTTCCCTTATTGTAATACTTTCTCCCTTTACCCTATTTAATATACATCTAATCTGTTGGTTTCCATTAGATAATGCACACACCTACCAGCAATTCAGGCTCAAATCTCTTTAAAGAATTGTAAGTCTGGGCCGCCCTGGTGGCACAGCAGGTTAAGCAACACACTATGATGCAAACTGCAACCACTACAGCACGAGTTCAATCCCTGCCTCCAGCCAGGGAGGGGACACACATGGCATAGCAGACCTCTCCTGCCTTGCCCGCTGCTCCCCTCAGCAGTGTGTTTCAGTCAGTCTGCCTGTTCTGCTCCCCACTCTGTCTCTGGTGAATCCTCTCACCTCCCGCGACTCTTGCCTGTACCCCAGCTCTTGTGTGCATAAATAAATAAATCTTAAAAAAAAAAAAGAATTGTAAGTCTTCTGCAATTTTAGTAAATATATCAGGATACCAATTAGCTTCATTACCCAGTCACTGCTTACACACACTCTCTTTCCTCATATGGTTATCTCTGTCTGCTCAAACCAGAATATACCTTTCTTAGTTTTTATCCTGGGACCTCCTCTTATCTTTTTTCTAGAGAATCCTTTCTCTATTGGCTTTTCTCCTTCCCATGTGTTTGTCATTCTTGGTTCACTTTTCTGTTCAGTATAGCATAATCTACACTAGTTCCTAAGGAAGCATACTTGAAAGGTAGATTTTTTTTTGACAACTTAAATATTTTTAAATGTCTTTATTTTCTCATTACATTTAAATTACCTTTTATTTTGTGTGTGGATGATAGGTATCATCCAATTCTCCTTAGAATTTCAAAAATACTTCTTTATTGTCTGCCAGCTTGTAATGGAATTAGTGAGCAGTCTAAAAACACTCAGATTCCAGCTTCTCTGTTCTTCATAGAAACTGGAACATGTGCATGGATCTGTGTGTATGTGTCTGTGTTTGTGTAAGTTTTTATTTTGTGGACCATTCAGTTATGATATAGATCATTGGATTATTGGATTTTATTTTCTTTGATAACTTTCCCCCTGCATTCTCTCTCTCCTGTCTAATATATTGTATTCCTGAACTAAAACTCTAATTTTCTTTATGTTCTCTATGTTGTATGTCTGGGATATTTTAAGAGTCTCACCTCCCAATATTTCTATTGCACTTTCATTTCTGCTATTATAGTTTTAATTTCAAGAGTTTTTTTTTTTTTCCCCCCATTTTAATACATGCTCTTTGCTTCACAAATGCATTTTCTTTTCAAATTTCTCACAGGATATAGTTATTTGTGTTGGTATTTGTTACAATTTCTATGAACAGTAGAAATTATAGTAATAACCTTTTCTTCAATCCCTGCAGTAACCTTGACTACAAGATGAAGTGTCAGCATTATCCTGCCTTCTTTGTCAATTACCACTCACTCATCTCTCTGCTTCTAATATATTTTATTTGGCCTTTTCCCTTGTGCTCTTTTCTGTCATTTTAGAGAACTTTAGGAGAAAGTAGAACAACAAATGTACTTTCAATTCACCATTTTTAACTTGAAGACAGCAAACAACAAACTTTGTAATTTTGCTCATGAAACTTAAAGGACTTCTGTCTATCCTGTGGTTATGACATTTCACCAGTGTGTCTACACATAAATAAGTTTCATTTTACTTACTTGATGGGCGTGGGCAGGAAGGAAATTTTAATCTGAATTTTCTTTTTTGTTTAGTTCAGGAAAAATAGTTCTTATATTTTCATAGTTTTCCCTTCCTTTCAATGTGTCTCCTGTAGTTTTCTTGTATAAGTACTGTTCTGTATTTCTCAATAAATTGATATGTAACATCTAGGTTGTAACTTAGATACATGTTTACATTTCTCTCATATTTTCTTTTTTTAAAAAAAGATTTATGAATTCATGCATACAAGAACTGGGTACAGGCAAAAGGTATGGTAGATGAGAGGATTCATCAGAGACAGAGTGGGGAGCAGAACAGGAAGATTGACTGAAATACACTGCTGAGGGGAGCCACAGGGGAGATAAGAGAGGTCTGCTGTGCCATGTGGGTCACCTCGCTGACCAAGGATTGAACTCCTGCTGCAGATAGCTTCATAGTGCTACACCTCAACCCTTTGTGCCACCAGGAAGGCTCCTGCTTTCACTTTTTTTAATCAATAATCCTATAATGATGTATATACTCATAAATAATTTTTTAGGACTTTCCAAGTATACTTATGTTACATATATATTATTATATCATATACTACAGAAATATAAGGGGAACGAAATGTATCTATTGGTGGGTCTACTATGTTGTATTAAAAGATGTTTTCTATCCACACATTTTAAGAGCATCTAAAATGCATTTTAAATTATATTTAAACAATAGATCTAGATTTATTTTATTAGGTAGAGACTTATATTTATGACTCTGATAGATTGATGGCTGTATGTAATAATGATTATTATAATACTATTTATTAAATAGACCATTTTCTCTATTGAATGGAATTATCATTTATAATGCCTGTTAATTTCCTATGTACACACATACACTTACACACATATGGATACATGTATCATAAATTTATATCATGGATTCAACATGAATCTATCCACTCTGATACCAATATTCTATTACAGTATTTTGTTGACACTGATGTTATGCTTGTTTTTATACTTTTAAGGAAATTTTACCTCATTGTTCCTTAAGTAACATTTATGGGCTTTTCTCAAATTCTTGTGCCTCTATTTGAACCTTATAATAATTTTATTTATTTTGTCATGTTCTCCAAAATACTGTTTTTGAAATACATAATCTTTTTAAGGAACTTTTTTTAACATTAACTAATTATTCCTTTTTTAATAAAAAATATATTCCTTGTTATTTTTCTGAGGAAATCAACAGGAATTTTATGTCTTTGTTTTCTGAATCAACTTTCTTTTCTTTGGAATAAATCTTGGCTTTGTCTTTGATATATCCGGTGAGTCTTTGTAATCCAACTCTCTTTATGAATGAAGGACTGTGCTGATCATTGCAGCGATTGTCATGAATTTCAATTTCAGATCAGTACCTATTTTCAGCTTCTCACTTTAATAGAAAAGCTAAACGGCGGGGGGGGTAGGTTTCTGAGTAGTTGCAGAGTAGAAAAGAGAGAAGTTTGACTGGGTCACACACAATTATCAAATTAAGTTAGCTTCTTCTCCAGAGTTTAAGAGCCTCCTGTACTACAGCCCTACATGTATCTACCATGACTTTTTCTCACTCCCTACATCTCCAGTTGTGTTTTCTTGTTTGTTTGTTTGTTTTCTTTTGCATAGAAGGACTGGGGTGTAGGCCAGAGGTACAGAGGGTGAATGATTCACCAGAGAAGAGTGGGGAGCAGAACAGATGGGTCTACACTGTTAAGAGGTTTGCCGCGCCATGGGTTAGCATCCTGGCTGGGGATCAAACTAAGGTAGTAGCAGTGACAGAGCTAAGACGTGACCCATAGGCCACCAGGAATGCCCCTTACTCCTTACATTTCCAAAAGAAATTTGGAGTTATTCCCACTTTTCTTCTAGGCTCATTACCCTCACCCAAAAGCATAATAGTTGACAATTTTTCACCTTTTTGAAGAAAGAAAACAAATGTAGCAGCTAAGATGACTAGAGGAATAGGTGGAGCCTCACTCTTCCAACATGTTGAATATAATTCTTAATGTATTTCCCTTGTGTTTTCTGCTCACTTAGTATACAATAATAAGATTTGGAATGCCCCAAAATTTCCCCTTTTTTTTCCTCATTTTTCATCTAATATTTTAGAATAAAATTTCCAGCTCTTTACCAAACCAGTCCAAGTTGTTATATATATTTTTTAAAAAAAGTTTCCCCAAATTCTGAGCTTATTTTACTCAGGTAAGAAACAATTCACTAGGGGCTTCTGTGGTACCACAAGGGGTTAAGCACCACACTATGAAGCATCTGCAGCCACTACAGCATGAATTTGATACCCAGCCAGGGAGGTGACCAACAAGGCACAGCAGACCTATCCTGCCTTGTGTCTCACCTGCTGCTCCTTTCAGCAGTGTATTTCAAGTCAGTCTGCCTACTCTGTTCCCCACTCTGTCTTTGGTGAACACCCTCATGCCACACACCTCTGGTCTGTACCCCAGTTCTTATATGCATAAATAAAATCTTAAAAAAGAAAAGAAACAATTGACTGGCTTTACTATATTATTTTAATATTTGCTTGTCATATATGTATGTTTATATGTTACAATATATATTATTAGTAACTCATAAATATGAAAACATATTACTATATTGTTATATAATTACATATAAGAAATCTTGAGAGTTTTGTTATATATCTTACTATGCATTATATAATTATACACATAAAATATGAAATCTTAAACATTTTATGGCAAGAATTTGACCTTGTTTTACTAATTGGAGCCAATTAAGCAGTTTCTATAAGGATTTTGCGCTTGTGTTTTGATGCTTAAATTCTGTAGGGCAGATAGTAGAACTGGGAGATAGATATAAAGTACCCAGCGTCGGCAACAAATTGGAACCCACAAGAATAAGCTGGAAAATGTAAAATAGAACAGAAACTTGACTGTGTTCCTGTTACATTTTTTGGTGTGAATATACTACAGAAATGAGCTCTTTTTTGTGGCGCTAAACATATAGGCTTGGTCCAGGTACAAGGTATGCTGAAGGTCCAGTGGGTCAGATCAGATTAAAATGGGAAAAAGAAATCACAGCAAAAACTGCTCTTCCTTTTCATTATCCAAATCACTCAAGAATCTCTCCTGTGACTAGAAAAACAAAGGGATGAGAATTTGGGGAAAAGTCATTCAGCCTAGCCAGGTTGACACATCACAAAGACACTATGAGTAGAGAGAAATCTATGAATTCAGACTGCATTTTGAATATAAAATCCTTTTCATTATCTATGAAAAAACCCAGGTTGTATTTTGGATTTGGGGAAAAAATTTGATCAAATGCATTTATGTGTATATATACTGTTTATTAGGTGAGTTTCTCTAATAGCAAGCCTTGCATCAAGGATACATTTGCAAAAAAAATTTGTTAAATGGCAGTCATGAGAAATCTTTAAAGGAGTGCGGGAGTGGGACAGAAACAGGAAGAAGTATGACCAGAGTGCACTGGCTTTTGGACAAATGATGTACTGGAGGGTGGAGAAGGAACTGTTTCCTCTGCAGGCTCTTCTCTGTCTCCACATGCACAGGGCATAGGAGTCTAAGACTTGAGCAATTATCAGTATGGTAAACAGAACCTGGAAGTTGGGGTTGCTAGTCAGTAACATAACCCCAGAATATGGGGTACTAAAACTGAGATTTAACTTCATGTAAATCAATACTTGCCTACTTGACTCTAAAGTCAACATCCTGTTTTCCCTCTGCCTTTCTTTATAGAAGTTTATGTTAAGGAATACAATACAATCTACTACCTTTCACTTCAACTGAATTGGGACTTTGTAAAAAAGACAATTAACAAAATATTCATACATACACATATAATAAAGTTTAGTAATTTAACATTATTTTAACATTGAATTTAACATTTAAAAAATACTATACTTGTTTCCTACTTTAAAACATTAATTTCTTAAAGGCATAAAAATATGTTGAATAGTTTTTATTAACATTGTGTCATGCTTTATGTCTTATAGAGTATCAGTCCATTTAGTTGATCATGGAAAATTAATTTATGATGAGGTACTGAAAAATATGCTGATGCTGAGGTTAATAGTAAATTTTATATCATTTAACCAGTGCTGAGTTATAAAAAATATTTACTATAATGCAGCAATATACTAAACACACATAAATATCAACTAGTTAAGAAGTAATTGCAATTATTAAGATGAAACATGGGAAAAACCCAGAAACTGTCTGATAATTGCAAAGGAGATAGTATAAGACCTGTAGTATATTTTTCAAGAAATCAAAAAGGGCATATGATATACAAAATTAGGTCCTAGGAAATTTACCAAGCTTAACTCTCAGAAAATAAAATCCAAATGAAAAACAAATGGGGTGTTTATCTATTGACTTCTAATGAATAAGTTTTATGACATTAACACAATCATTTCTACAAGAATGATTGTTTAGCAGAATTTATCAGGAAAGCTGTAAATATTTTACATTAAAACCATCAAATTCATGATGGTGCTGAGAACTGGAATATTGACATGGTTTCTGCAAGCAAAGCCTTCCGATATGTAGAATGACTAGACATCTGTTAACACCACAAGCTTGTTTGGTGCCTAAGGTTCCCACCATTAAAGTTACCCACTGACCCTTAGTAGATAAATAATGTTTGTTATTAAATACAGAATGTATGATTTTGGAATCTTAACACATGGACATATTGACCTCAAAGAGGAATAAAACCCACAGAAGCAAGCACTTTGGAGCTAGGGAGAAAGTAAATCTACACTCGAAGAATAAGTAGAAAAGACTAGACCTAGAAATTATTTGAAGTTTGTGATTCTGGATAGAAATGGAAATCATGGGGTCTCCCTAGTGGCACAAGGGGTTTGAGCCACTGCAGTGTGAGTTCAATCCTCAGGCAGGGACGTGACCCACAAGGCGCAGCAGACCTTTCTTGCCTTGCCAGTTGCTCCCCACAGCAGTGTATTTAAGTAGATCTGCCTGTTCTCTGATGAATCCACTCACCCCCCCCATATCTCCTTCCTCTATCCCAGCTCTAGTATGCATAAATAATAAATAAAATCTTTTTTAAAAAGTAAAAAAAAAAGAAATAGGGATCATGTAGGTGGTAAGTGGTTCAACAATAACTAGAGAATCTGGGACCAAAGGTTGACAGTGTTCTATGTAGCTTAGACATGAGGACTATAGACTTACATTCTACCTATTCAACTTATTAATATTAATCCAGTGCACTCAATCTCAATTTTCAATCTCTTAACTTCAATTTTCTGACCTTAACATAGGTTTACTAATATTTTCCTCTCAAGATCACTGTACTTTGGTATATGTTTGTTGCTATTATTTTGTTGGAACTCTTTGGACTTCATGGTTCACAACTTCTTTTCATTTCCCAGATTGGATGGTTTTCAGTGATTATTTCTGGGTTTATTTCGCATCAGTTCTGTTGTGTGTGTTTGGCGGAGGCAAGCCCGGCATCTTTAGTCTACTGCCATCTTAAAGGAATCCAGTTGTTTGTAGAGTGTTTGATTCTTTCTAAACACACACACACACACACATTGGATCTTGTCCCCTTGTTGGATGTATGATGAGCTAACATCTTTTCCCATTCAGTGTGATATCTCTTTTTGTTGTAACTTCTTTCACTTACATAAGCTTTTTAGTTTGATGGTTTGATGTAGTGTTTGTTTTGACTTTTGTTTCCTTGCCACTGGAGTGGAGTGTCCCAAAACATCTTTAAGGTTAATGTTTTCTTCTAACATGCTATGGTTTCAAGTCAGCATCCAAGTCTTTAATCCATTTTGAATTAGTTTTTCTGTATGGTATTACTGCATCTGGTGTTTAAGAAATAATTATTCAATAGCAATAGGAATTATTTCTGGGAGGATAGTCAACTCATGCAACTGTAACAAAATGTTACACACTGAAGCTTAAACAATGGATGTTTGTTATCAGAATGATAGAGGCTAGAAAATCCAGTGTTAAGGTGCCTGCATCTAGTTTCCTGTGAAGACTCTCTGGTTTGCAAATGACCATCTTCTCATGTGTTGAAGAAAGACAGAACTCATCTTTCTTCCTATTCTTTTAAGGCCATTAATGCATTCATTGAGGTTTCACCTTCATGGCTCAAGAAAACCTTTTCATACCCCAAATATTTTACCATCAAATTCATCACATTGCAAGTTAGCACTTCAGCATATGAATTTTGGATGAACGCAAACATGCAAGACATAACAAAGGGCTTGGGATTTATCTAACATGGCTTGCAGGATACAGTTGTGGAGAATGAACAAAAATAATTGAAAGTTTTGAAGTCATCATGATCTGAATTCGAAAAACTTATTCATTGTTATTATTAATTATTATTAAACTATACTAGCTTAAGTGCTACATTTCTTCATCATCTATATGGCGCTGATAATAGTGACAATATCCAGAAGATGTGGTAATTAGAAGATAATATTGAGACATCTGGCACAAAACCTGGTATATAATGTCCTTCTTAGCTTTAATTAGTAAAAGTTTGAGAGTTTCTCAAGAAATAAATACTGGAAGATCTCTTCCATATTATCAGTTCCTGGATCTCTGATACTTGACTTTGTAATTGATAAGATACATACTATATACAATTAATAATCTATACATTTTTTGTAAAACTTTTCAACAAAACACTTGGTAGACATAGCAACCCTGAAACTTGAAATTTAAGGCATCTTTGAAGATACTGAATTTCATCTCAGCTTTCAAGAACATTACCAGCCTTAAGAAAAAAATGACTACACAAATAGATTTTCATCTTATTAGCTCAAACTTGATTCAGTATTTGTGGCAATTCTGACAAAGATTACCTTTGTATTTACCTTTGCTTGGAAAAACCTGCTTCAAAGATTAACAATGTGGAAAATTAGAGATTTCACTATATTTTAAAAATCAAACACCATTAATGTACCTACCTTAACTGCATTGAAAGTATATACCAAGTTATATGTAAATGTAAGATATTCTTATCTAGTCTTTTAAGTCGATGTCCAGGCTTTGTACTTCATTACTTTCAAATGTGTGAAGCACATTAAATAAACAGTGTAAGTTTATGTTGCTAAAAGTATTATATAGTTCAGATTTTTTACTAATTTAAATCAAACACACTTTTCAGTCCAAAGTGACTTTCAGCGCAAATGCTATACTATGCCACCTTACAACACACATAAACACCCATTCCAGGAGAGGATCTAAGGACAAATAATCTATTTAAAATTAAGATATATAGTATTGATATTCTGATACTTTAAAGGAATGCGGTAGTAACACATGATCATTATTGCTGGTTTTAATAAATTTGCTTTTAAAAGTGTGTTTCTCTTATGTTCCTTTGACTTTCTTCCTTTTCTAAATGTCTTCACATCTCTTCATGGCAACAAATAACGACACCTTATTGCTTACTCTTACATCCTCCAAAAATATGTTTCTAGATGATACCATTAGTGTTTCTAAAGGAAACTTTTCTTGTTCCTTAGTTTCTGACATAAATAATGAAAAATAACTAAGATTCTTCAATCTTTTAGAACAAGGCAGGTATTATTTCAAGACCTTGATATGAATTAACTACCTTAATCCTACAAGCCCATGAAGCTATTATTACAAATATTATGCCAGTTTCACAGGCAAAATGACTGTTACTAATTTAAATAACTCACTTGAAGTCACACTGATAGTAAAGATGAAGCCAGACATTAAACTCAGGAGGTCTGACTTAAGAAATTGCCCATTTATCAACTACGCTTACTTTTCTTCTACATATTAGACATCTTTGCTGCCCAAATGTTGCTTATTACTGCTAAAACTATGAACTTTTCCTTTAGAGAATGAACTATGATGGTTAATTTTATGTCTCAACTTGAATGGGTTTTGAGGTACTCAGATATTTGTTTAAATGCTATTTTAGACATGTCGTGGGTATGTTTGTAGATAAGATTGACATTCTAATCAGTGAACTGAGGAAAAAAGATTGCTGTACAGTGTGGGTGGACCTCACTCTATTCATTGAAGTCCTGAATAGAACAAAGACTGAGCAAGAGAAATGTTGCTCTCTCTGTCTGATAGTCTTTGAGCTGGGACACTGGTCTTTTCTGCCATTGAACTTGAATTTGAACTCACGCCGTTGACATTTCTGGTTCTCAGACCTTCAAACTATAGATTTGGGGAAATTTTTCAGTGTCCATAATCACAGTAAATCCTTATTTTAAAAATAAAATCAAACACACACAGTATCTTTATAAATTTTTACACCTATCTCTACCCATTGGTTCTGTTTTTCTGAAGAATCCTAACTTATATAGGGAACTAAGAAACATGAGATTTCTCTTACTCAGTTGTATATTTTTCCCAATTTTTTGTACCAGGATATGGAACATCTTACCAAGACATAAAAACTTTCAAATGTATAAATTTTATGTGCATTATTCCTATTCATTTTTATTACAAAATAAATGCAAGCTGTGCTAGATCTTTATATATTACACCAACTTCATACATTTAATAATTGTTTCTGTGACATTTAATAATTGTTTTTGTGACAACCCTATAAGCAGAAAACCAGGCCAACGTAGGATATTTAAATGTATTATAAATACCCGTGTGACCCTACTATTAATTGCCTAACATGTTCCCTGGCAGTCTGAGTGAATCGCAGGTGCTACCAAGTCTGTCTGACCATCTGGGTCTGGCCCCGATCTTGCTGTTATTTTTCCCTATTAGATATTTTTATGGGAGGATTTGATCTTAGTGCTCCTTTGCAGTCATGTTGATGATGTCACTCCTAACCTTAGGGTTCTTCACAATAAAATTATTCTTCTACTGGAGGTGGTCCTGGCAGGGCAGTAGTTAGACATTACCCAACAGAGCAAAAAGTAGAATTTTATTTTCTTGTCTCACAATATTATGAAATATTAATCATTTTTTAGAAGAAAGTGCAAAATAAGGTTATTAAATAAGTGCTTTAAAATACACTTTTGTTATAAAATACACTTTTGTTATATGACAGCTAAAGTATGAGACACAAAAAGTGGATAACAGAAGTAGTGCTTGAGAAAAAAATAAAGAGGCATACAAAAATAGTTTGCAGAGAAAAATATGAAATTTCAAAGGCATAGGAAAATGAAGGTAGTGAGAAGATATGTACATAAGATGCACTCATGAATTTTGACTTTTTAATTAATTTTTCATTGATTTACACAACTATATAAATTTCAGGAGTTTAGTTTCATGCCTTGATAAACTGTACCTTATCACACCTACCAGTAAAGTTGATTAGCCCATCAAATTGATCCTTTCTACCTATTGTTTCCACTCCCTTTTCCTTTCCCCTGGGGTAGACACCAATTTGTTGTCAGTCCAAGAGTTGTTTTGGTTGAGTTTTGTCAGTTTCTTTGTTTTGTTCCTGTATATTCCAGATATGAATGAAACAATCCAGTATTTGTCTTTCTCCTGATTTATTTCATTTAGCATAATCACCTCAATTTCCATCATTATTGTCACAAGAAATATTTCAGCTTCTTAAAGAGCTGAGTAATATTACATTGAATCTAAAAAATCATATTTTCATTATCCAGTCATCCAGGGTTTGACTTTTTTAGATTCCACATATAAGTGTTACCATGGAGTACAAATCTTTCTCTGACATATCTCACTTGATATGATGTTTACAAGGTTCATCCAAGTTGTCATAAATAGTAGAATCTCCTCTCATCTCTTGGCTGAATAACATGTTGTATCCTTTACGTTTACAAAGTGTTATATGTCAAACATTCAATTAAAAAAACATAAAAAAAATAGAAGAACAGCATATAATCATGAAATAACTTGCCTGTCTCAGAGTCTATTCAGGTCCACCTTGATTGTTATGAAAGTTGTTGTAGTGCAACTGAAAAATTAATTGGGACTATAGAATACTACCCTAACCATCCCATTCCATCAAATACTACCCCATATAGCTCTCTCTCCATCCCACCCCAACTTCATATATGATTTTCAGGTATCTTCTATACTTCTATCTGCTTATTCCCATCCCTTGGTTCCTTTCACACATGATACAAGTAACCTTGTTTCACACTCTAATAGTACTCATTTATACCTATGGAATGTTCTTGGAAGGTCTCTCTTTACCTCCCCTCCTCACTAAACTAGTTAATTAATACCCCCATGAACCATAGGGTTTCATGGATATTTATCTAAGATAGGGTTTTGTTATTGTATTAAGTCTTTTGTAGGCTTAAAAGTGAAATCAAAATATAAATAATCTCTTTGTCAACCTCAAGATTTGAAACTAACCAAGTCGAGCAAGCCAGCCACCTTTAAAAGAGAATGTACTGTTGTTTAAAAGAAAGCTTATGTGTGAAGGCTGACTTCTGCTCTTGAGAACACTTAGCAGATGACAAATATGATAATTGTTTTTGAACATATCTGGAAATGGATCTGCAAATGAGTAAAATTGCAAAAATCAAAGATAATATTTTTTTAATGGAATTTGCAGCAGGTTAGTTAACAGTGTCAGCCTCTCATTATTCTAGAGGCAGGGGAGAGGGGGAAATTGTAGTACACAACTGTAGAGTGCTATCAGGATTTTATCATCAAGCCCAGCATGAATTTTATTGTTTGTATAAAACTCAGTGCTATGCTGTGCAAACTAATGAACCCTCAGGTCCAATTCAATGACTTTTGTTCCCAGTCACTCTTTGTTAAACATAAAAGCTCAGTCACTGGAATTTGGTTTTGTAGGTTGTGACCTTCTAGATCTTTTAATTAAACACATTTTTAAAAATGAAAGCACCTAGCAGAAAAAAATGGGGTGAGGTACCTGCCTTAGAGAATATGCATTCCTCTCATAGAAAAGGGAGCAGCTGTAGGTCTGAAGACATGGAATGATTGTTCAAATATGACTTTCAGGCCAGCGTTAGAAAGCAGTCCTCTGTCCAGGAGTGCTGCCCACCACCCCCACTCTACACTATGTGATATAGCTGGAACTGTTTCCTCTTATTTTGTCCATAAATTGCTCTTTCCTGGGATTCAATTCCTGAAAAAGACAATGGACTCAAACTGTGCCCTGGTGGGGAAAGCAGGAAAGCTGTGTTTTTGCTCCATTAGAATAAATTCCTGAGACCATGTCCAGCATTTTCTAAAGGAAGAGAACGTTCAGCTGGAACCTGGGGGTTGAGGATGGGAGCATCTTTACTAATTAGCATGCTACTATCTCCTCAAAATAAAGGTTAAATGTTTAAACTTCATACATCACTTCTCAACCAAACCCCATTCTTTTTCAGTTTGGGGAAAGATGCACTCTCTGTTTAAGTATGTGGAAAGGGGACTTTCAAAAATGAGTTAACAGATTTGTAAGGTGCCTTTCAGGGAGACAGTCATGTGAGTTTAGGATCTTTTGTACTCAAGTTCACCCTCACAAATAAACGTGTATTGAGGACAGGATTTATGCAATGTCCAGCAGTTTTACTGCAAGTATTTTTGATGCAAACTTTTTGTGCATAACTAATTTTGCTCTAAAAAAAGAAAAGAACTAGTTAACATTTTGACTTAATTTCTCCATGGAGGAAATAAGAAATCAATTCTTTGCAAAGTGATGTTATTTAAAAAAAAAAAAAGTATAGCATAGCAGGATGTATTTTAGCTTTATACTCTCTGATTTCACATTTCTAGTAAGTGTGATCTCTAAAAAGTTCCCAAAATATTTAATACCTTAAAACACAAGTTCTTAGGTATAGTCCAAAAAAAAAAGATCAGTTTTTTTTACATAGTAGTTTCAAGAATCTACACATACAGTATTGTGTCTTGAATAGTTTACACTTTAAAAAAATTTTTGTTATTGATTTTTCATGTTTCATTATATCCTTTTGATGCCTGCTTTTACTTTTTGTTCTTTTTGTTTTTCAGCAAAATTTCCTATGGCCAATTATACAGTTATGTGGCAAATATATTTGTGGAGAAATTATGTAGAATTGTTTTATGCCAAGTTTTGTGTTACTATAATTGTATTACTGTGTCCAAACCTGTATTATTATAAAACAAGGTAAGTAAAATATTAGTGATGTGAGAAGAGCATAAAGGAGATGTGCTTAGTGGCTTAGGTTTTAGGAAATGCTGTTTAAGCTGAGTCTTGAAAGACAGTTGGCAGGTAGCCAGGTAAAGAAAGGTAGGAAGGACATTTCAGAGGAGTGAAATATGATGAGACTATATATTCTGTGGAACTTTGCATGATCCACAGATCAAGCGTGAGGTCCAAGGTTATTAAAATGAGACTTAGAAACCTCCCTTGGGCCACTTAATTGAGGGCCTTAGAGATCAAGCTGGGGGCCTAGATTTTATTTTGACTATATGGCAACACTGAGATCCAAGTAAAGAGATTGGCTTCACTGATAGAGCCTGTAACTTATTCTTCCACATAATAAGAGATCTTCCAAAGGGAGGGTGGAAAGTTAGTGACGAACATTTGATGACTGTTGCAATAATCTGCATCCAAGCTGACCCAAAGCTCGGCAAGGGCAGCAGAAGTTAAAATGGGAAGTACAAAAAGTGAGATTTGGAAATGAACTGGAAGTGAGGGGGAAAAGTTTAGGAGGAAGTTAAGATGATTTTAATTAAGTCAGAGGACAGGTTTTTCTCTATTTTATTTTTGGAAAGAAGTTGAACAAGCCTTCATTGTATACAAAGAATAGCTGCAGTTTATTAGACAAGGGTATAATGTATGCTTATCATTATATGGACGTTCAGGTTATGTTGGAAATGTAAATGTGGTTAGCCAGCCAAGTAGGCTGGACTGTTTCGAGCTCCTGTCTCAGCTCTAACTACTTCTAGGTGCTGGGTAGAACTGGGACTGGCACTCTGCAAGCTTTCTCCTCTGTCAGGAGCCTGCTGACCAAAGTTAGAGTGACCAAAGAGAAATAAAAAATCAGAAACCAGAGCCTTGCCCCTTCCTGATAGTTGGACAATGGCTCTTAATCATGGTTGCAGCATTGACTCCCGGCTCCAGATTTTTTTCTGGCACATCCAAAAAAAAAAAAACCACTTCATTGTACTTCCTGAAAGATAGAAGTACCAGCCAGAGAGTATTTTCTCTTTAAAAGTCTGAATTCCAGTTATTCTGAGTCCCTCTTCTGCAGTGCTGAGTCCTTCTACTAAGATGGTCCAGTCCCCTCCTCAATATCTGGGCTCCACCTCTGGACAAGTTCTTCCCCAAGCTTGTAAGTTCTGAGAATCTCTGGCTGCCCTTTATTCCCAGTGTCAGGGTAATTACTGCTTCCTGCTGATACTAGCTATGTGTTCATTCTGTCCTCTTTTGGTTTATTCAGTGAAATTTAATCAGTTCTTTGTATTATCTTTGCTGTGAGGCCAAGTATACATTTTACACTTCCCTGATTAGACCCTGACTCATCCATTCTGGAATTTGATTTACTTCTTCTCCTCCTCCTTCCCCTTCTTTTCCTCACTGGGGATGGTGGACCAGAGATTCTGCATTTCTAGCATGCTCCCAAGCAATGCTGGTGTTGCACTGACCACATATTGAGTGAAAGGTTTCAGCGTGGTTGGACAGGAGAGCAAGGGAGAGAGGGAGAGCCAGAGGGAGAGAGAAAGAAAGAGCCAGGCCATGTTTCTGACCAGCAGGAACTTTTATTGAGCTCCTGGGTGAGGTTCTCTGATCCCCAGAGGGAGGGTTGGGGAAGTTGCACCCAGGTTACAGGTTGCAGGATTTTTATAGGCAGGGTACTTTGGAGTGGAAAAATTTGAAGTTCCTTCTGGTGGGAAGGTTTGTGGCAGGAAGAAATTGTCCATTGGTGGTGATCCATATTGAAGCCCCCAGGTTGTGTTCAGGTCCCCCGGCATTCCCAGGCCGCATTCCACTGGGATTGAGCTACGTGAGTCACCTGTTATCCTGTTCCACATGAAGAGCGACTTGCTGTTGCCATCTTATCTCGGTTAACTGCTGGCTTCTCGGAACTGCTGCCCTGGGAGCCTGGGTGAGGGGCCTGAGTGAGGGGCCTGTGTGACCTTTCATTGAGTAGAATGGTTCTGCCACCACCCTCCCTCAGATGTGTCTCAGGTGTTCTACTCTACCATCCTGCTTGACTCCATTTTGGGTTGACTTCTAGCTCAATGGGAAGCATGTGAGATATTTACTTTTCTAAGTGACAGTCCATGTCACTCTTTCAAGTTTAATCCCCATCCCATCTTCCTATCATCCTCTTTCATTAATCTATCTTATTTATATAATCTCTGAATCTTGATCCCACTGCCCAGTTTCTCATTCATCATCCTTCCTTGATAACCAGTATTATCTTGCCTATGATTCACAGTTGAAGGTTTTTTCCAGAAGTTGCTCAACTGCTATTTATTTAATTTTATTTTTTTAGTTTATTTTACTTTTTTATTAATTAATTTATTTTTCTTATAATGTTTGCTTGTTTTTCTTAGTGTTTGAGCATTAGTGGATAGGCTGTCTTTAGTTCTTAGCTATTTGTTATTAAAGTTGCTAGAAAATGTCTTCAATAACATGGGCAATTTAATATAGCATGGACCTCCTTCTAGGGCCAAACTCATCAGTAATCCTGAGATATGTATGTATGACACACATACATATATATATATGAGATATATATATATATATATATGAGATCTCTATATATATGAGATCAGGTTTGAAAGATATTACTTTTTTTTTTTTCACAGAAATAAGAGAATTTATAACCAAGGCAGCTATACAAGCTGACTCAGTCACAGTCAAGGGGGTGATGAAACTAAATATAGATCTGAGCACTATAAGGGCCTTAGGGGTCAAGATTTAGCATTTATCTGGGAACAATAGTTGTATCCTTGGAGACTGCACGTAGTAGACAGTTAGAACTAATATTACAACAAGTGAAATCTTACCTTGGAAGACTCTCATCTAAGAAAAGGAGATAAAAATTCTCCACTTTTTACCATGCACAGCAACAAGTAAACATCACCTTCTAGGATATTTCAGAGAGCAAGAAAATCCTATGAAAAGCAAAATCTCAAGACTTCACAATGAAAAGATGTAAAACTTTAATTTATAATACACATATTAGGTTTTCCAAAATGAAGAGTTAATATATAAACTAAATTTGAGTATAAACTCAAATATATAAATTCAAATGGCAAGTTATCTGAAGACCCAATAGAAGCATATGTCATTCTATACTGTTTGTAAATTGCAAAAAGACATTGTGCACAGATATCTCCCAGTCCCCCTGACCACACACAAACACACACACACACACACACACATGAACACATAGTAAGACCTTGCAAAATTCAAAACTTCACTATGGACAGATGTGATACTTAAATTCAAAGCATGTTCTGCAAACATCCCAAGATGGCAAATTAGTATATAAACTGAACTCAGTCATTTATATCAGTCCTAAGAAGCTGATGATCTAGCATTCTGGAAACTACATCAGCCTACAGTGTGTAGATATTTACTCTGTGTGTATATGGTGTAAACATGTATGCAGGGAGAGAAAGAAAGAGAGATACACAGAAAGAGATAGAGAACAAAAACAAGTAAAAAGACTTTCATTAAAGATAAACTCATAAAAACACATTACAAATCTTTTATTTTTTTTAAAGATTTATTTATTTATGCACACAAGAGCTAGGGTACAGGCCAGAGTCAGGAGAGGTGAGAGTATTCACCAGAGACAGAGTGGGGAGCAGAACAGACAGACTGACTGAAGCACACTGCTGAGGGGATCGTGGAGGAGGCAGGAGAGGTCTGCTGCACCATGTGGTCCCCTCCCTGGCCAGGAATCAAATTTGCACTGCTGTGCAGTGCAGTTTCACAGTGCTGCACTCAACCTGCTGCACCACCAGGGAGCCCCACCCCCACATTACAATCTTAAGACTTACTTGAAATTTATGGTGTATTGACATATGAACTACACCTTCCCCAGTACTCGGCAGTAGAAGCTCTTCTCTTGCCAAGGCATTCTGTTTGGAAATTCTATACACAGATCTCTACAAAAGAATCAACTCCCATTGAATATGAATTGATAATAAGACATAATAAATCAAAGAAATACTCTACCTTGTGTGTGATGACACACTGAAACCAAGAAGTATAATAGAACAACATAAAAAGATTGTTTATTTAAAGGTACAAGGGAATAAAAAGAAAATAATAAAGCCATAATGAAGGAGAGGGTACTATGAAAAACAGGTAGGGAGACTATTAAAGGAATTTAATCAAATTGATGATAAAAAGTACACTCATTAAAAGTAATGGCTCAGTGGATTGGTTAACAAGAAAAGCTGAATTAACTAAACAGAAGAAAAAAAGTTGAGGGAATTATAACTCACCACACTGGAAAAAAATCAATGAAAATTACAAAAATCAGCTTAAGAGACACAAAATATCATAGGAAGAACTTTACTATAGGAATATTTAAGATTTCAGAAGCAAAAGGGAAAAATGAGGAAAGGGAAATCTTTAATGAGGTTAAAAACTGAAATAAAATGAAAGTTTTTTATGGATTTTCAGATTAAGGAAACCCATCAACTTCTAATCTAAATAAAAATCCTGCTGAACATCAAAGAAAACAAGAAGATGCTAAAAACAACCATAAGAAAATGGTTAATTATCTACAAAAGAAAAATTATTTTGTTAGGGGTAAGGGTAGTCCTGAATGGATTACACAGATAAGTTTATGGATTCCAACCCCCACTCCAGACAACCAGTGTTCCAGAACCACAAATCCGATAATATGATTATCAAAGAAGAGGACCCAAGGGTGGAGTTAAGCAACCAGTCTGACTATAAAACCAGAGAGGTGAGCCTTGGGCTCTCTTCCTTTGGAGCCATCTCCATTGAATCAGAGCCAACTCTTAATGTGCCAATGCATTCCATCTTGGAATATCTGGTTGGATATTTACGGATTCGTATCCCTCTTTTTCTCTTCATATTATTACTATTTTATTCCCCATCTTTTGTAAAATAAAACACTTTAATATCTTTTGTTGCATGTGCCTGAAGTTGAAGCTTATTATGAAAAGTCTTCTGAGCGCATGGTTGAGGACCCAGTGAGGGAAACTCGTTTTGTTTTAGGGTTGCCCTGTAACAATTTGACCAGGAAAAGGATAGTTTGAAAAAAGATGAGAAGATAATGAAATTATATTTTCAGTATGTTGAAAGAAATACTTTTCTCCATGTCTTTTTATATCCAGCTCAACTATTATTTAATAAATGCACATTTCAAATTCCTTTTTTCTTTTTTTATTGTTTTTTTATTAAAATATTTTAAAATTTACATATACTTGCCATTAATTGTAATCCCCATGTATTCCCCATCACCATCTCACCAGTGCAC
>JAGFMF010011796.1:1853013-1870612 GCA_019455555.1 Galemys pyrenaicus | reverse complement strand
TCTGACTTGCTTCACTAAGCATAATCCCCTCCAGATCCATCCATGTTCCCATGAATGAGTCTAGTTTTTCATTTCTGATTGCTGAGTAGTATTCCATCGATTTTTTTTCTCTATTAACCCACTGAATGATGTAAAAAAATATATTCATTAAGAACTCAGAATTGGGCCTCTCTGGTGGTGAAGCAGGTTGAGAAACACACTGTGAAACATCTGCAGCCCAACAGTACTAGTTCAATCCCATGCCAGGGAGGGAACCACATGATGTAGTAGATCTCTCCTGCCTCACCTCCTGCTCCCCTCAGCAGTGTATTTCAGTAAATCTGCCTGTTCTGCTCCCCACTCTGTCTCTGGTGAATCCTCTCACCTCTCCTGACTTTGGCCTGTACCCTAGCTCTTGTGTGCATAAATAAATAAATCTTTTTTTTTTAAAGAATTTAGAATTAAGTACTAACTAGACCAAATAATAAATATTTTAGCAGATGTGAGGCTATAGGTAAATAATGATTTGTAAAGAAATTATAAAATATGCTATAATTCTAAGAATGAATTTATAGAATTAACTATTAAAATAGTAGTGAAATGTGATGATTGATATTAAAGTGTTCTTTTCTTTATGGTTCCAGCAGAAGATGGAGATAGTGGTTAAATTTATACACTGCTAAATTGAATATATATCTAAGGGTCCAATTGAAGAACCAAAAAGAATAATTTCAGATCCAAAGAAAGGAAATAAAGTTATATTACTTTTCTATGGATGCTGTAAGCAATTACCATAAATTGGGTGGCATAAAACAATGAAAATTTACTTTCTCGATGTTCTATAGATTGGATGCTTAACATGTTTCACTGAGCTGAACCAATTTCAGAGTTGCATTTCCTCTAGAGACTAAAGGAAAGCATTAGTTTTTTGCCTCTCCTGATAGTGACATTTCTTGACTTATAGTTACATTAGTGTAACTTCTGTCTTATTCTTCATATCACATTTCCTGTGTGTCTCTCCCTCTTCTTCTATATTTTAAAGCTAATTGTGATGGAATGTAGGACTTAAGTAGGTCATCTTGGGTGACCTCATCTGAAGATCTTAATCACGTCTACAAAAACATTTTATCCAAGCAAGATACATACAGGTTCCAGAGATTACTATGTGGAATTATCTTTGGGGCAATTCATTACACTACAATAGGAGTAATGTACAGAGACTATACAAAAAGAGAAAAAGGACAAGAAAGAAAAAAATAAATGACTAGAGCAATATAGACAACCATTTTCAGTTTCTCTGAAACTTTACCTTTCACTGTGAACCTAGATTGGAATAATGGAAAGTATAAGAAAAGGAGTTAATAAATTATTGCTAAACTACCTCCCCATTTGTTTTGTGAATGAAGTTTTATCAGAATCCAGTTACATCTATTCTTTACACATGTCCTCTATTTTTGCGTTTTTCCCACTTGTTTGGGAAAATTGTCAACAACAGAGTTGAGTAGTTTCAATAGCCACCATAAAGTCAGAAAAGTCAAGAGTCACTATCTGATCATTTTCAAAATAAACTTTGGCATATCCTGAATATGTGATCCTCTCTAAGTGGAAATAGGGAAGAAGAGCATTATATAGACTAACTGATTGACTCTGACTCTCTGTGTTTGTGTGTGTGTATGTGTGTGTTTCATATTTTGAATTAAGATCATTATTTGTAATCTAATTCAATGAAACCAAAGTTCTCACAGAGAATTGACAAGTAAGGTGAATTTTTTTCCTTGGATTTGGAAATTTGGATTCAGGATTTTCTTCAAATTTGAAGAATGTTTCAAAAGGAAAGATTTGCAATGAGATGCTGAATATATTGGATTAGAGGCACAAGGACAATAAATACTGCCAAAATTGTTATAAAAAGTGGATGCACCCTGCCTTTTATTACTAATGGTATGCACATTTTGGCCTCATTTTATTTGTCACTTCTGTTATAAATTATCTCAAGTAATTTTGGTGCAAGTAGGTATAGTATCAATAAATAGCCATGCATGGACACCACACAAAAAAGAGAAAATATGGAGCAGGAAAAATAAGTCTTGCAAGTAGCTGTATTTTAAGTGGAAGTTCAGGCTTTGCATTAGATAGTATTTATAAAACATTAATGGAGTGTCTTAAAATGCCATGGATGTGTCAATGATGGTCAGTCATAGTGTGGCCTAGGTCAAGTAAAGGCAAATTAGGAGTGACTAGGCTGTTTAGGGAGAGGACAGGTGTGGCCTTGGAAGAATTGGGTTATGGAGATAGGGATGGCAAAAGAGATAAGGGAAGATCCCCCCGGAGATGGGACAAAATTTCAAGGGGAATTAGCAAGCACCCCAGGACTAAGGGAAAAGGGACATTTCAAGAACAAAGGAATGATATGGGATGTAACGTGATAGAGTGAGTGAGACCGCCTAGAAACAACCAATCACAAGGAGACTTGTGGAGCTTTGGAGTGACTAGGGAAAGAAAGTATATATTCCCTGAAACTCAACTCCACGTCGGCTCTCTTGCCCTTCCCTGGTCTGGTACCACTGGCCTGGGAGTCCCACTTTATTTCTGTTCCTTTTTCCTCAATAAACTTTTTTCTAAACAAATCTCCCTCTCCTTGCCTGCTTGCCTGAGCATCTGCAGAGTTCCTTCTGCAGTTTCGTGAGACACCAACCCGTGGTGTGCTAGTGACTGGGACTCAGCACTGCTATTGCCTCCTGGGATCCATTCCTGGTGTAAAGTATTGAGTTTTTGTGGGCACTTTAAAAGAACAAAGAGTGGATACAGGGTTGCAATGGTTATGTAGAGTTTTAGTTATGCTAGCATGCTGGGGTTGATTGTTTAACTGTGATAGGCAGGTTTGGCTGAGGCGATTGGTTTTGAGAGGAAGTAGAGGTGAGTTTTTGTAGTTAATTTTTTGCCATTATATAGGTTGCAGCCAATAGGCTGAGAGATTAAAGCTTGCGCAATGAGTATAGTAAATAGTTTTAAAGAGAGACATGTTTTAAAAATTTAAACTTATAGGAGATTTATTTTGGGTGGGCTTAGGCTTTTGCTTTGTATTTGGGTGCACATTCTAAGTAAGATAACATTTTTGTTTTATATGCCCTGCCCTTAACTGCTTAGGAGAGCCTAAGGTATGGGACTAGCTGACCTACTAGGTAAGGCCTGTAGGTCACTTTTTAAGTTTTAGTCAGCTAAGTTTAGACAAACTCTGACTCTAACATTTTCCCCTTTTTTTGTTTATACTGAGGAATTTTTCTTTTAGTTTTTGTTAATTGCTGGTATTACTGCTGCAATACCAAGGTTTGAATTACTTTGAGCTTTTGATGCACAAAAGCAAGCAAGGGATTTACTATAAAGGGTTTTATGAGGGTTGTGAGCTAGGGAGAGCTGTTGAATACTAGGTGGTTTTATTTACTTTACTACATTTTTTTTATTTTTTTTTTGCCATTTTTATTTTTAAAACTTAGTTTTTTTAGCCTTACTTGTTTTTTTTTTTTTTTAATTGCCTTGTTATTTTTAACTTGCCCTTGCCTGACTTAGGCTTTATCCCCCACTTTATGGATGGAGCCCCTAACTGCTGTTAGGACAGATGATGTTGGTTTGATTAGTAACTACTTCCTGCTGAAAGTGGGCAAGTGGGGAAGCAGTTTGGGTTTTATTGTAGGGTGATGAATTAAGGAACTTTGGAAAGATTGTAGAAGCTGGAGGCATTATTTTGGGTTTTATTTGAAGGACTAATTGGAGATTTATGGCTTTTATGTAAGAGGAGATTTGTATGATTTTGACAAGGATATTGAGGATGTAGTGCTTGAGGAAGTGAAAAATGAACAAAGTTTAGTTTTTAGCTTTTACAAGCAGTAAATATGGGCACTAATTTTTGAGCAAGCTTAGGATTTTATGGCGGTACATAACTATTGAGGCTAGGGAATTTTAGAAATGTTTTAGTTTTAAATTGTAGTGTTTTAAACACTTGGAGGTACAGACACTTGTAGCAGAAATTAGTGAGAACTAGGCTTTTGTGTTATTTTTTTTTATAGTAGCAACTGGGAGCCAATAATGGCTGCAAAGACTGGAATTTTATTTATAACAATGTTTTGTACTTAATAGAAATTGGGAAAATAATACTAGTGAGGGGGATAATTGACTAGTAGGTTAGTTGAAAGAATTGGAGTAAGGCAGAGTAAGTGCTTTTTATTTACTAAGAAGGTGGTTTTTTTATTTGCTACTTTTAGGGTTACTCAAGGCTTATTTATACCTGCCCTTAACTGCTTAGGAAAGCCTAAGGTATGGGACTAGCTGACCTACTAGATAAGGCCTGTAGGTCGTTTTTTAAGTTTTAGTCAGCTAAGTTTAGACAAACTCTGACTCTAACACTGGCTGGGAGACTAGACCTGAAAACCTGAGGTTATGGCATCAATAGCTCTTGAAAGCAATAGTGTCAAAATGAGCTATTTTTTTCCAATGCTGATTTTCACTTCTTTTGAGAGACTGGAATGTCTATACCTCTTCAGAGATCATGAAGATCAGGGTAAGACTGACAACCTTCACTGACATGCTATTTCTTTTATTTTTTTTTAAAGATTTATTTGTTTATGCATACAAGCACTGGGGTACAGGCCAGAGGTGTGGGGGGGGGAGGTGAGAGGATTCACCACAGAGAGTGGGAGCAGTACAGGCAGATCAGCGGAGGTACACTGCTGAGGGGAACAGCAGGCACAGCAGGAGAGGTCTGCCACGCCATGTGGGTCCCCTCCTTGGCCAGCTGCAGGGATCGAACTCATGCTGCAGTGACTGCGGTTTGCTCATAGTGCATTGCTTAACCCACTGCGCCACCAAGGAGGCCCCTGACATGCTGTTTCAACAAGAAGGTTAGTCTTGGACTCTCTGAATTTATAATGATTAGCTAAGTATTTAGGAATCTGAGATAGAAAGGGAAAGATAGAAATTTCTATTTTATGCAAAATCCTCCACATTATTTAATCTGATACTTGTCTGCTCTGTCTTGAAAACAAACTACATGATAATTGTTCTCCTTGTTTGAAACAGACTTCCTCGTAAAGAAAGTTGACCAAAATAACAGGATCATGACACCCCTCACTCTATTCTCAGTTAGATGTTCTGAGTCTTTAGTCTTTCCTGTCTATCTTAGAGATTCTCAACAGAAGAAAGAAGTCTCCTAAGATGGTTTCAGGGGGATAGTCAAATCCAGACGCTTAGGTTTGATGAAGCAAATCTAAGTTGGCCCACTACAGACAGGGAGGATATAACTGCCCTGTCTCAGAAGAGAAGCTTCAGAGGAAGCTATTTGAAGGGTTTTGCCAATTCAGGGACATCTTTGGAAGAAAGGAGCTGATCAGATCCAGATAAGGATACTTAAATGTTGGAGAAGCTATGAGGTAATGGTCTTAAAGCCAATCTTGATAAGGAAATTATTTGTTTGATAAGTGAGCAGTTTGCCCAAGGGAACAGTTTATTTATCCTGATAGGAGAGCTATTTACTGAGATGAGCAAACTGTTTGTTTTGATAAATTGATTTGCAAAATTCCCTGAAGCAAACAGTGAAATTTCTTTATTGCTTTAAAGCCTTATCTCTCTGGACAAGAATTAAGTCAGATTGACTCAGGTCACCTCCCTTGTTCTATAGTAATGTGAATTCAAGAAAAAAAGGTCTTCATTTTTAAAACTTTATCCTAAAACATGATATAGATTTATAGGCTAATGTTATTCCTGTTTCTCTACTCTTGAGAGTTCAAATTTGTTCATTACACTTCAAATATATTCTCCTCAATGAAAATGTCTGTAAAGTTTACCGCTGTTTTTGGAACTCTGTTGAATGCTACTTTTGTCTTGTCACATTCAGGCACATGCTTAAGTTTGTTTTACTGCCTCCAATTACTCACCCTTTAATGCTACTGAAGTTCTCTTGAATAAATGATAATTAAAGGAAAAATAGTTTTCCTCCTTGGAATTAGAAATATGCACTCACGATTTCTTTCAGCTCTGCATTCTGCTTTCTTAGATGAAAGATTTTTATGCTAAGCACGTTGGACTGGAGGGAAAGGTAGTGGTATGCCTACAGTTCAAAATTAAAAACAAACAAAAACAGGCCCTACATGAA
Source organism: Galemys pyrenaicus (assembly GCA_019455555.1). NCBI lineage: Eukaryota > Metazoa > Chordata > Mammalia > Eulipotyphla > Talpidae > Galemys > Galemys pyrenaicus. Next base: position 1,864,488 of record JAGFMF010011796.1, on the reverse strand, counting down.
GTCATCCCTCCAAGCCCCCATCCAGACTTAATATCTGGGCAAATTGCAGCTTCAACCTTTCCCAGAAGTGTAAACTTAACCCAATCAATCTGAGTTTCCAGATCAACACTGGTGAGGTTATCTGCCTAAGAAACACCTGCATTCCCCTAAGGAAGTTGACCTTGCCTCAAAAAAAAAAGTCTTTCTTTTGCAAATAACCTTGCCTACCTCTTTTTGACTATGAAAGTCCTCTGTTTCCTGCAAGATCTTGCTTCACCTTTCTACTTATTAGATAGTGCAATGCCGCACTCATATATAATAATAAAGTCAATAAACTCTCTAAATTTATGAGGTGTTTTTTTTAACACTACTAAATTTTATCCTTTATCCAATCCGGACGCTAGGTGCCCAGTTTTGAGGAATGGGAGGAAAAAAAATTCAGAAATGTAAACAGATGATTGCAATTTTATGATTTTTGTGACACTGAACCAAGGGACTAGCTGTCTGATGCTCATAGAAGCCAATATTATAATGGTGACATTTGAGAAAAAAGGGGATTATTTACCAGTAGACTGCCAAGGAGATAAGAACTAGATCTCAAATCTGTCTTTCCACCCAGAAAAAGGAAGGGGTTTATATTGATTTGGGGGGAAGAGTTTGGAGAACAAAGGAGTCCATTTTTTTAAAAGATTTACTTTATTTATGCATACAAGAACTGTGGTGTAGTCCAGAAGTGTGGGGTGTGAGAATGTTACAGGGCAACCCTAATATAAAATGGGTTCCCCACACTGGGTTCTCCACCCGCGTGCTCAGAAGACTTAAAAGTCTCAACTCCAGGTACACGTGGCAAAAGTTATTAGCACATTTTATTTTATGAAAGAAAGGGGAATAAAATAGTAATAACACCAAAGAAAAAAGAAAAGGATACAAATCCACAAATACTCTACCAGATCTAAGCAATGGCGCATTGAGGGCTAGCTCCGAGTCGAATGAATGGCTCCGAAGGCAGAGGTCTGGCTCCTCAGTCAGAGAGAGAGTGTGTCCAAGGCTCACCTCGGTTTTTACAGCCAGCCTGGCTGCTTAACTCCACCCTCAGGTCCCAGTAATCCACTCTTCGATAATCATCTTATCGGATTTGTGGTTCTGGAACACTGATGGTCTGGAGTGGGGGTTGGAGTCCACACACCCATAATCCATTTAGGACCACCTTTCCCCCTAGCAAGAAGATTCACCAGAGTGGGGAGCAGAACAGGGGGATCTGTTGAAATTCACAAAGGAGTTAAGTTTTATTGTCTAAAGAGTGAGTGAAGGGCAAAGGAATGTGGATCACGCTACAGTCTAGAGCACAGTTAAAATTTAGTTCATGTAAGGAGAGATCTTTGAAATTATTGAAACTTTCTGGTGGGTGGACCCCTTCTCAATGTGGTCTAGATGCTCCTTCTGTAACAGGATGGTTCCCAGGAAAAAGTTAAGTTCCAGGATCCCTGCCCCACCCTAAGTAGAGTAGAGCTGAGCAGGGATAAGGAGAAGGAAGGAAGGAAGCAGGAAGGAGTACAGCAAGGAGACCTGGAGGAGACTCATGGAGCAGAGACACTTGTGAAGAAATTGCACTTATATTTTGTTCCTGGACTGGTTGAAAGATGTGGGTGTGAGACCCTTGGGAGGTTAACATTGGCAGCTTTTATCTTGATTTTGATTTTGCTCTTTTTTCCCCAGACTTGTCTGACTGTTTCTGACCCTTTTCTATGGGTTTCCACCAAAAGATACTTTAGACTTGTGGCAGGTTTGAGCCTTACTTTTGTTAGGGAGAAAGGATGTTCTGAATGAACTATACAAATAGGTTTATGGACTCCAACCCTCATTCCAGACCAACATTATGCAAGAACTACAAATCCTATAAGGTCATCATCGAAGAGTGGATCACTGGAACCTGAGGTTGGATTTAAGCAGCCAGGCTGGCTATAAAACCAGACATGTGGGCCTTGGGGGCTCCCTTGGCTTGGAGCCAGCTCTCAGCATGCTGTTGAGTTCCCTTCTTTTGTGAGTAAAATCTTTTATTAACCTTTGTTGTGTGTGCCTGCCATTGGGGTCTTCCTATAAGTGCCTTTCAAGTGCACAGGTATGGACCCAGTCAGGCAAACCCATTTTATAGCAGGGCTGCCCTGTAACACTTTGGGCCAATCCTATTTGGCTGAACTTTTATCCTCGAGGGGATGGGTAAATTTGGATGCTTGATTTAGTAACTGTATTCTTTGTCTTTTCTGTATTGTTTATTAATTGTATTAAAGTTCTTTTCCATTAAGATCTTATATGTTTGTCTTGATGTGGAGGATGGCAGAATTTTCTTAAAGAGGGCAGTTTTGGGGGTGCTAGGTGCCCCTTTCCCTGCACTGTAACACTTTTTCATGTCTCTTGGTTCTGTGTCAGTGAACTTGTTAGGGGGAAAGGTGGTCCTAAATGGATTATGGGTGTGTGGACTCCAACCCCCACTCCAGACCATCAGTGTTCCAGAACCACAAATCCGATAAGATGATTATCGAAGAGTGGATTACTGGGACCTGAGGGTGGAGTTAAGCAGCCAGGCTGGCTATAAAACCAGAAGTGAGCTTGGGGTCCTTCTTCTTACTAAGGAGCCAGACCCCCTTCCTTCGGAGCCATCTCATTCGACTCGGAGCCAGCTTTCAACGCGCCATTGCTTAGATCTGGTAGAGTATTTGTGGATTTGTATCCCTTTCTTTTTTCTTTGGTGTTATTACTATTTTATTCCCCTTTCTTTCATAAAATAAAATGTGCTAATAACTTTTGCCACGTGTACCTGGAGTTGAGACTTTAAAAGTCTTCTGAGCGCGTGGGTGGAGGACCCAGTGTGGGGAACCCATTTTATATTAGGGTTGCCCTGTAACAAAAGGAGACATGTGGAATAGAGACATGTAAAGACACTTTGAAGAGACTTGTGAGTGAGAGACACCTGGGGAGGCTGACAATGACAGCTATCTTCACGTGTATTTCCTTTTGACACACCTCTCTTTGAACTGCCTAAACCCCTTCTATTGGTTCCTTGCCAGGAGATACCTTAGATTTAGGGCAAGCTTTTATGCCTCAGCAGCTCTGCTTCAGACCGACCCTATTTGGGTGGGCATTTGTATAAGAGGAGATGGATAATTTGCAGGGTTTTAGTGGGAAAATATTATTAGGAATATCATCTCTTCTCTTCCCTCTCTATGTATACTAATTCTAAGAAAGATCATTCACACTAAGAGTTTTCTTCCTTTGCCATTGTGTGGCAGATGATAGAATCATTTTTTGAGTGTGCATCCCTTATGGGGTCTTTGGGTGCTCCTCATTGCCACATGAAAACTTCTGTGAAAACAAGCTCAACATATAGTTAACTGTTATTGTTTAGGTTTTGTGTGACTTTGTTTTGACCCCTCCTTATAGGTTGGGTCATCTCTGTTATGCAAGAGTTGATCCCCAAATATCAAATCTATTCAGAAACAAACACTTTTACCATACCAGAATATTCCTGAGGCTATTGCACAGAGACATCTGGCTATAGGATGGACTCCTTGATGTCAGTGACAGTCAAAATTAGACCTGAGTTTGCCATGTCTGTTTGTTCTGTGATGAGAAACAGTGTTGTCATATGTTATCTCACCTGTTCTCCTGGAGATTGATTTGTTGTTGTTGTTGTTTACATGGTGTTTTATATCTTGAATATTTTTATTTCATCAACTTACAATAACATTCCATGACCCTTGGTAGTCAAGCTTTAGGCAAGGCTGTCATGCCCTGCATGTATATTCCACTGAGATTGTCTTAATGTTTGAGGTCTAATCATTCCATCTGAACTGAATGAAAAGTGAACAGAGAGCTTCTCTTCCATGTTACCTTCCTCCAATCTTCTTTGAACCTTATTTTTCATCTCATTAAAGCTCTTTATCTTGATACCCACCTTTGTTAATTCTTTATAGAATTTTCCCCCCCAACTTTTAAAATCCAGAATGCAAACCCAGGTTTAGACTCGATATATATACAAAGGTCAGTTAGGTCAATTGCCATCAATATCTATGTCCTAAATTCATGCAAAAAAAGGCTATCTGTCTTATGCCATTTGATACCCAGGTATTAAAACGATCACCCTAAAGGCTTGAAGTACCCAGCTTCTGCTTCAAAGTGGAAAGGCATCAGGCATCACCACTGGACTCTATGGCGACCTAGTTAATGTGAAACTACAATGGAAAGATTGCAAACTGAGTTTCTCAACTGGAATTACCCCCTTTAATGACATTTTGTTTTCATTTTCTTTTTTTCTTCTATTTTTCTCCCTTCTTTCCTCCCTTCCTTCCTTCCTCTCTTTCTCTCTCTTTCTTTCTTTTTGTTTTTGTATCTAGCATCTCCTAATAAGTACTACAATGTTAAACCCTGGTGCCTGCCATCCCACTAAGTGAAAATTGTTCTTGGATACTTCTAGTTCAAGTGTTCTCTCTTAATGTCCCTTCTAAGATGTGTACATCAGACTTTAATTTTGGACACTCATTTCTCAAGGGAAGAATGGAAATCTCAGAACTTGTTAAAGATACTGGGGGAAATTATGGACCTAATCCTTCTACAATACAACTTCCCATCTGCTTTGTCCCTGTCTCTTTCAATCTTATTCTGATACCACTTTTCATCCTCATATGTTTTTTTCTGCCTTCCCTATAGAACTCTTTCCCTCCTCTTCAAGTTAGCCACATTCTACAAGTAAAGTATTTCCCCAACTTTTTTACTTTCAAGAGGTATGTATTACAAAGATGTGTTTTAGTGCTATCAGCTGAGGCTGAATTCTTTTTTTTTTTTTAAGATTTATTTATTTATGCATACAAGACCTGGGATACAGGCTAGAGTCCCAAGAGGTGAGAAGATTCACCAGAGACAGGGCAGGAAGCAGAACAGGCAGATTGACTGAAATACACTGCTGAGGGGAGCAGCAGGCAAGGCAGGAGAGGTCTGTTGTGCCATGTGGGTCACCTCCCTGCCTGGGGATCAAACTCATGCTGCTGTGCCTCGGATGCTTCACACTGAGGTGCTCAACCTGCTGAGCCACCAAGGATGCCCTGAGGCTGGATTCTTCACTAGTCATTCCTAGGCTTTGCTAATTACAGCAGAATACACATATCCTCAATTCAGCATAGACAGTTCTCTGTACAAATCTCTATAAGAAGGGACTCACATAAAATAGGTTTTCTCTTAAATTGCATACTATATGTGACTTATTCTGAGCTCAGGGACAAATTACCACTTCATATAAGTCTGCAATGAGATCATTTTAAAAAGCAGTGACTCACTATCAATTTTGGCTAGAAGTTAATCATTCAAAAACCAGCTCCTCTCTGAAGTTTATGTTCCTGAGTATGTATATGTGTGTGAACAAACCACCAATGCTTACTCAGTTCATTATACATTACATCTTTTCCCCAAGAGAGTGCTGCTTTTTTTTACTTTCACTTGCTTCCAAACTGATTTTAAAACCTCCTGTCTTTTTTATCTGGTCATTGTTCTGTAGTAAGATCAAATGGCAATCTGAAAGTCACTGAAGTTAAGGTTTCCCAAGAGCCTCATATCTTGCTATTTCCACTGTGAAAGTGATAACCTCTGTGGCCAGGCCAACTCCATCTGTGTCTTCAAACCCTTATCTACCATTCACTTTCTTCTGGATTTTTAGTTGGGTGCAATCCAGTTAATATGAGTACAGGGGCTGATCTAAAGAGAGAGAAATAACAAGATAAACAGTGCACAGGGTTCCCATTCATACTTTGTCATAATGATGATAGTGATAAAGAATATATGTGAACTAGTGATCAATCAATAATATGTGCATGCAGTACTGCAATATACATTATATAAATGTACCTATATATCCAAACCTAACATAGTTCTTGCTTTGTCTCACAACATCCTTGATTTCAGCCTCAATTTATAAGTAAATAAAGCTGATGTTTCCAAGATTTAACTGATTTGCACTTTCACAATATAGTACATGATAGAAGTTGGTCTCTAAAACATTACTGACTAAAGATTATTTGTGAGCCAGCATCATTAACATCACCGGCATCATTAACATCACATTTTTGAAATGTACTCAGTCCCTCTGCCCCACCCCAAGCTGCTGAATTAGGATCTGTAGCTTAACAAGAACCCAGATGACTCTTCTGCATGATAAAATTTAAAGGGCCACTGCTCTAAATCAGGCTTCTGCTATATATGGCATACCAATGTTAGGGTTCTTTGTCACTGGCCACCCCCTTCTTCCTCAAAGCATCTCAATTGATGCGGTTTTTAGGGGTCTGGCTATAGGTAGTGTGATAAAGCACAAAGTCAGGGATCTCAGTTTATCCCTGTGTTTTTTTCAGTCTGATAAGTTTCTTTTTTCCAGTGTTAGTGCTACTGGAAAACAAAAGTAAGCATAGGAACAGAAAGTCAGAAAGAAGAAAATGTGCTCGGCAGATCACTTCCTACTTTTGACTTGAAGAGTTATACCATAAGGCACAAAAAAATGAACTTGTAGGGAGTGGAGGAGAGCTACAGATGGAGCCATTTTGCTATCTGTTGTGCATGGAATCTAGCAGGGAGGCAGATATGTCTCAGGGCTCTAGTAGATTCCCTTTTGAATTTTATATAATGAAAACTAGTGTAATTTAAGATGCATGGGGAAATCTAGAGTAGTAGTGCTCTATATAGGCCAGACCTCTACAGAGGTGCAAAATAACAAAGACCCCTACTCTAGGAAACTGCATATGGAATTCTTGTGCAGATCACCTGCTCCTACTGAGCTTTGGAAGAATATATCTATTACTTCTAAAACCAAGAAAATTAAGCTGGAGTGGTGTGTCAGTTGCTCTTGCTGTGATCACACTATTTGTTTGGAATGAATTGACATCTGATCTGTGACCTGATTGCTGAAGTTCAGTGTTACAGTGATTTTAATGATTGAATGATTGACAATCAAGTTACTCACGCCCACCCAAACCAAGCAATACTTATCAACTAAGTTTTTGGATTTCCTCAATTTTACCCTATTTCTGGTATTTCATTTTTTTTTTTTTTTTTGCTTTTCCTTGCATGGCACATATTTTTCACATTTAGTCAAAAAAGAGTTGTTTGTGGGCCTCCCTGGTGGCGCAGTGGGTTAAGCAACGCACTATGAAGCGAAGCGCAGCCACTGCAGCATGAGTTCGATCCCTGCAGCTGGCCAAGGAGGGGACCCACATGGCGCGGCAGACCTCTCCTGCTGTGCCCGCTGCTCCCCTCAGCAGTGTACCTCTGTTGATCTGCCTGTTCTGCTCCCTGCTCTCTGTGGTGAATCCTCTCACCACCCCCACACCTCTGGCCTGTACCCCAGTGCTTGTATGCATAAATAAATAAATCTTTAAAAAAAAAAAAAAGAGTTGTTTGTTTTCCTTTTTTCTTATTTTATTTGGCATGGTGTTCCATTAGGGTGTGAAGAAGCTGAATGACAGGAAACTGGGTCAAGGACACATGTGTCTTCAGTGGATGTCTCCAAGTGTTCTTCCCAAGTAGAAATAAGATCTAATTAAAAATACAGAAAATTTCAAAATTCTTCCTGCAGGTTTTGTTATGGACATGTGTTCACCTCATTGGACACATTCAAAGGATATTGGTGAGACCATCTATGATTGTGATAACTGCTTCTAGTGAAGATATGATCTAATAGACCAGAAGTCAGAAGAGAAAGATATCATCACTGGATGGTATAAGTAAGCCAAGCACCTTCAAATTGGGGAAGATCATGCTTTGCAGGCATGCTTTCCTGGGTCTAGTTGTAGTACCACATTGCTTATTATTTGATATTTTTCATTCATCCAATAGTATTTCCAAAGTGCTAATGACTATGTTGGTCACTGGAATGAAGAGAAAGCGAAGGAAAAAAGGTCCCTACTTTCTTGGCTCTTATATTCTGGTGGCTGTTGGCTATTATGATGGCAGAAAATCTGTACCAGGAGAATAGTAAGTGACATTTTCACATGGGTTATATAGGTTTCACTGGTTGATCTGATTATAGTGGCTTGAATAGTCAGTTTCCCTTTCTTATGATGCCAGTTGTGTCATGATATCAAATGTTTTAAGAGATGCTGGAAGCTGAGTCTGTTTTCACTTCCCCCCCACTGATCATTTTTATGTCATGATGAGTGAAGCAGTCCCAATTCCAAAAATAGGTTTTATCTGATTATTAAAACCTAAGCCCTTACTAGCTAAATATAAGGGAGCACTGAATCACCAGTTCCTACAGTTCATGTTTTGGCCACCACATTGATTTTCCCCAGGTATCCACTTTCAGTGGAGTGGCTTCTTACATGTTTCCTGCCTTCCACGGAATAAACTGTACTACAGGCAGCCACATGGCTGTCATCTGTCAGGAGTTATTACCAACCGTTAAAGTTAAAGAGAATGTTCATGAAAAATATTACAGCATGCTTTATAAAATTCACAAGCTGTTTTAATATTACCCCCTGCCAAGCTGAATAAGTGGTTTGCCTAATCACTAAATGTAACCTCTCAAATCTTCTCCCCTACCCTCCATTCCATATATCCAGCATTCATCCAACCTGCAGTTAAAAAAAAAAAAGAAAAAAAAGGCAACATTCAACTACTTAATGCAGAATTCAGTCACATTTTACCAGAGGTTATTCTGCAAGAATCTTTTGTGTTTTGTCTTTCTATGTCCTGAAAAGAGTGTGTATTGAAGGTTGCAGACCATTCTTCCTGAGTCGATAGCTTTACAGGGACTCAGAAGCCTCGTTGTGCTGTCTAACGCAGCTGTAGGGAAGCTGAAACAATGCTCTTCAATAAATAGGCTTTGTCTGCCCATGCTGGCAGCAACGGCTCCACAAAGCATATACAGGCAATATGCTACTGTGTATTCCCCATAGACCCTCAGCACTCCTGCACACAGCTTCCAAATCTGTCATCTTTCTATTTTGCTCTTGCCAAATTCCTATTCTCTCTGGCCAGGTACATAAGACATAAGCTTCTTTTCCACTCTCTGGGGCCTATGATCATTCTGGTCTTGTGAATGTTCACTTTCCAGAGGGAGATACTGTGGGACCAATTCCCCAATGTTTAAAAACTGAATTGCATCTCAATGCGTAGTAAGGCATTTGCCAGTCAGTGGTTCTGAGTGCAAAAAAATGAAGAATCCTTGGTAATCCTATAATCAATAAATGTCAACCCTGAGATCTTTCTGAGGCTTAGTTATCTGAGTGTCTCCACACTGTCACTATCTGTAGAGATGGAGACCCGTGGCCGATACACAGTTAGTGACCCTGGTGAGCTCAGAGGGCATGCTTCTTGCTCTGTTTGGCCCACTTGATCTGAGTTGTTAAAGTGCTTCAGAGATGAGAGCCTTGAATTAGGTCTTTAGGGGAAATACGTGTTAGGAAAAGGAAAATCTGAGGAAAAGTAGAGCTGCATATGAAGGGCAGACATGTACTAACAGATGGTTTTCTAAGAATCTCAAGAATTCCAGGAAAGTAAATGACAGAGTACATGGAAGTGTTCAGAAGGGAAACTGCAGAAGTCTTTGTGGTTAGAGATAAAAGAAAAATCTAGAGCCGCTAAAATGTGTCTATCTTATAGGTGATATGCTTTGCTGACATAACTAGATTACAACTTAGATTATTACCCAATTTTGCTTACACAAAACAATTATCCTTTATGAAACAAAAATATCAAATGGAAAGAGCAGTTTTAGCCATAAACCAAAATGTTAAGTGAAGGTTTTCTGATATTTTTTTCAGACACTCAAGAGTTAAGAGGCTAACTAGAAGACAAAGAGACATAAGGGCAGATCTTGGGAAATGTAAATCCACATTATACCACACGAGTCTCCATTAATAACAAGCATTGAGATAATGTCTAGGAGATGACAAGTTTAAAGAGTGGTTAAAGAGATGTTGCTGAAAAAGAGGAATTTCATTTGGGTTTGATGGATGGGAGAGGTAAAATGGAAGAAGAAAGTAATATTGGAAAAAGAAAATTATTTGTGGGAAATGTAAAGCTAGATTAATTGTTTACAAAGCCAAGCTACATGATCTTAGTGAGAAATGACAGTGAGCAACATTCTGTGGGTGAAAAGCAATTGAGTGGAACACTAAATGCCAGACCACCTGCCTCACGGCTTTAGGAAGTTACCCCCTGACAAGGTTCAAGGAGTCCATCTAGTCTTATCAGATGACTTGAACAAAATTATTATTGCTCGCAGCCAAAGTTATTTATCATGAACAACTGGAAATGTTGCTGGCTGATTTAAGCAGAAAAGGATTATTTTTAAAACAATATTAGGTATCTCACAGCTTTGCTGGGAATTCTGAAAGCAGAAGGCATTGAAAATGAGCCAGAATCAGTGAAAATATTTGGCTAGTTTGTAGCCAAAGCTCTAGGTGTATTCACATTAAATTCTTTGCATTTTCACTGTGAGACTGATTGGCTGTGAGGTAATTTTGCCCAAAGAGAAAAGAACTGGTTAAGTTTGGTCTCACACACTGGTTTCAAATTTGGTTATTCAATTGGTACAGGTCTCCTATTTTTATATTATAAAAATATAGTAGTAAAATGTACTAGAAGTATGAAGAGTCTGAAGCCAGATGGCATACCATACTAGGAAATGATAAGTATCAGTTTAAAGCTCTTTCCATGAGTACAGTCATCCTTCCCACCTGCCAAACCAAGTAGTTCACCACGCTACTGCAAATAGAAAAGAGGTTGCTAATAGTTCACAGCAGTCTTCCAGAACATTATCAATTTTTTAGCTAATGTAGATCTGACAGCTTGTTCTCTTTGGTAAACAGCTTGTTTACCACATATCACACAATAATAGACGTTCAAGGCAAAAAAATAATAAGCTGCTCCTATACACTACCCAAAAGGAATGGTTATGTGATTCCTGATGAGTATACTTTTTGAAAATAGGGATTTTTTTTTCTTTTTTGACAGTAGAGAAAAGAACATGATGTAGATAGATTTTGGTATTTGACGCAACACAGAATCTGAGTTCGATTTTAGTGAAATTTAAGGGCTGGACATGTGACAACACATTTAAATGGGTACTACTAGTCATATACATTGCACAGAATGATAAGAAATAGCAGCATCCCTATTGTCTGTTAAATAACAGCGTAGAAGGCCTTCACAGAAAAAGGTAAAATTCAGACCTAAATATGCATCCTTGTATTTGGAAACTGATACCCTTCTTAATGAAGGAAGCAATTTCAGTGAAAAGGAAAAGCTTATAGGAATTATAACAGGAATTTTTTCTATATCTGGATACTTGGCCCTTAATAGAAATATGACTTGTCTATTTCCTTAAAGAATTTCATTGAGATTTTTATCGGTATTGCATTGAATCTGTAGATTGCTTTTGGTAGGATGGTCATTTTGATAATGTTGATCCTTCCTATCCATGAACAAGGGATATCTTTCCATTTTTTTGTGTCCTCC